>JANXHW010000003.1:5510000-5912500 GCA_026170595.1 Plestiodon gilberti rubricaudatus | reverse complement strand
CGAGAGGTGCTGTGCGTGAAGCTGCCAGGACAACACCCTCCAGGGGAATCATCGGCAGATACAGGTGTCTGTGACTTGTTGCAGGCAGCAGTCGTGGTGATCCCGGAGTGTTGCAGCCACAGAATGGGGGAACATTTTGGGGGTAGGGGGCAGGGTAGGGCTACTCAAGCTGCTAAAAGCTCGTAGTGTATTTATTTATTTAAAAGATTTCTATCCCGCCTTTCTCTTGCCAAGGCAAATGCCCAAGGCGGCTTACAAAATTCCCATAAAACAATTTAAAAACAGAATATATAAAAACTATCAAGATCCGCAAATTCAATTCAACAAATAATAATATAGTTGGCATGAGAGGATAAAAAGATTCCCCTCCTTAGGAAGGGCACCTTTTCAGCAACACTCTCCAGGGTGTCGCTCTCCCACCCTGCCTACTCACCTGCCCCAGCAATAAAATGTTCCAGTTGAGGCTGGCAGCCAGGATGAACCCTTTAGTGCTGTGTAGCATCTTGGGAGAGTTTCAGGAGGGAGGGAAAGAAAAAATTGCCTTGTAAAGCAGTCCCTTCTCCCCGCCCCCCTTGCTACTCCCAAACAGCACTGCAAGGTGATGGGAGGCCCTGCCCCATTCTTAAAAATTCTGCTTGTTCACGACAATCCTGGTTTCTGAAATGTCCCCAGTCCTTGCCGACACTACATATCTTTATGGTCTTAAAGTCTAGAAACTTAACTGAAAAGCACAATGGTGTTTTGTTTTAATTGCTGAGATTCTCATGATCGAATAGCAATTTCTGTGAGATTGCAGAACATGCCATGTCTCCTTCTGGTTTTTAGAATGTCTGCTAATTATTCCATCCATACTCCAGGCTTAGACAGCAGGAACACACAGAGGAGCATTTTTGAGTATGTGTATACGGTGATGGGGAGACAGGCGATCTCCTCAGGTGGCCCTCTGCAGAAGCCAATGTGGGAGGGAGATCTCCTCGAAGCAGGTAGGCTGTGGCAGGTACCCATGCTTCCCATGCACTCTTGGGTTCCACAAGGGAAGACCAAGATGCAGTATGGCCCTCTGACCCTGCTGCTGCTGTTGCTGTGTCCCAGCCTGGCCCCTGGGAGTAGATTATGTAGGTGAAAGGGGCAGTTTCTTTCTTCTCCATCCTAGATCGAGAGATGGCTCAGCTTAAGCAGCTGACCCTGCTTTTTCAAAGGAGCACACGCTCTCCCCATCAGCCCTCGCTCCCTTTGTCCCTGTGTGACATTTTACTGCTTTGCAGGAATCCAGGAAGCTCAGTGTGAGGTCTGGGAAATCTAGAGAATCCTGCCAGAGTGAAAAGTGCATTCACCTATTCCAGTTGCCAGCTGGCCTCACCTGGAGACTCTTAAGGGTGTGAGCCTGATAAGCTCTCTAGAAATTCTGCAATGCACTATTTTATATGGATGGCTTTTGTTAGGGCTGGGAATGTGCTATGAGTGTTGTGGGAGAGCAGAAAACCTCACTGAATGTAATTCTGGGCATCACACTTCTAGCTTCCTGAGGCTCTCAGCTTTAATACCAAAAAAGAAAAGAAAAATCCAAGTTTCTAACCCTTACGGCTGCAGAAATATGCTTGAAAGTGTGTGGGCAACATTTGCTGAAATATCACAAGCCAGAGAAGCGGCTGAATAAGATTTGTAGTCACTGGAGAGCATGACTCCTTGCCCCTTCTCATGACTAGCAAAACCACAATAAATGCGCCAAATGTGTCCATTTTTCATCACATAACTTAAACATGTGCAAAATGAAGGAAACAGATGCAAGTTTGCTTCATTCTGTATAATTATACCAGTTGCAGAGTTATGCTTTTTCTAGTTGCAGAACATGATTTGTTTTATAATGCCAAAAACACACAGTTCCTGCATTTGATGATCAGGGTTTGACTGTCGCTGATGTACACCTATGTAACATGTGATGCTGCCTTCTCCACAGTCCATTGGACTGCCCAGCTCAGAAATGTCTGGCCAGTGGCTCTCCAAGGGTCAGGTGGGTGTCTTCCCAGCCCTAACTTGGAGATGCTGCCAGGCTCCCAGATGCTCCACTACCGAGTTACAGCACTTCCCTGCTTTGATTCTGATCTCCATTTCCTGTAGCCTGTAGGCTAGAGATCAAACAAGAACAAGGTTTGTATCTTGAGATTGTGCTGGCCTAATGGCACGTTTGTGATTCATCCGCATGCTGCTAATGGCTTCCTGGCCAGGCTCTCTCTCAGCCCTCTGATCTTGTTTGCAGGACCGACAGTGAACGGGTGGTGCTGGAGCAGGTGCACACGGTGCCCTTTGTCCTGGCCTCCCCCAGCGGTGCCGCAGCAGCGGGGCAGGTGAGTGTGGAATCTCCCCTCCACGCTGTCGAGCTGCCCTTGGAGACGGTGTACGAGCGCTTCCAGCAGACCTCTCACGGCTTCAAGGACCTGGTCAGCCACTACCTCAGTGGCGAGAAGCCCAAGGGCTTTCTGGAGACGGAAGAGATGCTCTTAGTGGGGAGCAGCCTCACTGGCATCGGGGAGCTGGCCCTACGCCCAGACGGCTCCCTCCACCTGCAGCCCCCGGCTGATGGCACTGGCTACTTCCTGCGCCTGGGTGACTGGCAGACACTCCTGGCCGAACTGGAGTCCGCCAGCAGCTTCTGGAGGTGGGCCACCTTCTTATGCGGCCTGGCAGCGGCTGCCGTCCTTCTCCATGCTCTTTGCCGAGCCTACCGGCGTCACCAGCTGAAGCAGAAAGAGGAGGCGGAACGGCGGGTGTTTGAAGACCTGCGGCTCCACAAAAGCCCCGCGCTGGAGCTGTCTGATGAAGTGCCTGAGAGCACCTGTGTCATCTGCCTCACCAAGCGCCGCGAGTGCGTCCTCCTGCCCTGTGGCCACGTCTGCTGTTGCTTCAGCTGCTTCCAGGCCTTGCGCAGCCGCTCCTGCCCCATCTGCAGGGGCCCTATAGACCGTGTGGTTCCCCTCTATCAGGCCTGACGGAACAGCCTGGGTGGGGATAGGATGACACCACCAGTGCAGCATGCAAGCAAGCGAGTAGCAGGATAGGTGTGGGGGGTCACCTGCTTAGAGGTGGGGGGGGCTGCAGCTCTGCCACTGGAGGTTAGTGCACAGGACACCATCCCTCCTCTCCCCTCTTGTTCTTGGGGGGGGGGCAGGTCCAGTGTTGCCATCGCACTCAAGCTTGTGGCCGTGATCCCCTGGCCAGCCTCAAAGCCTCCGGCTCTGCTAGGCTAAAAGAAGTGCTGAGGAGGAAGAGGAGGGCTCTGCCGAGAGGGCCAGATGAGCCCCAGCACTGCTCAAGCCTCTCCCTGTCCCTGTGCAAACTTGGAACACTTGAGGAGCTGCGAGAGGATCTTCCCGATTTCAACACACTGAAGATCCTGGCCCTCGCCTTGAGTTTCCGGTGTGTCTGCTAAGCCGGGCTGGCAGCTCCTGGCCTCGGTGGTTGGCATTTGTGACCTTTCCTCGGGGTCACAGAATAAGGCCACACCTTTTCCTGCTATTTGGAGAGACCTCCGCTGAACTGTGACGCGAGAGTTTTATTTTTCAGTGCACCTTTTTGGGGGGAGCCACATTTGAGCAGATGTGAGCCAGGCTCATGTACGCCACATGGGGACTGTGGAGGCTGTGGCCTTGATGATAACTGCTGGCGCCTATTTGGGCAAGATACTTTTTTCGTGGTTGCACAGGTAGCTGCTTTTAAGCGACCTCCATGTAGAGCTTGTAGCATTTCATTCAGTCTTCAGGTGGCCCTCTGCAGAAGCCAGTGTGGGAGGGAGATCTCCTCGAAGCAGGTAGGCTGTGGCAGGCAGCTTTGGGTAAAATGTGCCCATATTTCCAGTGGCCGGAATCTCTCTTGGCGGCAGTTGTGAGCTCAGGGCGATTCCTTGCTAAACGTCACTCTGATTATGAACCGCCGGTGCCTGCGTTGTTCACCTGGAATTGCTTAGTTCTCTTATTTTTTCCCCCAGAGTTAGTTGGGCCTGGGCGGGGGGGGGGAGATGTCCCAGAGGTTGTTGGCTTGCTGACGAGGGGCACCTCCCTGTCTGGCTGTCCCCCAAGATTGTTGGCATCAAGCACTGAATGGACTGTAGAGGCTCCTTTTGGCTTGTCTCTGCCTGGCTGTGCTTGATGGCTGTGGACTTGTGTCTGTGCCCTGCTCTGGGGAGACATGCGAGCACTTGGTAGCGCAGCAAGTGTGCAATCCAGATCTATTGATAAATTGACAAATCCGTCAAAGCCTGTCTTGACTCGTTCATCTAAGCACTGATATAAGAGACACGAAGAAGAGGACGGGTGGCTGGGAGACACGGGTGGAAGGGGGGGAGTCCCTTCAGAACAAGAAAGGAGAACAGCTTTGCCACGCGTGGCCGGAGCTCTGGCGTGTCGCCTTGCAGGCCTCTCGGTGGGACCAGGGCAGCCCATGGATGACGTGATCAGTGGGGCTCTCATGGGGTGGCGAATTGTGGGGAGCGGTGAGCAGATGTGGGATGCCTTTAACCCCAACTCCTGAGCCTGCCGCCACCACCCCACTGACGCCAATCCGCTTCCCGCTCCCTTTTAGTGAGTAGGAAGTACATTGAGATCCCGCCTCCTCACTTCAATCCTTTTAAACAAAACAGAAGGTTTGGGGTGCTCTGGGAGCCACCCCAGCAGGTTCTGCATTTCCTGCTTTATACAGAGGGGGGCTGCATGAGGAAGGTGGTAGGGAAGTGGATTGCCACCGGGAGTGGGCGGCGGTGGTGGTTTTCCCAGTGGTGGCTCAGCTGCCACCTCCCACCCAACTTGGAGGTAAGAAGATGGAGGGAAATAGGCAGGTGCAGCACATCTTCTGCCCCTCAGGCACGACTTTTCCTGGACAAGCCCCCGGTGGGATTCTGGGGCCTCCTCAAAACCTCCTTGTGCCAACTTTACTGGAGCTTTAAGCAGTGGCCTCTGGAGTTGGAGCAGGGAGGTGCCGAGGCTCCACGGCCGCTGCTGCCTCCCCCAAACACCAGCCCCAACTAAGTGGACCCTGGTTTCCTCTACGGCACTGACAGCCCATTCCTATCCAACTTTCCAGTGCCGAGGCAGCCCCGAGGGAGCAAATGTTCCCTTATCTGGAGGAGGCCTCCGTGACCGCCCCCCACTGCAGGATGCAGCGCACTCCCCGTTGGCAGGGCTCCAGCAGCACTGGACAGTTGGATAGGATTGGGACCTGAGAGAAGGCTGTCCCAGCTGAGACACAGGTCTCTCCATGTCACTTGGAGTGGTTTCTCCCCCCCCCCCCCGCCGCCGCCCGTAATTCTTCCCACACTGCCTAGGATAATGCTTCTTCTTTCTACCCCCATTGTTAGGAAATATTGGGTGCTGATACCCCTGAATAGGCCAAGACCTGCCAGCATGCTGTGTAGCCATGTAATCCCACAGTAGCGTGGGAGCAGTCTCACTGCACCGAGGAGTATCCGTGGGGGAGCCTGAGAATTCAGTCTCGCTGCTCATGACCCCCTAAGCAGATACTGACCGTCTCATCCCCTCCCTCTGGCTTTCATGGCTGCAGCTCTTGCTGTCCGGAGCAGAGATGGGCACCCCATCTCCCTAGGACAGAAGTTTGACCATCTCTGCTGGAAGGTCACACAGCCCTCCCTGCATTGCCTCTCGGCACAGTCAGAAATACCTGCTTATAAAAAAGCAGGGTTGGGGTGAGAGGTTGGGTCAAACGGGGAGGATTGGTATCGAGCAAACCACATAATTTGGCTGCCTAGTGGGACTGAGCTCACTGGGCCCCTCGCCGGCTAAGAGAATTGTGAGCTCAGCCCTGCCTAAGCAAATGTCCCTCTGTCCAAAGGCCGATCGAAGCCAAGCAGGCCACGGAAACCAGGTTTGCCAATTCACCTAATTCTTCCCAGTGTGGAGGTTGGGGGGTTGTTTTTAAACACACATTTCCAAGCCACCTGATCAGACGGCTCTGAAGATGATGAAGAAACGTCTTACTTGGGAAAATGGAGAAGGAATCCAATGGGGCTGCTGTGGATACCAGCTGAAGGATGATGGGCGGTTTCAGCTGTGGGCTGTGCCAAGTGTAGGATCCTGAAGCAGGTGGTGCCTGAGACTGGCGCCTCCCTTGAATGCCCGGTGGCAGCAGAGGATTCTCCGTAGCCCACCACTACACTCCTCTACGGCACCTCTAGAGGTGAGTGGGAAGAAGGGAGCTTAGAAAAAGGCCTGGCTTCCTTCCTGTGATCTTTTTCCTTGCATGGTTGTAGAAGGAGAGCAGAGAGATCATGTCTGGCCCTTTGCGAACGCCTGTTTCAAGTCATCAAAAAGCTTTGCACATTTGCAAATATATTATCCAGGAACCGTATCACCCTTCACCTGTTTTTCTTTTATCCACAGTAACAAAAGCCTTTCCATTTCTATGATCAGTTCTTTGCCTTTTTGCACCGTATTGGATTCCTCGCTTACTTTAATTTTCTTAAGGATTCCTTTTTGTTCAACTATGGTAGAAATGGTTGATTAGGAGAACTCATATTAATGCACCAATGCACTAATTTTAGCACCATCGGCATGTTTTTTTCACTATTTACTTTTTTTGAAATGTTCTGCCTACTGTGCTCTTTAGGGGCCATGGTTATGTTAAAAACGCTGCTACTGGCTGAGATGCTGCCTAGAAGGCTTGCATTTGCACCAGTGTTCACATTGGCTATATCATTCCCTCTAAACACACAGCCACAATGTTAAAAATGCTGCTGTTGGCTGAGATGCTACATGCTTGCATTTGCATCACCGATTGGTTTTTGTATCACCGACCAGGTCCTGGTTGCAGCAATCATAACCCTATCTTAAGTTAACATTGTATAGTGAACCTTGTTTTACTATGGAGAGTCCATCCTAAAGTGATGTGATTGTATGCCGAACACATCTTAAAGCCACTGTTTTTCGGTGGTCTTGTGAGACAGAAAGAGCTACCGTAGTAGTTATTAGCCAATATTAGCTGTCTCCAGCAGGGGGAGCAAGGGGCCAGCCTTTACATAAAAACGGGTGGAAAGGTAGTTTATTTGGATTTCTATGGACATATCTTCATGTCAATAACTGTGGAAGGAAAAACAGGAAGAGGCGAAACCTTTAATTAGTTTGGAGTTCAGGCCTGAAGTGGAAAGGCAACAGCGTTTGGGGCTTTTCAGTCTAGAAAAAAGGTGCCTGAGGGGGGACATGATTGAAACGTATAAAATTATGCATGGGATGGAGAGAGTGGATAGAGGGAAATTCTTCTCCCTCTCCCACAACACCAGAACCAGGGGACATGCACTAAAATTGAGTGGAGGGAGAGTTAGAACGGACAAAAGAAAATATTTCTTTACCCAGCGTGTAATTCATCTGTGGAACTCCTTGCCACAGGATGTGGTGATGGCACCTGGCCTAGATGCCTTTTAAAAGGGGTTTGGACAGATTTATGGACGAAAAGTCCATCACAGCTTACAAGCCATGATGGGGATAAGCAACCTCCTGGGTTTAGAAGTAGGTTTTCTCTGTGCCAGGTGCAGGGGAGTGGCAGCAGGAAACAGGTTATCTTGTTGGCTGTGTGCTCCCTGAGGCATCTGGTGGAGCCACTGTGTGATACAGGAAGCTGGACTAGATGGGCCTTTGGCCTGATCCAGCAGGGCTCTTCTTAGGTTCTTATGACATGACTATATAGAATTCCTTTAGCAAGGGAGGGAGTTGAACCTGGGCTTCTGTTGCCCTGTATGCTTGTAGTGATGCTGTGATAATAATCCTTGTATACGAAGATGCTTGGCTCCCTCACGGCCTCACTCCTGCAGCTGCCAAAACTGGCAGTTGGAGATGGAGCCTGGCTCCTCGTAGGGATGGATTACAACCCGGGAATTCGACAGGCCTAAAAGAGGGGGAGGGGCATTTATACATTTCACCCTCAAAATGGGGGACTCCATGTATACCAGAAATGGTTCTGCTACTTTCAAGCCACCCAAAAACCAGAAGTTTGGCACGTGCATAGTCCAAGACATGCGGATTCAAGGAAAGTTGAAAAACTGCGTATTTTTACCTCTAATGACTAAAACCTGGAGCATAGAGGCTAGCTCAGAACCCACGTTCCCACACAGAACAAGTCAAGCCACCCAGGGCAGAACGTTAGGCTGCGAGAGGGCTGTTGTTGATCTGCTTCATGGATTTTCGTCAGACTGGAAGCTGAGAGGGTTTCAGGAGCAGTTGGGAACATTTGTATTTATATTTGTAGAGCGCAATCTTCACTCACCAATATAAATATAAAGATATTCAAGCCAGCTTGACTGACTCAGAGTTATTTCCACATGATCTGGAAAGCTGAAATGTGGTGTGCGGGAAGTCCAAGATCGCCCAATTGCAAGGAAATGCTGCTGTGCAAGAGGGACATTTTGTACCTCTCTTCCTCAGGACGGGGAACATGATTAAGGTCCTCCTACATTAGCTATACAAGAAAGATCTGAATGTTCCTGATGACCATGCTGGTGTGGTCACTGACCCAGAGCCGGACATCCTAGAGAGTGAAGTCAAGTGGGCCTTAGGTAGCATTACTAACAACAAAGCTAGCGGAGATGATAATATCCCAGGCCAGCTGAGCTACTTAAAATCCTAAATGATGATGCTGTGAAAGTGCTGCACTCAATATGCCAACAAATTTGGAAAACTCAGCAGTGGCCAAAGGATTGGAAAGGGTCAGTTTACGTTCCAATTCCAAAGAAGGGCAGTGCCAAAGAGTGTTCAAACTACCGCACAATTGCACTCATTTCACATGCTAGCAAGTTTATGCTCAAAATCGTACAAGCTAAGCTTCAGCAGTACGTGGACCGAGAACTACCGGACGTACAAGCTGGGTTTCGAAGAGGCAGAGGAACTAGAGATCAAATTGCCAACATGCGCTGGATCATGGAGAAAGCACGAGAGTTAAAAAAAAAACCTACTTCTGCTTCATTGACTACGCAAAAGCCTTTGATTGTGTGGATCACAACAAACTGTGGCAAATTCTTAAAGAGATGGGGGTACCCCATATCCTTGAATTTGGTTGCCTAAGGAAAGAATCACTCAGGAGCTGAAACAATTTCTTGGGGAAGGATGCTGAGGATTTGGGACTGGTGCCTCAAGATCTGAAATACACATATCTGGTTATGCAACCCCCCCAGAGGTGATATGAATTTGAGGAGGCAAGCCCAATTTAGCCGTTGTCCTCATAATCCTAGAAACAACCCCACTAGGTAAACAGACTCGTATTCAATCCGCCAATCTCCCTAGCAAAGGCAGGAAAGGAACTACTAGTCTTCCTCTGTGCTTCAAATGAACCAGACCCTATTCTTATGCCTGAAACCAGAGAGGTTGGTATGCAGGACCAAACGGAGCCCTCCTGCCCTTTTGGTTTATCTTTTGTGCAGCCTACCATTGCATGTGGGAGGCTGTTGTCCTCTCCCGCCTTCAGCTGTCAAAGAGTTAAAAGAATCTGCCTGGAGCAACTGATGTGCAAATGCCAGCTCATTCTCCAGGTTTCTATGGCAACGCCACACTCCCCATCCCTGGTGCTGCTTGATCATACCTCCGTTGCCTAGGAAATACATCCCTGGGTGTTCTGCATCTCTGAAGCCCCTACCTTTTTGTTTTGCTTTTGTCGTGGGAATGCTCTTTCTTGGGGAGGTAGGACGGGGGGCCATGATGGATTGACTGGTGCTGCTGGTTCTCAGGGTGACCCAACATGCCTTCTGGTCGTCGGGTGACCCACCTTAACCTCCTGGGTGAGGAGCTACCGAATCACTAGTGCCATCCAGCTGATGTCAAAAGCAGGCAGGCAAGCAGAGTGCTGGGGTGGGGGGTGGCGGCATACTTGCCTAATCCTGCGCGCCTTGTGCCAAAATGGAGATGTGGCTGTGGCACAGAGGGAGACCCTGTGTTTTGCCTGCAGGCATTTCCCGCCGCTGCTGCTGCAATTCCTGCCTGGGTTGGCCTGGCAGCCTCCCCCCACCCAGAAGCGCTGCTCCCCTACTGTGCTAGATGGCCAAGGGTGTGCGCCCCCCCCCCCGTCTGCTGCCCACCCCTGGCTGCTTCCTTTCCCCAGAGTTCAGTTCTCCTCAGCTCCTATTCAGGTCTGAGGTACAAACCAAAGAGGGGAGGGAAGGAACGCAGGTGTCACTCGCTCCTGACCCCTTCAATATCCCAAGGGATTGGTTGCCAGGTCCTCCTAAATAAAACACGCCCTGTGGGTGCAACGGAAGAGCAGGGGGCAAAATCCCTGACCCCCGTCCATGAAAGGTGATCCTTGGGGGCCCTGCCCTACACAGTGTGACAGGAAAAGCCAGTTTGGTATGATAGCCATGAGTGTTGGGCTAGGGCGGAGGAGATCCAGGTTCACATCACCCCAAGCTCCCTGGGTAACTTGGGACCAGTCACTAACTCTCAGCCCTAACCTGCCTCACAGGGTTGTTGTGGGGAATCACATGGGCGGAGTTATGCTTGCTACCCTGAGCCCCTTGAAGGAAAAGCAGGATAACAATGAAACAAAATAATACATCGGATATACATCCCACCTAATACATCCCACCCAAAATAATACATCCCAGATTCCTATTTCTGAAAAATAAAGCTCAAGGACCACCGTCTCCCATATAATCCCTACACACACACACCCTTCGATCATCAGATAGGGGGCCTTGCTTAGGATACCGCTGTCATCTGAAGCCAAGGGGGTGGCGGCTAGGTGCAGGGCCTTTTCCGTTGTGGCACCACGTTTCTAGAATCAGTTACCAGAATATTTGAGAACAGCCCCCTCTTTATATAGTTTAAAAACGTATTTATTTCGCTTGGACTTTGAGGAGGGAGGGGGAGCCTCCTAGGGACCCTTTTAATCCTTGGTTGCTGCTTTTATGCCATTGGTTTTATGCTGTTCCTGTTTGTATATTTTTATCCATATAGTTTAACTTTGTAATTTTAAATTGCTTTTAATGTTTTTTATTTATAAGTTTTTATTTTTATGTTTTTATTTATATGTATTATGGTTGTATTTTATTTTTAACTGTACACCGCCTTGAACATAGGAAGGTGGTATATAAATCTTCAACTAAATAAATAAAAAATATATAAGGTGGATAATCCATGATATTTAAATAAATTATTATTACTAGTGGTACTTAATGAATAATACAGGCCTGCCAACCAACCACATTTTCCTGTCATAATAATAGGCAGTTCTATAGCTGTTGTAAGCAATATTTACCATATTTACTTGGAAGAAAGCTCTGCTGAACAGTCACCTTACTTCTGAGTAAACATGCATAAGACTGGGCTGTACAAATCGTCCTGTTGTGTGCATGCACGTGAAAAGTACAGAAAGTACTGTACAAAAGTTTTTCCCTTTAAAAGGGGGGGGGGAACCACAACAAATCCTCTTAAATGATACCTTGTGTTGCAATTTAATATTTTTTAAGTAATGCTAGCATTACAAAAAAATAAAATCAATCCTTAAACGAATCCAGGGCCAAACATACCAATCAGAAGCAAGTGTTTTAAATCAATCAATCTGGGGAAAATCCCTTTTGTCATTGACTAACTTCTTCTCTGCCTCATCTTGAATATATGTGAATCTTGACCTTCTTCTGAAACCAATTCTCTGCCCGCCCCATCTAAAATAATGCCCCTGATATCCAGCAAGAATGACTGCCAGGCCACAGGGCTCTGCTTGTGATTATTTGAGGAAGGGGTGGGGCACATGGAGGAACGGAGAGCTCCACTCTCTTGTCTTGGGGTTAAATCTTTTTACATTCCAGCACGAGATATTGAGATATTTCAGGAAGAAGACAAACACCAGATGGGGGAGATGCTGCTTGACTGTCAGGAACAGGCGGCAAATGTCTGATGTGTGAAAGAATGAGTGGACTGCCTGCGGGGGGCGGGGGGGGCGGGGGGAGAGCATCGTTCTCATGCTTGCAATGGTGATGATAGCTCTGCTGCTTTTGCAGGCAGGATAGGAGGAGGAAGGCAGGCAAGATGCAGGCCTTCAGTGCTTGTGTGCATCGAACTCCCTCCCCAGATGCCAGTCGGAATCATGTTCTCTCATCATTACTTACACCCTCAATGTCAGTAAACTCGGCATTCTCCCAGGGTCCACCCATGACCTGCCAGCTTTTCAACCAGCCTCTGTGACAGCCTTTAACAGCTGTCCGATATGCAGACTTTACTAGGCTAGAGTGTGAAAAGCCTCACCTATTAGTTTCTGCACATCAAGCTGCTGCTAAAAGCACAGGTGCAAGTCCAGGGCCCTTTTGCCGGTCAATTGGCAACTGTGTAGCCAGAGTCAGCCCAGCCCTGAGTTTTTCCTTCCCATGCCAAATTCCTCCAGAGGCCACCACCACCCACTCACCAGGGGAGGGGCAGGAGCTGACTGTGAGAACCTGCGCATGCATGATGAGGTACCAAGTTGAGGTACCCTGACATCTCCAGCAAAAAAAAGGAGGGTGGGGGGAAGAATGCTATTTCCAAGGCCAGATTCATACATGCATGCTTTCCACTTCACAACTATCCCCCCTCCTGCATGTGTCATGTGTGAATAGGCCCTTGCAGATCTAACACCATGGACAGAGTCTATGGATATCTATTATATCACAGCTTGAGAGCCAGTGTGGTGGTTAGAGTGCCAGAATAGAATAGGACTGGGGGGAGACCTGGGTTCAAATCAGTCACAAAAGCTCAGTGGGTCTCTGTCAGTCTAACCTACCTCAGAGATGTAGATGAAATGGGGAACAGCAGGGAGAGGAACACTGACTGCAGACTATCCTGAGCTCCTTGGCATTAGGGCAGGATAAAAATGTCACCGGTAAAATCACCTGTAGAAATCAAGTTTTTCAAATGATGTCAGTTCGCCACTCACCAAATGGTGAGAAAGGAAACGATGCACATGTGAGAGGCCAGCTGCAACAGGGCAGGCAAGCAATGCTTGCATTAGGGAGAGGGGGCTTTTGTGATAGCCCCCGGACTTAGCTACTGTTTTAGAAGACTACAGAGCAGAGTGTGTGTGTGTGAGTGAGTGAGTGAGAGAGAGAGAGAGAGAGAGAGAGAGAGAGAGAGAGAGAGAGAGAGAGAGATTATTAGGCTAAAATTGGGAAGGAGCTGGGTGGGGGGGGCTGCTTACAGATTTCATTAAGGGGCCCCCACCTGTCCCCCCGCAATTTGAGCATGGATGTCAGGGCCAGCAAGAGAGGTGCTTGAGCAGCCAGCTGGGCTCCTGGGTGTGTGTGTGTGTTTACAGACCACGTGCGAGGGGAGCCGCTCCTGTTTGCAAGCAGGACCCACTGCCGCCGCCGGCCCTGCGCCAGCCCCGGTCCCTCCCCTCCCGCCGGCCGGGTTCTCTCGTTGCGTCCGGCTGCGCCCTCTTCTCGCTCCACTCGCAGGCAGACTGTTGCGATGGCAACGATCGTTATGGCGACCGACGGCGCGGTTGCCGCTGCTGAATATGAACGAGAGAAACTTCGGAGGGAGCAGGGAGATCTCGCTCCGCCGCGTCGCGTGCAGGTGGGCAGGGGCAGGGGCAGGGCGGGCAGGCAGCGCAGACCGCCGCTTCCAAGAAGACCGGAGGAGGCGTCGACGGGTCAAGGCCCTCCTGCTCCTCCGGCATCGCTTGGCGTCACGCTCCGCTGCTGCCTCTGCGAACAGGCTCCCGTGAAAACCCCCCCGTGTTTCCACCCGTGACATCCGATCTGCGGTGACTCACACGACGTGCATGGCACCCTTTCACGCGCGACGCCTACCCCCCCCCCCCCCTGCACCGTTCGCACCAGGCGGCAGCGCGCTTGGGCCGCCGCTGCTTCTTTCCTTGGCGCAGAAGAGCGCGCGGGGCTCCGCGAACCGGCTGGGGAGGGCCGGGGGGGCTTTCATGGGGGGGGGTGTAGTCCAGCATCTCGCCGCTCCTCTCGCGTTGTTTCCAGTGGGGGAGGGGGGACAAGCGCCCCTTGAAGTCTGTTGGCTTGGCTTCCCATAGAAGTTTGGCTTCCGTTTAAGCTTGTGACCAAGCCCGTGGTCCGGGCGGTGCGTGCGTTGCTCCGGCTGCGTTGCCGCACCGGACGCACGCTAGGGGGCTGGATGGGACGTTACTATGTCCCACCAGATCGCAGCCGCAGCGAGGATCGAGCAAGCGAGTGAGGGAGAGGGGGGGAGAGAAGAGGGAACTTCCCTCTTCTCTCCCCCCTCTCTTTCGCTCACTCGCTGCTCGATCCTCACTGCGGATCTCCCCTCAGGGAAGAGAAGAGGTCAGGACTGTTGGGGACTGCACAAAAGAGAAGAGTGTGTGTGTGTGTGTGTGTGTGTGTGTGTGTGTGTGTGTGTGTGTGTGTGTGTGTGTGTGTGTGTGTGTGTGTGTGTGTGTGTGTGTGTGTGTGTGTGTGTGGTTACTAAAGCCACAATATAACTATCTTGCGATAGTTACTGCCATTTATATTGTAGCTTTACACACACACACAAGTACAGATGAGTTTCTCTCGGCAACTAGCGAGGGGGAGAGTGGACCTGCAGGGGGGAATCAGCAAATGACAAGACGCTCGAAGGTTTGAAAGGAAGGTAGTTACCCCAAGCGAGGAGAAAAATGGCTGCTTTATGAAAACATTTTGCCCCTCTTTCCCTTTGATTGACTTTTGCTTCCTTTCCTTTGATTGGCTCTGGCCGCTCTGTGCCGCCGCGATTTCACCCCCTTTCCAGCTCCCCCACTTACTATTTATAAATTAAATCTACACTCCGCTCGAGACCTGCAACGGCACGCCTAGCACGAGAGTGTCTGCACTCTTGTACCGGTGCAACACTACTACGCAGAGGAGGAGCCAGACCATTTTTGATCCGGGGCCCAAACCCTTGACGCCCCCCCCCATAAAAACGCGCGGCCGTAATCCTTTACGCCCCACAGCGCAGCCGCGCAGCAAATTTTTGGGATTTTTTGATTTCAGTTTGGAAGCCTCCTTGTCCACTTTGTACCTCCTGTCTCCATTTCCAGCAGCACACATGATGAGGCATTCATAATGATGTGAATTTTGCTCTGCAGAATAAACTTGAAAGTGTTCCAAACATCAATTTTGTGAATTTTGCTCTGCAGAATAAACTTGAAAGTGTATTGCCCCTTAATGCCCTCGGGGGGGGGGGGTGAATCAGGACTCCTGGGCTGCTAGGCAAGGCTGCAATGCAAGGGGGGGAAAAACTACAAAGCCCCGTTACTTCTAAAAAAAACCTTTAAAACCCCCGGAAAAAACGGGAAAAAACAAAAGAAAAAACCGAAACCTAGGATGTCTCCCGCCCCTCCAGAGGCCCTCTATGCCCCCCCAGGAGCCTCTCTGCCCTTACGCCCTGGGGCCCACTGCCCCAGGGCCCCATATCAGCCTACGCCCCTGCTACTACGGCGCAACCCCTCTTGTCTGTCATCATGGCTAGGCTGCAGCCACAGCAGGCCTCCCCCGGATTCCGATTAGCTGGCCCTGCTGAAGCAGCTGCCCTTTGCAGACCACCGATGGGACACACAAGTTTAGGGTGTGTGTGTGCCCATCACGAGTGAAGCTCTGTGTGATCCTTTGTGGTGGGCAAAGGTGCAGGTCAAAGGAAGTCAGAACTATTGTACACTTAATAGTTGGGTAGAGAAGGGGACATTTTGATGGTTACAGCCAGTTTCACTCCTGTACAACTAGCTGCTAGCTAGAGGCAACCAAAGCTCTATTTAGTCCAACATTCCAGTATTGCTGGGTGGGGCAGGGTGTACAGATGGGTGCTGAAGAAGACACTGCAGAACCACAAGTTGTTGAAGCTACTCTAGTGCTAGTGTGACTGTGGAGGCTGGACTGTGTGGGATGTGTTGACTCTGCCGTATGGAGAACAAGGTTTGTGTGGATCACACTTCCCCACTCATTTCCCCTTAACCTGCGATGCCTTAAGAATTGTACCTGAACTGAAATTCAGATCAAAAGCAGAGGTTCCATTAGTAGGCTCGATTAAGACATGCTCCTCCTTGACACCTGTATTTTCTCTCTCTCTCTCTCTCTCTCTCTCTCTCTCTCTCTCTCTCTCTCTCTCTCTGCCTGCAACATCTCATCCCTTCATCCCTCTTTCTCACCCCCCTCCTCTCCGAGTTTAAGGACCAGGGAATAAGTTTAGGGCTTCCTGGAAATCTCTTTCTTTTTCTCCAGTACGCCAATAGACACACTACCCACCACTTAGGTCCAGAGAAGATATGCAGAAACCCACGTGGAAATGAGTATTTTCCATGCAATAACTGCATGTTTGGATGCAAACCCCTCCTGGGTTTCCCTCTCCATGAGTGTTTCCCACAGAATAAGCCAGGTAGCCTTTTCACTTTTTATTCCATGAGTAGCTAGTCTTCCACCTGGGCTTTGAACGTTTGATTTCAAACCTCACATGGTTGTCAGTACCCGTGAGTTTGGAGTCCTCGGAAGCAGGGGTGTATAAGCAATAAGGCTGACTAGGCTTCAGCCTAGGAGCCCCGCAGCCTAGGGGCCCTGCAGGGACAGGGGCCCTGCAGGGATAGGGGCCTGTGTCGCCCATCAATGTTTATGGGGCCCGGCCATGGGTTAATACACCCCTGCTCGGAAGTGGTGAGATGGTGTTCCAGATGGTGTTCCGTTACCGGAGAGTAACGGTGGGGCGGAAAGCTGCAGAACTTAGCTTTCCGCCCCACCTCCAGCGACGCCAGTGATAATACTTACCTCCCTGAATTGTAGCAGGATAATACATGTGAAGCCTTTGAACACTTGAAAGTGCAATAAAAATGCTAAATATTACTGTACTATTAAATCTGGATCACTCGCTTCTCAAGCCCAGCTCTGCAGGCACCGGGCTACATTACTGCTCAAGGGCAGGATCCCAGGTGGGCTGCAGAATTTGGCACCCTCAACGTGGCAGCCTTCGTTTTAAAACAAATTTCTAAACCTCATGTTTATGAAGAACAGTTGTGTGGACAGATGATATGCAAATGTGAAAAAGTGGCACAGCCCAGCAAGACCTGCATCACATGTTCTTCTTGACTGTATTGCTGGGCTCTTATGGCCCAAGCACATGACGCTGGCGGAATGCGCATTCTGCCAGCATAATGTTGCAAACCCGACTGCCACAAAGGAAGCCAGATGCCCCCCACCTGGGGTAAGTCTGTACAGGGGCCAGGAGGGAGGCGGGGAGGGTGGAACAGGGAGGAGATGAGGTGGGGAGGTGGGCGGATTGGGTCGGCAAAGGGGGGGGTTGGTGGCAGCAGCGCCACCTACCCCCTTCCTGGTGGCATCCGAATCCCCTTCCTGGGCCTGATCCATCTTCACGTGTCAACGCGGACTTGCGCCAGCGAGTCCAACAAATGTTCCCTTACCCCGAGGAGCAACTGAGCAACTGCGGCAGGCTGTTTCCACTGTCAAGGAGCCCCCTTTCCTTCCAGGGCAGATGGCAGGGCTTCCTCAACGCATAAGCCCCCCACACCTTCCCTTTTAGAAATTAAGCACTCAACCCAACCCCCCCCCACACACACACCTTCCTTGAGAGTATTCTGTGAATACAATCATGTTTAAACAAATATTTAAAGCACATAGTTTATTACGCTAATGTCATACCTCCCCCAAACCTTATGCCAGTACTGCACACCTGACCACCCCTGTTTACTTCATAACTGAGAATAACTCCGCAGATTCTGTTGGTTTTGCCCAGCCTTACGGTGCTCTCCTCTCATCATATCTATCTGGCAGCTGGCAGCCTCTGCTGGGGTTCACATTTGATCCTGGTCATGCATAGTGGTTGAATTTTTCTGTGTTTTATGCTCCCTTTCAAGGTCACCACCTATAGCACTTCTGCTTGGATCTACGCTAGACAGTCCCTGTCAGTCTGCCCCTGTCCTGACCGGCTTTAAATGCAGCCCACTCACTCTGGAAGGAACCCTCCCCTCCTCTCTCCTGGCCACAGCCTCCTGTTGTTTGTTTGTTTGTTTGTTTGTTTGTTTTTCACATTTTTATACCGCCCTTCCTCCAAGGAGCTCAGAGTGGTGTACATTTTTCCTCCCCTCCTTTTTGTCTTCACAACAACCCTGTGAGGTAGGTGGGGCTGAGAGATAGTGACTGGCCCAAGGTCACCCAGGAAGCTTTGTGGCTGAGCGGGGATTGGAACCTGGATCTTCCAGGTCTAAGTCCGACTCCCAAACCACTACACCATCCTGTTGGTGTGACGGAGGTGCCTACAGTCAGAAGTGCTGCCCAGCTGCCAAGCGCAGAGCTTTCCTCCCTTGGCAAACCATGCCCTGCAGATGGACAGCTCTGAGTTTGTCATTAAAAGCACAAGGGGCAAGGCAGCCTCCGGCACAAGAAACGGAGCTCTGTGGTTGTAGGAGATCAACTTGCTCCTCGTACGCAATTTCTCATTTTAGAAAAGAAGAAAAGAAAGGCTAGAAACCATGCCTGCATCATAGGAAAGAAAAACAGAGAGAGAGAGAGAGCGCAGAACTGGCATCAATATACTTGGCTATGTGCTACCAGCTCATAAATGGACAGTGGCAAAAAAGGAACCGTTGGAACTCACCTGTCTCAAGCAGGGAGCCTTGAGGCTAGCTGCGATCGCACCCTTGGATCTTCTTAAATGCTTCCAGGTCACCTTCTGGGTTTTGCTTGTGCAAGGCAGGGTGAGTTTTCGGAAACTTTGTTTTCCTCGGCTAGTTTGCTTCTGGCTGGATCCTTCCCTCCATCTCTCACAGAGACCTAAATTGTCTAGGAAGCCTCATGAAGATCACTTTCTGCCCTCTCTTCCAGGACTAGATGTGCAAGAGATGAGGGCGTCAGAGGGTCTGTTGCACATGGGAGACCAGCCCGGTGTGTGTGCTGCTTCTTTCCTAGTGGGCACCCCTTGAACTTTGCCACGCTAGGTGGCTGCCTCGCCTCACCTGCTTGTGCTTTCTATCTCCTCGTTCTTGGAAGGAGCTCAGGGCAGCAAGCACGGCTGGGGTTCCCCCTCGTCTCCTCTGTGAAGAGGCTGAGAGACCAGGGCTCACCCAGCAAACGGCATGATGGAGCTGGGATTTGAACCCCACTTTCTCTTGGTTCAGGTCCAACACTCCACTCCCTCCAGTCACTGTCCTAGCTCTGGGATGGCATGGTAGGGAAGAGCCAGCTCAGCCCAGTGTGCTGTCGGGCTGAGCAGAATCTTCCACACCCAAACCCTGCCTCTGTCCCATTTCCAGCAACACAGGCCATCCCAGGTAGCCCAACAAGCAAACTGAGTAGTCGCAGGAGCCCAGGAGATCTGGACTAGCCAGGGAACTGCTCAGCAGGAACCAAGTCGTCAGAGCTGGAGCCACCCAGCTAGTGAAGAAAGACACTTCCCCACAGCGTTGGTGCAGCAGACCACCCAGGGCCTGGCAGCTTTGTGATGGCTGCCAGCTCTTCCCAGGGCACTGATCCAGTTCCCATGCACATTTTGCCTTCTCCCCCAAGAGGCCAGATGGAGGGGAGATTGTGGGCTGCCAGATGGGCACTGTGTCACCAGCCTCTTTGGATGAGGTATCGTGGGAGGGCTGGCAGCCTCTGCTGGGGTTCATTCCCTGGGTCCACTGCAGGTATCTGCTCCTCCTCTTCAGAAGAGGTCTCATCCAGACAGTCTAAAGACGTGTGGATCCTCCTTACGCCACACTATTCTGGTTCTCATGAAGGACAAGCCATGGATTATTCTAGCTGTAGAAACTGATGGGGTAATTAGATGCTCTCAGGCATATATTGGGAGGTGCGTTCCCACTTATTAGCAGAGTTCCCTCCTCCACCCAGGCAGACTGCTTTGCTTAGCTAAATGAATACACAGGAGGCATTGCTTTGTAGTTGTAAAAAGAAGAAGAGTTTACTCACAGTTTAGTTTGCATATATACATAGCGTCTGACCATCAATCAGAGGTACATCCTAGACTTAAGATAGAACCCCCCTAGAGCTGGGGCTCCCTGCATGGGGTTAGGCTGCAAGATGGCCGCTGGGCTGCAGGAGCAGCGATGGCATCATCTTGCTCGGTGGGCATCAAGAGAAGAAGAGACTGAGGGGCAAGAAGGAGGAAATAAAGGTCAGGGGCCACACCCCTTCCTGGAACACAGAGGGATTAGAGTAGGAGGTCTTTACATGTGACCAGGCAGTACACCACACCCCCAGTGTCCAGCAGCTAAACGCTGCCCATCCTCCAACACCCCTTCTCAGCGTTTGAGGTGCTGCAGTCTACGACGCCCATCTCTGCTCACAGACTCTGGAATCGGTCCCTTGGCAAAGGCTTGGTTAACACGTCTGCCAACATGTCCTGTGTTGGACAGTAGTCCACCCTAATAAGATTTTCCTTATACATTTTGCGCACAAAATGGTATCTAGTGTCTATGTGCTTCGTGCGTGCATTGTGGCCCTCTGACTGTATCAATGTTATACAGCCTTGGTTGTCTTCCTTAACCTGTATGGGCCTTTGTTCGTCTATTCCCATGTCCTGCAATAAGGAACAGAGCCATAATGTCTCTCTGCATGCTTCAGATGCTGATATGTATTCTGCTTCTGTGGTGGATAGTGCGACAGTGGTTTGTTTTCTACTTACCCAACCAATTGCCGCATCACCAAACATAAACAAGTGTCCACTAGTTGATATGCGATCTGAGGGGTCTTCGGCCCAATCAGAATCTGTGTAGCAAACCAGCCTTGGATTATTGCAAGCTGTCAGTCTTAATTTGTAATCTGCTGTCCCCTTTAGGTATTTAACCAGTTTTAGGACTGCAACCCAGTCTCCTTCCGTGGGAGAGCTGGTTCTTCTACTTAGAATACCGACAGCAGTTGTTATATCGGGTCTGCATGTAGTTGAAAAATATAGGAGCCTTCCTATTACTTCTCTATACCTGTTGTCAGGAGGTAGCGGTTCACCTTTTCCACTTTGCTTGAAGTAGTCTGTCACCATAGGTGTGGCCACTGAATTTGCATTCTGTAGTCCAAGTGACTCTATTAGATCCAAAGTCTTAGTTCTCTGGCTGAGAAGATATCCTCCATCCCGATCCTTCTCAATCTGTATGCCCAAATAAAAATTGGCATCTCCGAGCTCCTTCAGTTGAACCTGTTTGCTGAGGTGTTTGACTACTTCTTGGTAGTCTCAGGTGGCAATGTGGTCAGTGTCCATGTTTTGTTTCCGTGTAGTGCGTCGATTTCCTGTTGTGCTGCCTCTCTCCACTTACTTGCTTCTTCCGCGGGCATTCTTTCAATCTCTTCCCATGATTCTGGTTCGCGCTGCAACGACGACCTTGCGAGGTAGGTTATTCCCAGCTGTGCAGGTGGTACACCTCTGTTCTCACGGGATGACCGTCTGGGCTCTGGTGCTGCTATTGGAACCTGGTCTGCTTCAGCAATGTCTGGCTCCTCCAGCTCTTCTTGCCCGGCTGTATCCCCTTCTGCTGGCGTACTGACCTCTGGGTAGTAAGCACCGTCATCACTGCGCAGTTCCTGAGGATTCCTTCCAAACCGGTTTCTGACAGCTGCCACGTACTTCTGGAGCATGTCAAAAGTTTCACTTTTGTCCTTGATTAGGTAAATCACAGTGTACTTTGAATGGTCATCAATAAAAGACAAAATGTACCTGTTCTGGCCAATGGAGGCCGTCTGAATCGGGCCACATAAATCTGTGTGGATTAGTTCTAGCACTTGGCTTGTGCGTTTCTCAGTTCTCGCTGGAAAAACAGGTCTTGTCCCTTTAGCTTTCACGCAAGTCACGCACCTGTCTGTATGGTTGCTACAGTGTATTACCTGTGAATCTTCTGCCAGGTCTTTCCTCTGCAGGTCCATTATTGCTTTGATGTCTCTATGGCCATACCTTCGGTGCCACAGGTGAGTGCACTGCTTTCCACATGGCTGCTGGGCAGACATCGCACGGCTCTCAGGTTGTTCTGGTTCTGCTGTGTCTAGAACAAAAACTCCATCCTGCTCAGATGCCTGAGCTATTAGTTCACCATTTTTCAAAATATCACATTTCCCCCACTCAAAAGTCACAGTCAATCCTTGCCTGTTTAAAGCGGATACGCTGAGCATGTTTTGATCCACGTCTGGGGCGAAGGTCACATTACTTACTGTGATCTCATACATGTGGTCACCTGTAGTGCATAAAATGTCTCCTTTACCTTTCCCTTGTATTTTAATTTTTCTTCCATCTGCTACAGAAATCTCACCAGAATAGGTTGTGTCTAATTCTTGAAAAAAATCCATTTTTCCCATGGTGTGATGAGAGCATCCAGAGTCCACCAGCCAGAGTTTCTGGTTCCGTTTTTGGGACTGGTCCAGACCAAGAGCTCTGTGCTGTTGCTCTCTAAGATAAAAGTTACACTGTCTCTTGTTATTCTGGCTGCTTCCTGGAGGATGCTGTGGACGCTGTGGGTTTCCACCCCTCCCTTTCTTTCTCTAATCCCCTCCTGTTCACTCAGTGGGGTTCCTGGAGTCAGTTGGAGTAGGTGTGAATTTTTCCCTCTTTGAAGTCTCACAGTCCCTAGCCCGGTGTCCAGGGAATCCACAAGAGTAGCAGATTAGCTTCCTCTTGTCTGGCACCGCTGCCTGCATTCTATAGTTTGATTCAGAATGCTGCTTTGTGACACGTATATCACATTCATTTCTCAGTTCAGCCAGTATCTGGGAATATATCTTATTCTCTCTTGCTTGCATTGCGCTTTTGAACGCAGAGAACACGGAAGTGTCTAAGGAACCAAGCAAAAAAGCTGTTTGTTGTTCCGCACTGAAGATCAAACCCGTCAATGCCAGCGCATTAAAAATCTGAGTCAGTTTACTGCAATGAGATTCATAATCTTGCTTTCTGAGCAATTTATGCGCACACAATTCAACAAGCTGCATTGGTCATTAACACCCGTCTTCGCATATTTTTCATTTAAATTTCTCATCATTTCTGCTGCAGTAGCTGCATTGTCCACATATGGTCTGCTCTCTTCAGTCAGAGTTCTATATATTAAATATTGAGCAGTGTCATCATCCTGTATGCAGTCCTGGATCGCCTTGGCTGAGCTACCGTCTGCTGGACGATTTTTGCTCAAAACATAGAAAACTCTATTTACTTTCAGTTCACCTTCAATAATTCGTTTCCAACTCTGAAACGATTTAAGGTTCAGTGTGGTCACGGCTAGATCTCCTGTCCTTAGCCTTCCTGTTGCCATCATGTTAGCTTTAAGCAAGTCTTTGCCTTACAATGGGTGGAGAAAAACAACAACGACAAAAAAAAAATCTCTCTCTCTCTCTCTCTCTCTCTCTTCAGAGTTAATCCTTTATGCGCAGCATTTGCGTATTCTGGGCTCCATAACCTGATGGGGTAATTAGATGCTCTCAGGCATATATTGGGAGGTGCGTTCCCACTTATTAGCAGAGTTCCCTCCTCCACCCAGGCAGACTGCTTTGCTTAGCTAAATGAATACACAGGAGGCATTGCTTTGTAGTTGTAAAAAGAAGAAGAGTTTATTCACAGTTTAGTTTGCATATATACATAGCGTCTGACCATCAATCAGAGGTACATCCTAGACTTAAGATAGAACCCCCCTAGAGCTGGGGCTCCCTGCATGGGGTTAGGCTGCAAGATGGCCGCTGGGCTGCAGGAGCAGCGATGGCATCATCTTGCTCGGTGGGCATCAAGAGAAGAAGAGACTGAGTGAGGGGCAAGAAGGAGGAAATAAAGGTCAGGGGCCACACCCCTTCCTGGAACACAGAGGGATTAGAGTAGGAGGTCTTTACATGTGACCAGGCAGTACACCACACCCCCAGTGTCCAGCAGCTAAACACTGCCCATCCTCCAACAGAAACTGCCCTGAAACCCTCTCCTCAGTCCTGTTGTTGGGGGGACCAAAATGCTTCCTGCCTTTGGGTGAAATTCGATGTCTTGCCAGCTTTCTGTCCTGCTGCCTCCAGCTGCAGTGGTGGCAGCAGCGGCAGCACCATCAGGGCCTCCCTCCAGAATGCCAAGCGGAGGAGGAGGTGGAGCTCAGAGCTGCAGCAGACGCCTCATTCAGGAGATTTTATGAATAAAAATGGGCTACGTGCCTGCCTGGCTCTTCAGTGGATATAGGCAGGAGGGCTGAGAGTGGTGCTTGTAGACACTCCTGCTGCACCAGTTGCCACAGACAGACAACTCCCAGCCGGGCACATACTGTATACGCATTAAGAACAGCAGCAGACATCCGGTCCAAAAGGACACTGCTGCACCTGTTCACTTCCATGATGCACAGGTGTGCCATTTCTCTGTCCTCCCAGTCTGTTACCTGCACAGGCGCTATCTCCCCCAAGCCAGCCTCTGAAATACCCCACACTGTCACAGTCTCCCTCCCTCCCCTGAACCACCCTGATAGTTGTGACTGGCTGTGTCAGGATACCAGCTGCTGGGGGGCGACAGGGAGGCGGCGGCGGCGCACTGGCCTTCCTGCCCCGCTGTAGGCTTGCTTCCTGTAAACACCTGCAGGCCATGTGAGGTGCAGGATGCTTGCCGCCTAGATTACTGGCCTTTGTTCTGAGCCACCTGGGCTCTTCTGATTTGCTCATTGACTGCATTGAGATCCCACCCTTCCTCCAAGAAGCTCAGGGTTACTTACATGGCTCTCTTCCAACTCCCCCCTCCCGTTTTATCCTCACAACAACCTACCTGATCATCACCAGTGTGCTTCTGGGGTTGGTAGAGATTTGTCTCCCCACCAGTCCTACTCTGACTCGCTAACCCTTGCACCACACCACCGGTTTCTCCTCCTCTTTCCAATGGGGTGCTGCACTCTTCTCATCCTTGTGCAATCCCATAATATCTCACTCCTCCTCCATCCAGACTGTTGTCTTGGTTTGCCTTCCCTACATGAGAACATAAGAACATAAGAAGAGCCCTGCTGGATCAGGGCCAAAAGCCCATCTAGTCCAGCTTCCTGTATCACACAGTGGCCCCACCAGATGCCTCAGGGAGCACAAGACAACAAGATAACCTGTTTCCCGTTGACACTCCCTTGCACCTGGCACAGAGAAAACCCACTTCTAAAAACCAGGAGGTTGCTTATGGCTTGTAACCTGTGATGGTCTTTTCCTCCATGAATCTGTCCAAACCCCTTTTAAAGGCATCTAGGCCAGGTGCCATCACCACATCCTGTGGCAAGGAGTTCCACAGATGAATTACACACTGGGTAAAGAAATATTTTCTTTTGTCTGTTCTAACTCTCCCTCCACTCAATTTTAGTGCATTTTCCCTGGTTCTGGTGTTGTGCGAGAGGGAGAAGAATTTCCCTCTATCCACTCTCTCCATCCCATGCATAATTCTATACGTCTCAGTCATGTCCCCCCTCAGGCACCTTTTTTCTAGACTGAAAAGCCCCAGACGCTGTAGCCTTTCCTCATAAGGGAGGTGCTCCAGGCCACGAATCAATCTGGTCGCTCTTTTCTGCACCTTTTCCAATTCAACTATATCCTTTTTGAGGTGTCATGACCAGAACTGGACACAATACTCCAGATGTGGCCTTACCATCGATTTGTACAAAGGCATAATGATATTGGCTGTGACATTTCCCCACCTCCAGAGTCCGGTGGCACCATCAGGTCTAACATCAGGAAACAAGGGTGGAGCAAAGGCGGGTAGTTTTGCAAGACTCCATTGCACTGGAGTCGGCGGCCCCTCCCCCTTGCTGTTGGAGCCATTCCAGCAGCAACAGGGGAGTGTCCTGCGTGTTGCCTTTGCTGCCGGAATGGCTCCAACGGCAGGGGGGGGGCCGCTGGCTCCAGTGCAATGGAGTCTTGCAAGACTACTTGCCTTCGCTCCACCCTTGTTTCGCCTCTGAGGCTTTCTGTCCCAGCGAGCCTGATCACATGACTCTTCTCCACGTGCAGAAAAGCCCTCAGGTTATTCCTGAGGACCATCACAGGAAAAGACCATCACACGTTACAAGCCATAAGCATCCTCCTGGTTTTAGAAGTAGGTTTTCTCTGTGCCAGGTGCAGGGGAGTGGCAGCAGGATACAGGTATCTTGTCGGCTGTGTGCTCCCTGAGGCATCTGGTGGGGCCACTGTGTGATACAGGAAGCTGGACTAGATGGGCCTTTGGCCTGATCCAGCAGGGCTCTTCTTATGTAACAGGCGTTTTGTGGCCCAGAGCTTTTGTCCATGAAAACGTCCAGAGTTGGCCCAGATGACACTCCAGCTCCCCCTCTGCGCTGCTTTGTCTACCTTCCTTGACCTGCTTTCTATTCTCCCCATTTCTTGTGCATTCCTTCTTCCCCTGACAGTTCTCCCACCCTGCAGCAGGCCTATGACACACACATGAGGCAGCCCACCTTCCTGACACCACCGTAGTGTAGGAGCTGTCTGTCTGTCTGTCTGTCTGTCTGTCTGTCTGTCTGTCTGTCTGTCTGTCTGTCTGTCTGTCTGTCTGCTCCACATCCCAGTTTTGCTGCATGATTTCACCAGGAATTGCTCGCATGCATCTGTCCCCCACTGGAGCAAGCCAGATGGAGGGAGGGAGGCAGCTTCCTGGGTGCCTCAGTCAGCCCTGCCTCCGGGCAGTGCCATTGCCTGCTGCTGCCCTCTTTCATCCACTGCCCTGGCTGGTGAGTGCGCACATGCTTGCTCTCTCGCTCCCCCCCCCCGTGAGACCATAAGGCGACAAGCCGCTCACTGCTGCAGTCGCCCATCCAGCAGTGGATGGCAGTGCAGCCTGGCAGGCGGAGCGGCGCTGCGTTAAAGAGCTGGCAGTGTTGCTGAATATTAACACAGCTCCTTTGCGCCAAAGAAGGTGGCCGCTTCTCTCAGCCAAACTCCGAAGCTGCTTCTTCCTGGCTGGGAGGTAGATTGGAAGCGGGAAGAGACGACAGCAGAGAAGAGGCGCAGCCTCCCCTCCACAATGCTCATTGAGAAAATGCTTTTTAGCACCTCCTCCCAGCTCCCCCCCCCCGCATCCGCCTGCTGCCTCTGCGACAGAGAGAAAAGTCACAGACTCTGAAGAGATCCAAACAGGTTATACAATCCAGCCAACCCCCCTGTCCCAGAGCAGGTACCAGTTGCCTCTTTGTCTTTATCTGAAAGCCAAGGAGTTTCCACTGCTTCCCAAAGCAACTTATAAATAAGAGGCAGATTCCCAGTACCAGATCCCTTGATCCCTTGATCCCTTGGCTATATGTAAGACTTTCCCATTATTTTTCAGCTCACACATTTTTTGTTCATTCCTTAGGATTGCGGAATGTTCTTCAGATTTGGTGGGGATCTACTGGGAACTACTATATTGGGTGCGGGCCTTGCTTGCTTGACTTAATTTTTTACTGTTATTTTGAGTACTTCTAGGCTGCAATCCTATACATACTTTCCTGGGAGTAAGCCTCATTTAACACAGTGGAACTTACTTCTGAGCATACATGCATAGAATTGTGCTGCAAGATTGTGTCATGCTTTATACTAATTTCATTCACCCTCACAAATTGCCATGCAGAAGAGTTCATTGCTATTCCCATTTTACAGAAAGAAAACCTGAGAGTGAGAATGTCTCACCCAAGGTCATTCAGTGAATTCATGGCCTAACAGTGACTGGACCGCTGGTCAACACCCTTACTATATAATAATGGCTATACATGTATTTTGTGCCAATAGGTCCTGTACAAAACATAGACATGAAAGAGCTCTTACCTAGGGGGTTTAACAAGCTAATTCGGTCGCATGTCCCTAAGATGAGGGTGTTGGAGTTATAGGATGAGTAGTACAGTAGAGATGGAGTAGAGAAGGGTTAGGTGTGTGAGCAAGGACAGGTAAGGTGAAGGTAGGATGGTCCAGGAAAGGCTTGGTAAAGGTATTGAGAAGGGACTCAAAGAAGGACAGGGAAGGGCTTAGACGAGGACAGAGAGGATCGTAAAGGGAGCTGCTTGGGAGAAATGACAGAATAAGGAGTGGGAGGTGGAGGCAGAAGGCAGTAAGTAAGAGAGAAGCTTGAATGAAGCAGAGAGGTCAGATCCGGTAGGAGGACAGGGAAACCAAGGAAGGAGAGATGTCAGGACAGTTTCCAAGGCTGCAGGTGTAAATAAGCCACCTCAAATCACACCACTTACTGTATAAAAATGCTTTTCTCTGTCATCAGTACACAAGTCACAACATGAGCTGTGGCGCAATCCAGTGGTGCAAAGGACGTGATGTACACGCATGTGTGGGAGTAGAGCTTCATTTCCTCACATGTACCAGCAGCCTCTCATTCCCCTGGGTCTCACCCATCCCTCCCCTTTCTCTTATTGTTGGTTAGCCTGGCTACCTTCTTCTCTGGTCTTTGCTACTGGAAATGTGCGCTGTCAGGTCCTTGGAGTAGGTGCTTGTCTTATTTATGCTACTCCGTAAAGGACTGTATTGTATGTGTTTGTTGAATGAATGAATGAATGATGAAGAAACAGATGAATGAATGAACATAGTCCACAGACAGACAGCTTAAAAACGTAGAGTCGTGCTTTGTTGTCGATGCTGAGACCATGTATGTGCTTGGACTGGACCTCATCCATGCTGACTTACGTTGTATTTTGTTTACACCAGTGCCTTGTGTACTCTCCAAGTAGCATGTTAAATCCACAGAAGTGGCAGAGGAACCATGCTGCAGATCACAGGCGTTGTTGGGTGACATCTCACTCTCTTCGTGTGGGTGATAATGGGCTCCACGTTTTGATCGGTGTCAGTGGTGCAGGAAAAGGATCCCTTATCGCCATCACACACAGCTCACTCTGCGTCAAGGTGATGCAGATGTTAATTACTTTTCCCTTAAAATCCAGCAGAGGCAGTGGTGGCAATGCAGGAAAAGATGAATGAAGCTCTTTTTTTTTTCCTTCAAGGGACCCATTCAGAAAAAAAAATGGATGGAAATGAAAAATATGTTTTTGCGTTTGGCTCCCTCCCTCCCTCCTTAGCTCTGGGAAGAAAGGTCTCTCTCTCTCACACACACACACAGAGAGAGAGAGAGAGAGAGAGAGAGAGAGAGAGAGAGAGAGAGAGAGAGAGAGGAGAGAATGTGGTGGTTCCTTCTCTGGCACAGCAAGAGACAATTGAATTGCATAAGTAGAGAATAAACCGTCCACAAGAGCCGCCAGTCACAGTACCAAGAAACCAGGACTGAACAAAAAGGGGGTTGGTTTTTTTTAAAAAAGCAATTGTCGATATCGCTTTATCTGCACATCTTTTCCAATGCTCCCACAGTGGGTGTTAATCGTGAACATCCAGCATGACCTTCACTAGGAGTTGGGAAGGACGGTGCTGCTTTCCATCCGTCTTCTCGATGTTTCCGGAATCTGGACTGGGAGGGAGAAGCGTTTGGCAGGACGCTGTTTCTGCAGCCTCTGCCAGTGTAGCACTCCGAGACTCAGAGATGAACATAGGGATGCTGCTCATCCTCACAGCATCACTGCAGGCTAAAGGGAAGAACTATTTTCTCTCTTTCTGCAGCTGTTTAAAGACCGAGAATCCGAGAATCTGAGTTTCAGGCCAGCATACCAACTGAGCATCTGAAACCACAAATCTGTCCTGTGTGGCTTTCAACATGAGTTCTGCGACCTCTTGACCATATTAAAACAGACAAAAGAAAATATTTCTTTACCCAGCGTGTAATTGGTTTGTGGAACTCCTTGCCACAGGAGGTGTTGATGGCACCTGGCCTGGATACCTTTAAAAGGGGATTGGACAGATTTATGGAGGAAAAGTCCATCACAGCTTACAAGCCATGTTGGGGATAAGCAACCTCCTGGTTGTAGGAGTAGGTTTTCTCTGTGCCAGATGCAGGGGAGTGGCAGCAGGAAACAGGTTATTTTGTTGGCTGTGTGCTCCCGGAGGCATCTGGTGGGGCCACTGTGTGATACAGGAAGCTGGACTAGATGTGCCTTTGGCCTGATCCAGCGGGGCTCTTCTTATGTTCTTATGTTCCATTTGAGTGTGCGTAGTTACAGTGTAACTTTCATTCTGCGAGCAGAGGTGCACATCGCTTGCTCACTCCTCCTAGAACCCCCCCTTTGCGAGGCTGATTCAAATGGGTGAAGGCTCAACTGAAGTCCCACAGCATGCCATTTCATCCCAGAGGCCAGCCAGGGGTTCTCAACCTGTGGTACACGTACCCCTGGGGGTACGCGAACCGACAAGCAGGGGTACGCGGCTTGCTGTGTCTTATCAGCTGCAATCAGCTGTGAGTTGGCATCGGCTTTTAGGTTTTTTAATGGCATAGGTGGTTTTGATCGTTCTGTGCTGGACTGCCAGCCTTTCTTAAGAGGTAGGCTTCATTTCATGCACTTTGACAGATGCAAAGATGTCCCTTTTCCAGACATTCACAGTTATCAGCATGCCTTGAGCTGCACTAGCACTGCTTTTCAGCTTTTGACATCTTGTGGAAGTGTCCAACAATTATTGGTACCCCTGGGGATTCGTCAGTGAGTGAGGTCCGCTATCTTTATATGGCGTATGCCTTTGAGATGAAAGAAAACGTCTGAAGAGGTCCACAAAGAAACATATAACAACTCGAAAGCTAGAGGTCAAAGTGAGTTGCGAATACTGATGTGTGTGTGTGTGTGTGTGTGTGTGTGTGTGTGTGTGTGTGTGTGTGTGTGTGTGTGTGTGGAACTTATTGGTGCTGCACACCTCTTTGTCTCATCTTATTCCTGTTTTTAGACACTTGTATATTGCCCAACAATACCTGTCCATCATCTCCATGAATTCAGTTTTTAAGGAAAAGACACAAAAAAGGAAAAGGGGGCTCCAGAATCTTCTACCAAAACACATAGCATTGTTTCGGCTTCTATCTACAACCAAAAGACCAACATACCCAACGAATCACTTCCACCTCTACGTCCCATCAAAAAATCCCTGTGTGATGAAGATGAGTGGCCCAATCCTATGCTTGCAGTAGGCCAGTGTACCACAAGGCCTATTGGCGTGGCAGGGCCCTCCGCCAGTCTGTGGAGCGCTGCCACCAGTGTAAGACCCAGAGAAGGTTGCGCACCACCACCAGCGCCTCACAGACTGGCTGCCAGCGGGGTTCTGCTGGCGAAGGGCCTGAAAGCAGGGTGGATCAGGGAGGGGCAGATTGGGGGTGGGAGGGGGCAGATCACGGCAGCACCAGCATCCGCTGTATCTGGAACTCCCGTCCCAGTCCGGACACCCCCTGCAGCACCAGTTCAATGCCAGCAAAAGATTTGGCGTAGATCTGAGGAGTCCCATAGGGGGGCCAGGCAGCAGCCAGAGAGGAAAGTACTGTAACATTTTTCTTTTTCTTACCTCTTCCAGCTGGCCTGGTCCTCAATTGGCATGCAGGATGCAGCAAAGCCTGCAATGGTCGCCAAGGATTGGGCCATGGTTAGTCATATGCAGCGTTAAAGGTAGAGTGTGTTCTGTTAGTCAAGTGTTTTCTTCTCTGAACCCCAGAATTGTAGCCTCCCCCACCACCACACACACAAACACTTCACACAGTTGCTTCAGAGGCATGCATTTGAAAGAACTAGCCAATTATTTTCCTATCCTGGTGTTTTAAAACTCCCATAAACAACCCAGAGTTTTGTTCCTGCAAGAAATGGCCTTCCCTTTACAGAATAAACAAGGTATCAACCCTCACAGAAGGCAACCTTACAATAAAGTGGATCAAAACATTTCACCCTCGTGAGCAATCTTCTCGGAAGGGATCCCTGCATGCAGAGCCTCTCCTTTGACTGTGTTCCTTCGTCTCTAACAGAACCACTTCTTCTTATCTGACATCCCTTGTTCTCCCTCTCTCCGGCTGCACGCAAATGCATGCCGGAGAGGGACGGGTCCAGCTGAAAGTGCCTTGTTTTGCGTCCAAATCTGTGGTGGGAGCTGATCCCGATTGGGACTATGGCACTTAGGGAGGGGCGGCAAAGTCTTTTTTCTCACACTGTAAAACTGACAGCCAGGATGCTACGCTGTTTAGGGTATTGAACCAAGGCCTTAGGGGTGTATACTAAGCACTGCAGTGCACTGTTTAGTGCCTTGGACCAAGAATGCATGGGTTCAATGAAGAGGGGAATGGAGCAGCAGAGGAAGTGTGGAGGAGAGGAAGTGTGGAGGAGAGGGGTGGGTGGTGGCTCTGCCCACTCTGTTCCTCTCTTCCTTTTCCAACCCAGGGAGCGGAAGGAGCAGAGGCTGGTACAGCATCAGGGAAGGGAGGCAGCATTTGGCATGCTGCTGCCTCAGGCAGGCTGGCACCTTGACCTTCCCAGAAGACCTTCGACAGCAGGCAAGGCAGCCTCAAAGGGGAGAGTCGGCCCTGTAGGTAGCTTAAATGGCCTTATTCTGAATCAGATCATTGGGCCATCCGTCCGCCTCAGAGCTGTGCCCACATTTTGCCCGAGGAAGGTGATGTTTCAGAGTCAGCAGCACATATAAAGTTAAAATCAGGTACTGTATACTCAAAATTGCCTTGAAAATCCCTGACATCCAGAAAATGCCTACTGTCTCTTTAAAATAGACACAGGCTCCAAAAGAGAGCATGTATTTAGTCAGTAGCACAGACCGGCAGCATCACCTGCGTGAGTTAAAACGGCTGGTTTTTTGTTTTTGATTTGCAGACCGCCGTGTAAAGTTGAAATTGTGTAACCTTAACCTGGAGGTGCCAAGGATCGAATCCAGGCCCCCCTACATGCAAAGCAGGGTCTGTACCACTCTGTGCAGCAGCCACCCCCCAACACAACGTGTCAGAAAGTGTTTTGAACATTCAAAGCATGCTATGTAAATGCTGCTGCTGCTGCTGCTGCTGCTGCTGCTGCTGCTGCTGTGGCTGTTCATCCATGAGGGATAGAAACTTGGCAATTTTTTTAAGGTGCAAATGATTCGACATAGTATAAGGAGCCTGTTTTATGGTCTGTGGTGTGATTGTAGCCATGCATATTCCATCCTGGATATTCTCCCCTCTACATCGGTGCCAGAAGAGAGCTATAACACATCTTTCAAAGGATTGCCCTTTCCTTCCCCACCGGCAGTGGTGTAACTAGAGTGGAGCGGAGGCAAGTAGTTCTGCAAGACTCCATTACACTGGAGTCAGCGGCCCCTCCCCCTTGCTATTGGAGCCATTCTGGCAGCAAAAGCAACACACAGGACACTCCCCTGTTGCTGCTGGAATGGCTCCAACAGCAAGGGGGAGGGGCCGCGGCCGCTGACTCCAGTGTAATGGAGTCTTGCAGAACTACTTGCCTCCGCTCCACCCTTGTTTCACCTCTGCCCACCAGCACTGACTCTGCCTGAATTGGAAACGAAGGGCCTCAGTCTCTCGAGGATGAGCCATCATGACATTTCTTGCCCTGAGTGTTCAGTATCTGCAAGTTCTTTCTGCAGCTTGAATGCTGCTGGCAGGCTGTGCCACTTCCGAAAGTGTGGGCTGTGCCTTCTGTCCGTCTCTGCGTTCCTGGACTGATTGCCTTGGGAGAACAGAACGGCAGGCAGGGTGGTGGTGGGCTCACTGTAATGGAGAGGATTCAGATCGGAGTATTTGTCCAGTGACCAAAGAAGCAGAGAAACTGGCAAAGGAGGCAGCTCGGTGCTGCCGACTTCCTTCCGCACACAGGCAGCTCCAAAGGGTGATGTTGTGGGCTGCAAGGCAGGTAAAAGCCCCACCGCTTCAACATACATACTGCCTTGGTCTTGAGTGCTCAAACAAGCCAGAGAAAGCATTTGGACACATTCTGCCACTCATATATTCAAGGGGTCCATTGGGGGTGCCTTGCCCAAATCCTGGCTCTTGCACTGCCTGCCCGACTCTGCATACAGTATATAAGACACATGACCGGCAGGAGCCTCCTTGTGCAGATATGGACAGGCCATGGACAGGAATAAACAAGAAGGTTCAAATGCAGGAAGGTGGCAGGCGGCAGGGGGACCCAATGGGTCATGTACTCCTTCAACTGCCAGCCCCCAAACAGGGTATCTGGAGCTAAAATATGCCAGGTGAACAACTTGGGGTATAAAGGTACCGCATTGTCCTGAGTATAAGATGCACCTGATTATAAGACACACCCTTAAAGTTTGGTGCTATTAAAAAAAATTAATTAAATCACTGGCATTAAATTGCAACACCCTGATTATAAGACGCACCCCTAGTTTAAAAACTTAAATTAGGAGAAAAAAGTGAGTCTTATACTCAGACCAATACAGTATCTCTCTGGGAATCTGATGTGATCTGTTTGCCTCTACCTGATGCTCCTCAATTCTCATATTTATAAATAAGCCAAATACTACCAAGGCACTGTAAGCCTCTAGTGGTCTCTCCTACAAAGGAATCCAGAACCCAGGTAATGTTGCAGCCCCTGGAACAACTCACCACTTGGGGAAGTGGGGAGTGTGCAATACAATGTACATTTCCTCAGCTTTTCATTCTGCTGTGATATGGGGGGGGGGAATGAAACAAGCGATGGTCCTAATGACAAAGGAAAATTGGGGATCAGGTGAAGGGATTCTCATGATTCAAGGGGAAATTAGGTTGAATATAGGCCCCTGGCCTGGAAGGGTCTCCCTGGGGTGGGAATGGAGGGTGGAAGTGTTCAGGGCAGACGAGAAGAGGCATCAGGAGATGCTCAGCACATACGGTCTTCCTTCATGCACAAACGCATCCCATAAGAATTATTATGTGTATTGTTGCTTTTAGCTTATTGTTATGATCTAACTCTGTTATTTGCATTTTAAACTGGCTGTAAATCACTGTGGGGAGCTGGGGAAGAAAAGCAGCATTGTTGCTGCTGCCGCCACCGCCGCTGCTGCCGGATGCAGCACAATCGATCACCAGGGCACCTTACACAGGGACAGGGTGAAAGGAAGGCAGGTCCCTGCCCCCGTCTGAAAGGGACACCACCTAAAGAGGCAGGGAAGCAGACACTGGGAATGTCCACACAAGAAGACGTGACTGTCTTGCACGCTGGGCGGCTGGCTCCACAAGAAAGGCCGGTTTTGAGGAGAAGCTGGAAGGAAAGAAGGGAGATAGCATCATGAAGCCATTGTCGGAAGCAGTTCCAGCAGCAGGGGAGAAGAAGGGAGAGATGTTGGAGGGACCCCTCCTATGGACAGCTGAGGGCGATGGAGCTGGGGGGGGGGCAGGTCACAGACAGGGATGTTTCAGGCCATGAGAGAGATGGGGGGGCAATGAAGCCAAGGAGGCTTCAAGAGAGGTGGGGAGATTCTTGCAGCAGAGGTCTGGGTAGGGTTGAGGGAACTGAGGTGAGGCCAGAGAAGAGGAAGTCTCTGAAACCGAGGCAAGAGATGACCAGCTTGCGCATTAGAGTTGCTGCCAGTGGGATATAGTGGGAAAGGGCTTGGTTTTGTACTATTGTACATTTAAGGATCATTCATGGATCATTGCCTTGTCGTGGCGAAGGGGCTTGTGTAACTCAATGAAGCCATGAGCTATGCCGTGCAGGGGCACCCAAGACGGACAGGTCGTAGCAGAGAGTTCTGACTAAAAGTGATCCACTGGAGAAGGAAATGGCAACCCACTCCAGTAACCTTGCCAAGAAAATCCCATGAACAGTACCAAAAGGCTAAAAGATATGACGCCGGAAGATGAGCCCCTCAGGTCGGAAGGTGTCCAATATGCTACTGAGGAAGAGCGGAGGACTATTCCAAGTAGACCCAGAAAGAGTGAAGCGGCTGGGCCAAAGCCAATAGGACGTCCAGCTGTGGATGTGTCTGAGGTTGAAAGGAAAATCCAATGCTGCAAGGAGCAATACTGCTTAGGAACATGGAATGTGAGGTCTATGAATAAAGGCAAGCTGGATGTGGTCAAAAATCCTAGAGAGTGAAGTCAAGTGGGCCTTAGGTAGCATTACTAACAACAAAGCTAGTGGAGATGATAATATCCCAGCTGAGCTACTTAAAATCCTAAATGATGATGCTGTGAAAGTGCTGCACTCAATATGCCAACAAATTTGGAAAACTCAGCAGTGGCCAAAGGATTGGAAAAGGTCAGTTTACGTTCCAATTCCAAAGAAGGGCAGTGCCAAAGAGTGTTCAAACTACCGTACAATTGCACTCATTTCACATGCTAGCAAGGTTATGCTCAAAATCCTACAAGCTAGGCTTCAGCAGTACGTGGACCGAGAACTACCGGACGTACAAGCTGGGTTTCGAAGAGGCAGAGGAACTAGAGATCAAATTGCCAACATGCGCTGGATCATGGAGAAAGCACGAGAGTTCCAAAAAAACACCTACTTCTGCTTCATTGACTACGCAAAAGCCTTTGATTGTGTGGATCACAACAAACTGTGGCAAATTCTTAAAGAGATGGGGGTACCAGACCACCTTACCTGTCTCCTGAGAAACCTGTATGCGGGTCAAGAAGCAACAGTTCGAACCGGCCATGGAACAACTGATTGGTTCAACATTGGGAAGGGAGTACGGCAAGGCTGTATATTGTCACCCTGCTTATTTAACTTATATGCAGAGTACATTATGAGAAATGCAGGGCTGAATGAATCACAAGCTGGAATCAAGATTGCCGGGAGAAATATCAACAACCTCAGATATGCAGACGATACCACCCTAATGGCAGAAAGTGAAGAAGAACTAAAGAGCCTCTTGATGAGAGTGAAAGAGGAGAGTGCAAAAGTTGGATTGAAACTCAACATTAATAAAACTAAGATCATGGCATCGGGTCCCATCAATTCCTGGCAAATAGAAGGGGCAGAAATGGAAGCAGTAACAGATTTTACTTTTCTGGGCTCCAAGATCACTGCAGACGGAGACAGCAGCCATGAAATTAAAAGACGCTTACTCCTTGGAAGGAAAGCTATGGCAAACTTAGACAGCATAATAAAAAGCAGAGATATCACCATGCCAACAAAAGTTCGTATAGTCAGGGCGATGGTGTTCCCAGTAGCAATGTATGGTTGCGAGAGTTGGACCATAAGGAAGGCTGAGCGCCGAAGAATAGATGCTTTTGAACTGTGGTGCTGGAGAAGACTCCTGAGAGTCCCTTGGACTGCTAGGAGATCAAATCAGTCAATTCTAAATGAAATCAACCCTGACTGTTCCCTGGAAGGACAGGTACTAAGGCTGAAACTCAAATATTTTGGCCACCTAATGCGAAGAGAGGACTCTCTGGAGAAGACTCTGATGCTGGGAAAGATTGAAGGCAAAAGGAGAAGGGGAAGGCAAAGGATGAGATGGTTAGACAGCATCACCGATGCAACAAACATGAAAATGAGCGAACTCAGGAAGATAGTGGAGGACAGGACGGCCTGGCGGGATATGGTTCATGGGATCACGAAGGGTCGGACACGACTTAACGACTGAACAACAACAACATTTAAGGAAGTAGCGGCATAATTTGGCAATGGTCCACATTGTCACTTCTTCCTTCAGTCTACAATAGACCCACTGTGGGGGGCTAGGAGGGAGAGGAGTCCATGAGAAAACCAAGGCTGTGTGCCTGAATCCCAGGGTGGATGCTGGTGATGCCATCAAAGGACAAGAGAAGAGAAAAGCTTGGGCAGAAGGGGGGGCAGGTTTGGCAGCAGGCAGCAGGCAGGTGCTGAATCCTAGCCCCCTCCCAAACCCAATCCCATTACCTGGGTCCACGCAGACCTGCGGCAGTGAATTTGCTAGTGCAGGTCTGAGTAGACCCCCCACGCCGCAGAGGTTTACCCTCGGACAAGGGAACAATTGTTCCCTTACCCAGAGAGGAGACCTCCGCAACTGCCCCTCTCTGCAGGATGCAGCGGTGGCCATTTTGGTGTTGCTGCATTGCCAATGGGGGGGGGAGGAGAATAGGACTGGGCTGAAAATGTTGCACCCTAACAGAAGAGGAGGTTGTCTTAGCGAAACACACAGGTGCACATGGGGGAAAGGGTCTAATGGGGCTGACCTTTGCATTTGCATAGGACGACATGCAATTGCCTCATTGGTAGAAAGCACTATGTGCTGACAGTTTTCTGCATCAGGCCTGAAGAAGTCACACAAAGTGATGCTCTCAGGCGATGCTTCCTAAGAAATGCTCTTTTCTCAGAACGATCCAGACCATGCTCAGTCTCCCTTCTCCCTTCGTCCCTCTCATGCAGCCACGGCACACAACATTTGTGCTGCCTCCATCTTCATCCCTTTGCTCCGGCCTCCGAAGAAGCCCCTTTGATTTATGATCAGTGTTTCAAACAAAGAAGATTTCATTCTCAGAACTCCATCCGGTCCTTGGTCTATCCACTCTGCGCATTTCATAACCTGGCCAGCAAGAGGGAGAGAAAATGAGCTGTAATCAAAGGAGTCCTGGATTCTCAGGAGGCGACAACGGACTTTTCATCCTTTTTGTACCTTTGGCTTGCTGGAATGAATAAGAAATAAAATAAAATAAAATTTGTTCTCCATGACTCTGTTTGAGGAGACGCTCTGGTAGAAGAAGACAGGAAGGTTAAGGGACAAGTCTCAATGGGGTGGCTGGTTCCCAAGTCTATAGATATAAAAAAAAAAATAACTGTTTCATTTTTTAAGAAAGGAGGAATTAATAACAGAATCTTTGCACTGGAAGAAATCTCAACTGCAGGAAGCTTCTCTCTCTCTCTCTCTCTCTCTCTCTCTCTCTCTCTCTCTCTCTCTCTGTGTGTGTGTGTGTGTGTGTGTGTGTGTGTGTGTGTGTGTGTGTGTGTGTGTGTGTGTGTGTGTGTGAACTTATTAAGAATATATTTAGTTCAAAGAAGAATGACTCAAGCAAACAAAAATTTTGAAACAATTAAAAGCAAATATATAAAAGCAAATACATGAGCAAATGATAAGATATCAAGAATCACAAAAATTGCAATAAAAAAGAATAGGGGGGCGGAGAATCAAACAACATGCAAGCAAAAGGTCCTCCTGAACAGTCTTCAGAAGGCAACAGAATGGAAGAAGTCGCATGGATCTCCTAAGGCAGGTAGTTCCAAGGGGCAAATGCCCCAACTGAAAAAGCACTCTCACATATTCCTACCAGTCATGGCTCAGATAGGGTTGGTTGGGACACTCAAGAGGGCCTCTCCTGGTCACCTTAATGGCCAGCAGGATGGTACAGAAGCAGCCGTAGTCCTATACCATATTTCCCAGAGTAATATGAGACCCCTGCCCTGATAGGCTTACAATATAAATTTGGGCAAATGTAACCAGGATAGCAAGTGTTGAATGTGAGCAAATGTACTGTAATTAAATGTCCTTGGGTTAATGGTATGCGACTCTCATTTGGGAATGAGGCATCACAGAGGAAGTGAGTCTTGAGGAGGGATATTAAGACACTACAGGACATAGCAGTTCAGGCAAGGAGTTCCTAGGGAAATCGTTAGCAACTGAAGATTTCAAATACTATTGCAATCAATTATATGTGAAATGAGCATGCTGTACTCCTTGCCTGAAATGTAGACTTGAGACTCGGACTCAAGTCATGTAAGTAACTCAACTCGGTCTTGATTCGGCGATTGTAAAAGACATGAAAGACTCGACTCGAGACTTGGAGCCTTTTACGACAAGTCAAATTTTATTCAGGTTTAAACCTGTTTTCCCCATTAAATAGATAAGGACTTGCTACTTGCAACCAAAGACTCGGGACTTGGGGGCAAAGACTTGGGACTTGACTTGAGACTTGGACCCAGAGACTTGGGACTTGACTGGAGCCTTGGAGTCAGAGACTTGATCCACATCCCTGCTTAAATGTCACCATTCAGATTTGACAGCTGGAGATGGAAGCACCAGCACTGCAGGAGAGCAGATTGCGGGCTTCTCCCTATTGATCAGTAATACTGCCAGCCAGTTGGGAATTCGGAAGCCAGAGAAGTCAGAGGCTCTTCCCTAAAAGCTGCTCGATACTCTTTCCTCTGGCCCTCAGCTCCCAGACTGGAGTCCCATCTGCAACTCCTCCAGCGTTAAACAGCTGATGACTTGGGGATTTAAAAAGACATGTCCAATGTTATCAGCTGCTGATCGCAGCAGCTGATAACGGACAGCTTCTGGAGTACCCCTGCCTGATGGTCTGCATACCCCTAGGGGTACGCGTACCATAGGTTGGGAACCCCTGCACTATAATATATGCTCCAGAATGCTTTGCAACTGACCTGGCTTGCCTCCTGGCTCAGTGCTGGTGCTCCCCCTTGGTCTTGCTAACCTTATCTGGAAAGTTTCTAGTGGTGGCCTGGACCCCACCTTCCAGTGTGACGTCCTGACCTTGGCAATCAAGACTGGGATGTAGCATGTTCATCTCATCTCAACCTACTCCAAAATCTCAATTTTGCCTGCAGAATGTACTATGCAAATTTAAGTAAATTTGCACACTTTAACCTGTTCCTAAAAAGTCTAATTTTTTAAAAATTAAATTTGAAGACATATAGCAGGAATTTGGGTTGCAGAGAACTGGAATGAGAAGAACAAAACGGAATGGTAAGCATGTGGCTTGAGTTTAGGTAAGCAAATGAAGGGGATACGAGTCTTATCATAGGACAGGTGCTAGCTGCATTTGGGTAAGCCCAGAGAACTAGGAGTCTTCTGAAATCATACACGAAAAATTCCCCAAGTTCAGGTTGTTTGGTGAACTTTCACCAAGTATAGCTAATGTATTTGCATGCTTAACTCCCCAATGCTGAGAACAAGAAACCGTACAAAAATAAGAACACTGAACTTTTCAGGCTGCCTGATTCCCAATTTCTTGTGGCCCATTGTGATCCGATGAACATAGTCCAATGTAGGCACAAAGCAGGCACAGTTGGTTCTATCTTTGGGTAACAAAGGGTAGAGACTCAAGGACTGGTGGTCTGAACAGAGTGGGTTGTTCTCCATTTAAAGGTGCAGAAAAGAGTGACCAGAATGATTTGTGGGCTGGAGCACCTCCCTTATGAGGAAAGGCTACAGCGTCTGGGGCCTTTCAGCCTAGAAAAAAGGCGCCTGAGAGGGGACATGATTGAGACTTATAAAATTATGCATGGGATGGAGAGAGTGGATAGAGGGAAATTCTTCTCCCTCTCGCACAACACCAGAACCAGGGGACATGCACTAAAATTGAGTGGAGGGAGAGTTAGAACAGACAAAAGAAAATATTTCTTTACCCAGCGTGTAATTCATCTGTGGAACTCCTTGCCACAGGATGTGGTGATGGCAGCTGGCCTAGATGTCTTTAAAAGGGGGTTGGACAGATTCATGGAGGAAAAGACCATCACAGGTTACAAGCCATAAGCAACCTCCTGGTTTTAGAAGTGGGTTTTCTCTGTGCCAGGTGCAGGGGAGTGACAACGGGAAACAGGTTATCTTGTTGTCTTGTGCTCCCTGAGGCATTTGGTGGGGCCACTGTGTGATACAGGAAGCTGGACTAGATGGGCTTTTGGCCTGATCCAGCAGGGCTCTTCTTATGTTCTTATGTTCTTATGTTCTTAAAGTATGAAAGCGCATTCGAAAGATACGTACAATGATTGTTTTGGCTTAGGAATGGATCAGTACGAATTCTCCTGAACACTCTGCTTTTTCTATAGCCCTGTTAACAAACACGGACAGGAAGATTTCCCTCTGTGGGTTCAAGATACACAAAGGGCCACTCACCTGACAGGGGCTCCGGGGACATTATGGTAACAGCAGGGGCCTTAACTTCAAGAGTTTTCCTGACATCATTAAGTCTTTCTTCCTAGCTGCGCAAGGCCTGATTCATCGCTCTGCTGCTTTTGTGCTTTGAGCATTCGATGCTTCACAAAAAGATTTCACAAAGAACAGCTGGCTTACCCATCTCTAACATAAAAATATGGCCTCGAGTTCAAACTCTCAGTGCTGTTAATTTTATTCTCGGACATGTGTCTCTATCCAGAGGAACAGTTGCTAAAGGCACGTCACAGACAATGCCGGAGAAATGCTTTTAAGACCCTTCTCTTCTTTTTCCCTTTTTTCATATTTATAAAAATACAACTCAAAGTGGAAAACATGGACATTTGAACATCCAAAATAGAAGTTCCCAAAACATTTGAAACTACAACAACTCCTCACCAAAGACTAAACAAACAAACAAAAAAGGCAAGAAACAGGAATGTTGTCTATACGCAATAGAGCTAACCCTCTCACTGTCAGCCAAACTTTAATTTTCCAATTTATTTATTTAAAAGATTTCTATCCCGTTTTTCCTCAACGGCATTCAAGGTGGTGAACAATATTGGTAATAAATATAAACATACAATAATGATAAATTATTGACAGGCGCCACCCACTGGCAGCCATGTTGGAGCCACCGCTGCAAAGTGCAGCAGCAACCTGCAGTTCATGGGCAGCGACCTGCTCCAGCGCTGGTAAGCCGGTGCGGGGGGCAGTTCATGGGCAGGAAGGGGTAATGATGGGGAGTACTGGGGAGGGGGGATCCAGTGGCAGTTGTGTACCCCAGAACTTATCCCCTCTTTCCAAAACCTCCATGCTCCTTTTCCCTCCTCAGACATACGCCACCAAAATGACTGAAGTCTGTCCGAGGAGACCAAAAGGCAGCAGCCTGTAGACTTATGTGGACAGTGGAGGTAAGTAAAAATGTTTTTTACTTCCCATTTGCTTTCAAGTTCCCACCACCACCACCACCACCACCACCACCACCACCATGCTGCATGTGCCGTTTTTGCATGGCTGCATGCTATAGCATGGCAGGAAATAGGATTGGGCTCTCAATCTCTTTATTCAACATGTACAGAGGTCTTTGATTCATGTCTCTAGCTCTGGATTAACTGACAAAATGGTGGAGGTGTGGCCACCTAAATGAGTCTCCTTGGCATTTGGTATAAAGCGCTCCATCTATGGACTATTTTCATCTTGCTACATCCCCTTCCGGGATGGGCTGACCCATCCATGACGCCACTGCCAGCCCAACCATGGAACCACCTGGTGTGGCTTGTCCCAGCAACAGATTGTGGGGGAAGTGAGGGGGTGGAAGATTCGGGGTGCCCTTCACCTCGCATCTGTTGCTGCCTCCAGCCCACAGCAGACCTGACGAGCCACATTGATCTGCTTCTCATTCACTTAAGCGAGAAGCTAATCATCGGCCTCTTTACTGTGCTTCTCATGTGATTTTCTCAAACCTGGAAGTGCAGGAGGACTCCCAGTTTTATTTACAGGGACTGTACAAAGGAGCTCCTTCATTTTGCAGTCCCTTTAAATAAAACTGGAAGTTCTGCACTTCTACGTTTGTGAAAACTGTGCAAGGAGCATAGTCAGGGGCGTCACTAGGGGGTCTGGGGGTGTAGAACACACTGGGTGACACCCCAGGGAGGGGTGACACCAAAATAACTTTCTATTCCATTTGCTACTGGTGGTGCGAAAATGCCCCAGTGGTAGAAACCCATTTTCCACCACTGGGGCGTTTTCACACCACCTGTAACACATTAATTAGTCATCTTCTGCCTGCAGGCTCCTACTTCCAGGAAACATGATTACAAAACATGACAGGGCATGCAGAGAATTCCTACAAGGGAAATAATTTTACCTTCTGCAATGGTCTTTCCCACTGCAGCTACTTGAGATCCTTTCGAGTCTCCCTTTCCAAAGCCTTCTTTGCTATCATGACTCTCACCTTCTTCTGAAGGAAATTTCTGATCTGTCTCCTGAGCCCTATTTAAACACCCGACATTTGACCTCCAAGCTCCATGGGGAGATTGTAACCCCAAACCAATCAACCTGCACCCTCCAATTCTCTCCCCCCCCCCAGTTAACAGATGCTGTATCTGTTGTTGGATAAGGCAGGAGCACAAGCGTTGGGATTGAGAAGGCTTTGATTTTGGCCAAGAGCTTTGATTTTTGGGAATTGCAATAGTTTATTCTGTCTGCTGGAGTCTAGATAGTCAGTGACTGGTTTGGGGGCTGCTTGATGTTATTGCCCCCCCCATTTATGGTTTATGTCACTACTATTGCCATTACATTCAGTGATATACAGAAATTACGATTTACGTTATGAGTAACATTAGTACAAAAAACATTGCTAAGGATTCTCTATGGTCTGGTAAGTTCTTTTCCCTCTCACACAACACTAGAACTAGGGGACATCCACTCAAATTGAGTGGAGGGAGTATTAAAACAGACAAAAGAAAATATTTCTTTACCCAGCGTGTAATTGGTTTGTGGAACTCCTTGCCACAGGAGGTGGTGATGGCACCTGGCCTGGATGCCTTTAAAAGGGGACTGGACAGATTTATGGAGGAAAAGTCCATCACAGCTTACAAGACATGATGGGGATAAGCAACCTCCTGGTCTTAGTAATAGGTTCCACAGTTGTGGCACCACAACAGAGAAGGCTCGCCCACATGTTGCCACTCCCCTAACTTGCGAAAGAGGTGGCACTCACAGGAGAGCCCCCTCAGATGACCTAAGAGAGCGGGCCAGAATGTATGGGAGAAGGCGGTCCCTCAGATATCCCGGACCCGAACCGTGAAGGGCTTTAAAGGTCATTACCAGCACCTTGAATTGGGCTCGGAAACGAATGGGCAGCCAGTGCAGCCGCTGAAGCAGCGGTTCAACAGAGTCAAACCGCCTAGCTCCAGCGAACACCCGGGCCGCCGCATTCTGCACTAATTGCAGCTTCCGAACCGTCTTCAAGGGTAGCCCCACGTAAAGCGCGTTACAGTAATCCAGTCTTGAAGTCACTAAGCCGTGGACCACCGTGGTCAGGTCCGATCGACTCAAGTACGGCCGCAGCTGGCGCACCAGCCGAAGCTGGGCAAACGCACCCCTGGCCACAGCCGCTACCTGGCTTTTTATGGACTGGTAACGACTGGACTTAATTGTCAGGGGATACCTTTACCTTTAACTGGTTAAAGAACAGGAAGCAGAGAGTAGGAATAAATGGGACATTTTCAGGGTGGAGAGAAGTAAGAAGTGGTGTTCTCCAAGCATCTGTCTTGGGGCCAGTGCTTTTTAACTTGTTTATAAATCATCTGGGGAAACAGCCATGTTTGCAGATGACACATTCAGGGTGGTAAAAACCAAAGCGGGCTGTGAAGAGCTCCAAAAGGACCCCTCCAAACTGGATGATGGGGCAACCAAATGTTAAGCACAGTTCAGTGCCAAGAAGTGTAAAGTGATGCACATTGGAGCAAAACATCTCAACTTCACGTCTGAGATGACAGTGAAAAACCAGAAAAGAGATCATCTTGGTGTTGTAGTTGACAGCTCAATGCCAACACTGTGTGCAGCGCAGCAGCTATCAAGGCGGCAAATTCCATGCTAGGGGTCATTAAGAAAAGGATTGAGAAGAAGACTGCGAATGTTATATTGCGGCTCTAGAAATCTATGGTGCAGCCACATTTGGAGGATTCCTGTGAAAGTTCTAGTCAGCACACCTCAAAGAGGTAGAAAAGGTGCAACCAAAATAGTCATAGGGCTGACCTGGAGCAGCTTCCTTATGAGGAAAGCCTACAATATTTGGGGCTTTTTAGCTTGGAAAAAAGATGACTGAGGGGGGGTGAGGGAGATTTATAAAACTATGTATGGTGTGGAGAGAGGGGAAACAGAGGCATTTTCCTCCTGGTCTCACAATACTAGAACCAGATCCAATAAAACTAATTGGTAGTACAGACAAAAAGAGACACCTCTTCATGAAGAGCACAATTAGTCTGTGGAAGTCAGGGCCAGAAGGTGTGGTGGTGATGGCACTAGCTTGGGTGGCTGTGAAAGGAGATTGGCCAAGTTAATGGAGGACAGGACAGGCCATGGCTGCTTGTCGCGGTGGCTGTGCGCCCACTACCCCTGGGTTCAGCATAGCTCTGAGCACCAGCTGCAGGGGAGCAATATGCGGAGAGAAGTCTGCCTGCCTGCCTGCCTGCCTCCCTGCCCTGCTTGTGGACTTTGCAGAAAAGCCGATTGGGAAGCTACTGTGGGAAACTGGATGCTGGACTAGATTTGTTTGTTTGTTTGTTTGTTTGTTTATTCACAATATTTCTCTCCCGCCTTTCTCCCCAAAAGGACCCAAGGCGGCTTACAACAAAAAGAACATACAAAAAATACAGATAGATAATTACTTTTTAAACAGTAAAAACCAGTTAACAAACTACTAATAAAAACATCTAAAAATTGATTAAAAATTACATTTAAAACAAGATCATAAAAACAGCCACATCCCCACCCGTACCAGCAAAATGATAAAAAGGCAAAGGCTCAGAAGGCTTCTTTGAACAAGAAGGCTTTTAGGCCTCGCCGGAAAGTGTCCAAGGAGGGAGCAGTTCGTAAATAAAATTCTGGGTCTTGGGATGGGTTGTCTTGGGCCTGATCCAGCAGGGCTCTTCTGCTGTTCCTATGGGCATGGTCTGTTCAAAACACGGTACCCAGAAAATGTAACAGACATGCTCAACAAATGTGTGCTTTTGAGCATAAGTATCCTACCAGTCCTTACACTAATAGGCTGGGATCGGCTGCAGCTCCTGCTGTTGTGAATAATTCATAGCATTTCATAATCCTGAACCTAGGAGTTAATCACACAGTACGGTGGTTAGTCACTGTCTAATATGCGTGCCACCAGTAATGTGTGGATTTGCCATTAGATGCTGCAGGGTTCCCATGATAGCATCACCAACAGGATCCAGGAGATGAGGGGGACCCAGGCTGGTCTTACCATGAAGCAGGAGATTCCAGCAGCAAAGTCCAGAAGGGGCACCATTTTTTCCTTGCCTCCCATCACCTCTGGGTATGATTTTTAAAATGGCTCCAGATGTGGGGGTGTTTTGACTTTCCATATCAAGTGTGAACACATCTCAGGCTAACACTGCCTGGGACCTTAAACAATGGTTTATTTTATTTTTAAAGTGGTGCAGGGGTTCAAATGTGCCTAGTTCCTGTACCCCTAACCTGAAAGACCTCTGAAAGACCCAGGTGTGTGTGTGTGTGTGTGTGTGTGTGTGTGTGTGTGTGTGTATGTGTGTGTGTGTGTGTGTGACTCCCAGCATCCCCTCTGGGTGCCCTCTGGCCTGCTCTCTCTCTCTCTCTCTCTCTCTCTCTCTCTCTCTCTCTCTCTCTCTCACACACACACACACACACACACACACACACACACACACACACACAAAGAGAGAGAGAGAGAGAGAGAGAGAGAGAGAGAGAGAGAGAGAGAGAGAGAGAGAGAGAGATATTCTCGGTTGTTGCATAAAAGAGGAGAGCACAGTGACGCCTCGAAGGGAGAGGGAGGGCAAAGCCGCAAGCGCTCAGCGGCGCCCCCGCCCAAGGGTTCCCCCAGGGGATCTGCAGAGGGCGATGGTATCCAGGCCAGGCTCTGGACGCCTGGGTTATTCTATAGGGGGGGCGCCGCTGAAGGACCCCCTTCCTTCTCCGATCTGTCTCCATCTCTGGGTGCCTCCCCTTCCCCCGGTGCTTTTGCTGCAACCTCATTGTCATTCCGTCCTCGCCTCTTGATGTCACCGCCTCCCTTCTCTGCCACGCAAGATGGGGAGGGGAGGCGAGCGGGATGGGGGAGGACCTTCCCATCGCAGGGACCCAGCGCGCTCAGCCCCGGATGCATGACTTCATCCTTCCGCCTGGGTTTCCTTTATGATGTAGGGTTCTCCCAAGTGCTCTGCTCAGACGCTGATCGAGGCTGCTGCTGGACGCCACACTCGTGGGCTCCGACGCTCCCCTGCTAGCTGCTGCTGCTGCTGCTGCTGCTGTTGCTGCTCTCTCTCTCTCTCTCTCTCTCTCTCTCTCTCTCTCTCTCTCTCTCTCTCACACACACACACACACACACACACACACACACACACACACACACACACACACACACACACACACAGAGTGCAACGAACTCCGAGGAAACTAACCCCAGCAGCCCCCACCATGTCTGAGATCCTGCCCTACAGCGACGAGAAAGTGGCTCGTTATGGCACCGACTCCGAAGTTAGCGAGATCTCCTTCAGCTGCCGTCTCCAGGACACCAACTCCTGGGGGAACCAGTCCAAGAGGCCCCCTAAGCTGGGCCAAATTGGCAGAGCCAAGAGAGGTAAGAAGCGTGGATCGCGACTTCCTTTCCATCTGAGCATCGCTCCCCCTCCCGCGGCCATAGAAGGGGAAGGGGTCCATATATGCATTTAGCTCTCTCGGTGGAACTGGACCGACGGTCTCCTCGAGACTGAACGGAACTCGCCCCAGCTTAGGGGGAGCGTGGAGGTTGGCTGGCTGGCTGTGTCTCTCCTGTTTGTGTCTAGAGCTGTAATTCTAGGCAAGTTGGCTCAGGCGGGTCCTGCCGCAGAGAGTGAAAAGAGGGATGGATCGGTCCCGTCCCCCCTCCTCAGGAGGTTAGCCCAGCCACCCACCCACCCATTTTCCGAGACGACCTTTTTCCACCGGCAGCCGCCGGACTCCTCTCCGACTCCTCTGCCTCATGGATGCCACCTCCCCCTTCCGAGCACCTCGAGCTAGTCGGCCAAGTTCCCCCGGCGGCGTTTGCGCCTCCCGCTCCGTGCGCTCCTGCCTGCCTGCCGCTCCGGCTCCGTCCCACTGGCTGCGGCGCTCCGTCTTTAATCACCTTAGCAGGCTGGCTCTCCAGGCTCTGCATCCCTTCCCCGCCCGGCAACCATCTGGAAATGGATGGATGGGGAGCCATTTTCCTGGAGCGGATCTCACGACGACCAGATGTTGAATGAGGAGAACAGAGGAGGGGGACAAACACTGAGCCCCCAACCCCCCTAGAAGCCTCGACGGAGGGGGAGACTCTTCCAGCCCCAGTCTTGGGAGGGAGGGAGCGAGCGAGCGTGCCTGGACCTCTTCCCCTTTTCCATTCTGACGGTGTGCTTTTTTCCTTCCTTTTTTCTCCTGTCCCTGCAGTTGTGATTGAAGATGATAGAATAGACGAGGTGTTGAAGGGGATGACAGACAAGTCGCCTTCTGGGGTATAAATCTGCACCGAAGGCACCTGCACCCAGCTGCAGACTGATCCCTGAATTTTTAAGCACTTTTGGCTGTGCATGTTTGTTGGGATTGTGGACAACAAGGAAAGCGAAGGAAGGAGATGAGGCTGCTGGCAACACCCTCCACCCCCAACCCAGACCCCAACCCGAAGAGGTAACTGATGGGGGTCATCGCACCCTCCTCCGCATCCAACCGGGAGAAAAGGGACACAGAGACCACCTTGCCACCACCCATCTCTCTGTCCTGATTACCAATGCACGACGCCCAATCCCGGAGTTGCATATTCAACAACCCTTCTAGAAGGAGCTTCCTTTGGCGGAACGGAGCTCTTTGCCTTGGGGAGCTGTCCATTTCAGCACCGTCGCTCGGCGCGCGAAGCGGTTCGCTTCAGCACGATCTCCCTGCGGTGGGGGAGCCGTCCATTTCAGCACCGTCGCTTGGGATGTTTTTGCCGCGGAGCCGTCCGTCGCAGCATCCTTCCTGTGCCCACGCTGGGGTGCTGCCTGTTTTTCCCGTGTGCCCAAACCTGCTCTTTCCCACCCTCTCCCATTCCTTCTCTACAGTCCGCAGCAGCAGCAGTGTAGAGTCCCCTCTTTGTTTTGGGTGACGACCCCATGCCACGATATGAAGGTGCTGTTCCTCTGAGAGCTCTGAGCCACAGGATCGCCCAGGCGGGCTCTCCAGTTTTGGGGTGGGGGGGCTCCTTTAGTGATGCACTTTACACTTTCACTTTTTTGGGGGTGGCTGTGTAGCTGACATCTGCATTGACATAGAAAAACATACACACCCTCATGTATACAGATACACAAACTTCTCTAAATATAATAAGCTCATTGTGTTTGCACTCATCCTTATGTATTTCAAACCAACAACCATTCCATAAAGACACAGTAGTGTCCCCCAGAACCACCCGTAAACCCAAGCAGTTTGCAAAATACCAGCAGTTTGGAAGCAAACCCAAAGCCAGCATTGCTGAGTGGAAGACAGAGAGGTTCCGACGTGGATGGACTATAATATTAAAGACAGTGATTGTTTTGCTGTCAAGAGACATTTTTGCTCCATCTTTTTTGCATGAGCTTCCTGGTCTTGGTGCCACATCCTGGTGCCACTAGTCATCCCACTATGGCACGCTTCTTTTTAACAGAAACTCCTCATATTTGTATTTTTATATCTGAATATTTGTTAACAACAATCTGCTAATGTCTAATGTCAAAATGTTGCATCAAAAGATTGTTTGTATTTTTTTCCATAGGAAAGGCAGACAAGATTTTATAAGATGGATTTCCCATTGAAAGGCAGATATTTGGAAATAGTTGGCTCTATTAATTATATATCAGTATTGGACAGGACTTCTTGAATGTGTTCCAGGTTTTGCACACATCATCGTTAACAAGAAATGTATTTAAGAGTCTTATACTGTGATCAATGGCTTTGTTGATGGACTTTGTAGGAACATGATGAATTTAGAAAAAAAATACTATTGCACTGTTTATGAATGTGTTCAGATAACTTGCTGGTTATTTGATGCCTCTTTCTTAGGAGGGGATGTTCAGAGTTGTTTTTAATTTTGTACTTTAATTTAATTTATTTTTTTTAAAGACGCTTATTCTTGTCCTTTGCGCATGAAAAAACCATCATCTTTTCAATAATATAAAATGACATTTTATGAAGACAATGAAGCAAAAAAAACAATTGTCATGACATTCTAAGAATGACCCATTGTAAAGTTCAATGCCATTTTTCACTGTACTGGTGAAGAAAACTCAATTAATAAATACATACATGTACCGAAACGGAAGCAGCCAGTTCTGGTTCTCTTCCTGAGTCTGAGTCTGATCCAAGAGCCAGTTGGTTTCAATGCAAAACTCGCCACTGCAGCTTTGCCACCAGCCAAGGACTCAGATCCACTGACATAAATGGCTGAGATTTACAGGCATTTACTGAATGTTCTCTGGGGGATCATATGGGAACCCCAGTGAGAGCCATGCTGAGCAGCAGACCTCGATACAGGTCCCACCTCTCCTTTACTCTTGAGCAGGATACTTCGGGGGAAGGAACTGCGCATCTAGACCCAGGTTTCCAGGCACCGTTTCTCGCTCCTAGCGACTGAAGGCTAAATCTCTGCAGTTGCCTGATTGAGATGGGGAGAACTAAATGACCTAGTTTTTGCTTTATAGACAGAAATAGACATTCAAGCAGCTGAGCAGCTTGTGGGTGTTAAATATTTTACCAGAGCCTCTCAAAGGAGCTGCCCTTGTTGCCTTTGAGAGAGGGAAAGGGCTCTATGGAGAACAAGAAGGGGATACAGAAGTCTGCGGAGAGGCCAGCCTTTGGGAGACCTGCATTCTGCAGGACAGCTGGTGCCTGACAAGACAACATGGCTGCATTTGGGCTGTAGTCTCTATCAAGCAGGTGGGCTAACAGAGATGAAGGGGTGACATGTGGACAGGCAGCAGCCAGCAACGGGCATGGCAATTAGCAGGTCCGTAGATGGTTCTGCTGGCTGCTACCTGCCTTGCAGACAAAACAACAAACCTGGGGATCTTCCAGGAGCTGCATAGAGTCATTCCAAAAAAGAAGGCCTTGGGAATGTCCTTCAAAGCCTTGGGACATGTTTGCAACCAGAGGAGCCTCTAAAGGAGAAGCGTGTGTGTGTGTGTGTTTCTTTGATTCACCCTGGAATTGGTTTGGTCTTTTTTTTATGTACATTAGTCTGATTTCTTTATCATAATGCTGCTGCTTTTTATTTAAAACAACAACAACAGCAGCTCTCAAAAGGATTGTATTGCACAGCTGCAGCTAATAAATCCCTGCCAACACTGCCAATAATGCAACACAGTGCGCCATAAGCCTACACACACACACACACACACACACACACACACACACACACACACACACACACACACACCCCTATGGATGCATGCATTTAAAGATAAAAACACAGAGGATGCTTGCATTGAACAAATTCAGGGACAGACAGAGTTATGCAACCAAGACACTGCATGACCCATGCAGTATGTGCCCACAGAAACGTATGCATGCAGACATGCATATCTACAGGTATCTAAAAGCTGTGTCACTGACACAGGTGTGCAGTGTAACAGTTGCACACAAGGACAACAGATGCACACAAACCTGCATGCATAGGGGAGCACCTACACTTTACAAACGCACATTCACAAAGGCACACATAAGATGATGTACATACAAGAATCACAAATGCAGACATCCTTTCAAATCAAGTTGGATTTACAGTCTTCAGTTGCACTGAATAACCCCCACTTCTGCAATTCCAAAAGGGTTGTCATGAGGCAGGATGGCAATCCAGATCCTTGGACGTTTATGGAAGCTCTGCTGGGGGGGGGGGGAGAGACACACCTGGATCCAGAAATGCTGAGGCTTGGGGGTGCTCATTGATTTCTCCATGAGGGATGAATTCCCGTGTACTCCGATGTCGGAGCCTGTTTCCCTGCCATGCTGCAGTCTCCAATGACACCGGCTTGAATGCCTTGGGCTCCTCACAGCCAACTGGTTTTGCACAGGGATGCACGTTACAATCAGACATTTTTATTCACAGGACAATTCTCCTTTCTGAATCGCAACATTTAATTAATTTTAATCACCACACAGTACCTGGGTTCCCCAGCTAGTCACCACTGCAGGCCTCCTGGAATCACATCTGCTGACTATACCAATGCACTTCCAGTGCTCAGGTTGGTTCTTTACACAATGCACTGAGAGAATTCACTCTTGCATGATGTGAATCATGATGGTGTCATGATCAAGTAGCATGAAAATGACTGTGTTTTTTTTCTTTATATGAAATCCTACTGATTGTTGCAGGAATGACGTTTTGTCCTGCTTGTTTTGAATCAAACAGCCACCGGTTTTAAACATTGCTCTGTTTAGTGACAGGTCCTGGGGAAAGGGGGATTCCTCTTAATTTCCAGCCTCCCTTGTGTCTCAAACACCACTTGTTTGGAATCTTTAAGTTGAGTTCAGGGACAATCACTCTTCAGTCTTCACTTATCTTGGCAATTCAGCCTTTAGGGAGGAGCTGTAGCCGAAAATCTGCTTTTCTTGAGGAAGGTCTGTTTTAATCCTTGGCATCTCTAGGCAGGGCTGGGAAAGACCACTGTCTGAAACTCGGGAGAGCCATCGTCAGTCAGCCTATAATGACACAGTGAGTGAGATGGACCAGGGGTCTGACTTGGAATAAGAACATCAGAAGAGCCAGGCTGCTGGATCAGGCCAAAGGCCCATCTAGTCCAGCTTCCTGTATCACACAGTGGCCCCACCAGATGCCTCAGGGAGCACACAAGACAACAAGATACCTGTGTCCAGTCGCCACTCCCTTGCACCTGGCACAGAGAAGATGCAGCAGCTTTTCTAAGGCAGCAGCTTCATGTGCTGTATTTGTTTCTTCACTCTCCTGCACAACTGAAAGATTCTGTCTGAGTTCTAGCTCTTCCATAGAACACTGGATCTTGAAATCTGTATGGTGGTAATGTTTTAACTCTTGAGGAAATTCCTTTTATTAACCACTGATCAGAAAAATGGGGTCAACATTGACTCAGAGGCCCACATGGTTTGTGAAATCATACATCTCTCCAAAGCCTGGACTTACTTCATCAAAGGGCTGTTGATGAGGAAGGGGGCAGGGGGATGTTTGGAGCTGTCTCTTGAGACATAAAGCTTGGACTCCTAGGTTCACCTCCTAAGACGTTAAAAGACATTTCAGACCTAATTGACAAATTAAAGATCAATAAGTCATTCAGCCCAGATGGCATCCACCCAAGAGTTGCTGGTCTTTTGACTAAAATATGCAAATTGTCCCTTAAAACAGCCACTGTGCCAGAGGATTGGAGGATAGCTAATGTCACGCCAATCTTTAAAAAAGGAAGGAGAAGGAACCGGGAAACTACAGGCCGGTCAGCCTAACATCTGTTCCAGGAAAGATGGTGGAAAGCCTCATCAAAGATAAAATCTTAAAACATATAGAAGCTTTGCGGAGGGAGAATCAGCATGGCTTCTGCAAGGGGAAGTCTTGCCTCACGAACCTTTTAGAATTATTTGAAAAGGTCAATAGGCATATGGATGCAGGCAAACCCGCCGTCAATATGATATATCGTGATTTTCAGAAGCCGTTTGACACAAAAGCTCCTGAGAAAACTCAACAGTCAGGGAATAAGAGGACAAGAAATGGTTGAAGACTAGGAAACAGAGAGTGGGTGTCAATGGGCAATTTTCACAATGGAGAGAAGTGAAAAGTGGTGTGCCCCAAGGATCGATCTTGGGACTGCTGCTTTTCAACTTTTTCATCAATGCCCTGGGGTTGGGGATAAGCAGCGAGGTGGCCAAGTTTGCGGATGACACTAAACTGTTCCGGGTGGTGAAGACCAGAAAGGATTGTGAAGAGCTCCAGAAGGAGTTCCACAGATGAATTACACGCTAGGTAAAGAAATATTTTCTTTTGTACGTTCTAACTCTACCTCCATTCGATTTGAGTGCATGTCCCCTGGTTCTGGTGTTGTGCGAGAGGGAGAAGAATTTCCCTTTATCCACTCTCTCCATCCCATGCATAATTTTATAAATCTCAATCATGTCCCCCCTCAGGCACCTTTTTTCTAGACTGAAAAGCCCCAGACGCTGTAGCCTTTCCTCATAAGGGAGGTGCTCCAGCCCACGAATCATTCTGGTCGCCCTTTTCTGCACCTTTTCCAATTCAACTAGCAACTTTTTGAGGTGTGGTGACCAGAACTGGACACAATACTCCAGATGTGGCCTTACCATCGATTTGTACAAAGGCAGAATGATATTGGCCGTTTTATTCTCAATCCCTTTTTTAATGATCCAGAGCATGGAATTGGCCTTCTTCATAGCCACCGCACACTGGGTCAACACTTTCATCGACCTGTCCACCAGCACCCCAAGATCTCTCTCTTGATCTGTCACAGACAACTCAGAACCCATTAGCGTATATGTGAAATTTTGGTTTCTTGCCCCAATGTGCATCACTTTGCACTTACTTACATTGAAGCGCATCTGCCATTTTGCTGCCCATTCTTCCAGTTTGGAGAGTTCCTTCTGGAGCTCTTCACAATCCCTGCTGGTCTTCACCACCCCTAAAATTTAGTGTCATCCGCAAACTTGGCCACCTCGCTGCTTATCCCCAACTCCAGGTCATTTATGAATAAGTTGAAAAGCACCGGTCCCAAGACCGATCCTTGGGGCACACCGCTTTTCACCTCTCACCATTGTGAAAATTGCCCATTGACTCCCACTAGCTGTTTCCTGGTCTTCAACCAGTTCCTAATCCACAAGAGGACCTGCCCTCTTATTCCCTGACTGTGGAGTTTTCTCAGGAGCCTTTCATGAGGGACCGTGTCAAACGCCTTCTGAAAATCCAGATATATACCGTATTGGTCTGAGTATAAGACTCACTTTTTTCTCCTAATTTAAGTTTTTAAACTAGGGGTGTGTCTTATAATCAGGCTGTTGCAATTTGATGCCAGTGATTTAATTAATTTTTTTTAATAGCACCAAACTTTAAGGGTGGGTGCGTCTTATACTCGGGACAATACGGTAATATCCACGGGTTCGCTCGCATCCACATGCCTGTTGACCTTTTCAAAAAATTCTAACAGGTTTGTGAGGCAAGACTTCCCCTTGCAGAAGCCATGCTGACTCTCCCTCAGCAGAGCTTGTTCTTCTATGTGTTTTAAGATTTTATCTTTAATGAGACTTTCCACCATCTTCCCTGGAACAGATGTGCAGGCATAGAATGGGGGGTAGCCTAGATCAGGGGTGGCCAACCTTTCAACATGAATGCTCCTAGTCCTTTAATGGTTGTATAAGGTAAAGGTAAAGGTATCCCCTGACAATTAAGTCCAGTCGTGTCCGACTCTAGGGTTGTATAGGTGAGGGCAATTCAGCAGGTGCAGCTGCTTTAGCAGCACCATCAGCACTTGCAACTGCCAAGATTCTGTCTTCTACGCAACTCTTAAGAACACAGAAGCCCTCATGGTGGAAGGTTGGCCACCCCTGGCCTAGATCTACAATGAATTGGTGTGCAGCGCTGGGTCCTTTTTGAAAGGTGTGAAGTAACAATAAGAATATCCAACACATCCCACATCTGCTTCCCACAGAGCAGGTGCAGGACTAGGAGAGAAGGAATTTAAGGTCAGGTGGGCTGAAGCCCCTGTACCTCTTTTCTCTTTAAAGCAGCCACTGATCAGAAGGGGGGAATAGTGAGCAGCATTTACCCAATTTCAACGGATGGTAGTGCTACAGAACCAACAGCCTGTAAACACTTCAAAGCAAAAGGCAGCCACAGAAAATCTCCATGGTTATTTCTGATGCACTCTTCTTGCCTTCTGCTTCTTCTGGCCTTTAAAAGAAGAAATGATCTAATAATGGACTCCTACAATACAGGCCATAATTTACAAACACCAAGTTTTTAAAAACAAAATGTTCTAGTCCTCATGATTGCAGAGGACAATGTAAATACTGTATACGCAGGCAGTTTCTGCAAAAAGCTTAGAAACAATATTTTCTTTGATCGAAAGCTTTCATGGCCTGCTCCTTCATAGATTTTAGATATACAGGTTTAAAAGCCATGTAAAAAATTCTGTAGAGTTAAAAATACACACCTGAAGAGGTCCACTGAGGTGGACGAAACGTTGTCAAGTCGTTTTTGGTTTTTGGTTTTAATATTTCATGTTTTTAAACTGTTCTTAACTTTGTTTTTAACTGTTTTTTACAGGTGTATTTTTAACTCTGAAATTAATAGCCATGAAATTAAAAGACGCTTACTCCTTGGGAGGAAAGCTATGGCAAACCTAGACAGCATAATAAAAAGCAGAGATATCACCCTGCCAACAATAGTCAAAGCGATGGTGTTCCCAGTAGCAATGTATGGTTGCGAGAGTTGGACCATAAGGAAGGCTGAGCGCCGAAGAATAGATGCTTTTGAACTGTGGTGCTGGAGAAGACTCCTGAGAGTCCCTTGGACTGCTAGGAGATCAAATCAGTCAATCCTAAATGAAATCAAGCCTGACTGTTCCCTGGAAGGACAGGTACTAAGGCTGAAACTCAAATATTTTGGCCACCTAATGCGAAGAGAGGACTCATTGGAAAAGACTCTGATGCTGGGAAAGATTGAAGGCAAAATGAGAAGGAGAAAGCAGGGGATGAGATAGGTAGATAGTATCACTGATGCAACGAACATGAATTTGAGCAAACTCTGGGAGGTAGTGGAGGACAGGAAGGCCTGGTATGATATGGTTCATGGGGTCACGAAAGGTCAGACATGACTTAACGACTGAACAACAACAACATTTTTAACTCTGTGGAATGTTTTACATGGCTTTTAAACCTGTATATCCAAAATCTATGAAAATATTTTCTTTGAATATAATTTTCCATGGTAACAGGTGGGATGTTAGTAACACACCTCCCAGCCCCCATCCTCTTGCTCTTATCCAGAGGGAAAAACGAAGAACGACACTGCAGACTCCATAGCCTTATGTGATATTGAAATAATCACAAGTTCTTCTCTTGGTCATCGCTGTTTCGATTTTCCTCCCTTGTGTTGACTTCTGCATTGTGTTGACTTCTACATTGTAAGTCCCTCAAGACAGGGACCTGTCCCTCATAGTCGGTAAAATCCCCTGGACATGAATAGTACTATATAAATAATAAAATCATAAATATTTATTGTCCAGTCAATCTTGATAAATGTTGAGCAGTGGAAGCAGAGGAAGCTCTTCGGGGAATAAAAAACGTACTGCATCTTAGCTTCTGAAGAAGCCGATCGTTTTTTTAAAAAGGTAACCCGATGTATAATCAGACTCAGATGCCGCTACAAAACTAGTGTCCCTCCCCTCCATCTTCCAGAACCCCTTCCCAACCCCCTGAACACATTTTGAAGTCAAGATTTTTAAAACACAGTTTATATATGTTGGTGCTAAGTTTTCCAAACCTGCATACTTTATTCAAATCACAGGAGCAAGGTTTTTCTAAATGTGCACATTGCAGTTTACTACATCAATGCTTAACAGCTGCACTTGACCTCTGGCTAACAACACAACACCTTCTAAGTGGTGCTTAGAGGTAGTTAAAGCAAATAGGAATCTGCAAGAAGATGGAGGAGTAGCCTATCACTAGTCACTAGGCAGAAGAAATGATCACACGATAATATGCTTCATAATTAGTCAGTATTTGCTCTGGGATAGATTGGGGTGTGACCTGCACCACTTTTGCAAATGCAGGTCGCTACTACCGAGATTTATCCCAGGGAGGGGACTGGAAGATATGTGCAGGGCAGGTCTCTTCTTCTGCATCTCTCCCACTTCCCGACCTTGGGACCAGAGTGTCTTTCTTCATGACTCAGTGCATTTCTAGAACAGCTTCTCTCGATTGGGGGAGCAGCAAGTCAAAGGAGGACAAAAAGAAAAGGAATGACGACTCCACTCTGAGCAGGGAAAGGTTGTGCAGTGCAGAATGACACAAAACCCAGGCAAGTAACACTGTCAACGTGTCAACACTGTCACCTTCAAGTGAACAGCCCAGCCCACCAGCCCTGTTAACAGATCAATCATCGGGAACACCACTACCCAGCCAAGCAGCAATTGATGCTCTCAAATTGACTGTGGCTTCCGGCAGTTTCCATGGAATATCCCGAATGTTTGCCTGGGTTCCCCTATTGTGCTTGAACTGGCAGTAATGAGGTCTTGGCCATCGCACAAGACCGTTAAGAAGAAAGGGGCTCCCTCTTTTCTGCATCCACCCCAAGATGGAAAGGAAACGCTTCTTAGAACAAAGAGGCTTTTTCCCCCAGTGGCGAGAAATGTTCTCTGGCGCCACAGGGCAGTTTCCCCTTCATGGGTTTCTCGTTTCTGAGGCTTGTTAGACCAGCTGCTCTGTTCTGCCTCTGCTCTGCTGCTAACCCTGAGCCAAGGCTCACACGGTGTCAGGGTTCAGTTTTGAAATCTGGTTTCATTGCTAGGACTCCGCCTTCTCCCTGACATTCTAGGTTTCTAGGTGCAGCGAGTTTGATGGCGAAGTATTCCAACATCATCAGCTCTCTCTCCTCTCTCTCTCCCCACACCCTGCAATAAGAAGTTAGCATAGGCCAGAAAAGCTGGCCTCCATAATATCTAAAATGATCAGACTTTTCAATTCCAGAACTGATGCACCGTTTGCTTCGCTTGCGGCAAAGTCAGCTCTCCTGGATCACAGTATTTTGGTTTTCTTGGTGGGTGAGAAATGAGGGTAACCCCAGTCTGTAGCATGGAGACATCAGTCACGTTTTTGCCAACTGCCAGGACAATAGTGAGGCTTTTGCTGGGGCCCCCGACATCTCTCTCCAATCACTCTTGACAGAACATGTTTCTGCACTTACAGACACACTCCCCGCAGACCACTGTCACTGCTGGCCACACCCCGACAGGAGCTGCTGAATCCTCAAGCAGGAGGAGAGGAGAGAGGCTGGATGACCAGCAGAGGCTCCACCCGTGGGGACGCCACGGATTGCCCACGGGGTTCAGGGCTCCAAAAGGGCACAGGCGGGAGCAGGATAACCTGCCATTGCGACCCTTTTCACTCCGCTACCACCTGAACCCAGAGCAGCGGCTCACACATATCCACCATAGGTGTGTTCTCTATTGCACTCTAAGGACTTATTCAGGCTCCACATTTGTCTTGGCAGCATAACGAGGTCTACAGAGTTCCCTGCCAAGTCTCTAAATGCAGCCTGGGGGGCCTCCTGGAGTCCTCGCTGCTTCTGGATGGCCAGGGGGCAGCAGTAGCGGGGGGGGCAGGCTTTGCTCAGCTTAGGCTGGTGTAGCAACTGCAGCTGTATCTCAGTTGATTGATCAGACCCGATTGCAGTGGTCCATGCATTGGTGACATCAAGCCTGGATTACTGTAATAATGCACTCTGTGGGGTCTGCCCTTGCAGTCCATTTGGAAACAGCCACTAGAGCAAAACGCCGTGGTTTGTGTGGTCATCATGGGGGCTCGTCAGGCTATGGCTCCTTTGGCTGTACTGGCTGCTGGTCCAGTTCCAGGAGAGAGTCGAAGTGCTGGTGCTGCCCTTCAAAACCTTTCACAGCTTGGGGCCAGGGTCTCTGATGAACCAGATCATGGGGGAGGGGGGTTTCCCTGCCTGTGCCACTGTTGTCTGAGGCAACCCGAGGAAGGGCCTTCTCTGCAGTGGTGGTGCCACAGTTGAGGGAATGTCTTCCTGTTGAGTTAGAAACATAGCCCTGTCTGTTGGCCTTCCAGCAGGGCTGCGAGACGGTTTTGCTTTCACTATTGTGTTTTATTACTATTTTATAATTCTGTAATAATGGGTATGTTGTTAGCTGCCTTGGGCCTTTTTACTCTAAGACAGAAAAGCAGGCTATAAAGATTTTTACTCTCTCTCTCTCTCTCACTCACACACACACACACACGAGAGGGGGGAGCCTCCGTTCGATTCAAGGGGACAACGCAGTGACTGTCATTCACTCTGCCTGCCCTACCTACAAGGCCACAGAGCTGGGCTCCCCATCCCCAAACAGTAGCCACCTGCCACCTCTTGCTGGCCTGATATGAGAGATCCAAATCAGTGGGCATCCATCAGCCAACTGTAGGCAGCCTGACTCTATAGACACTCGTCTGTTTTGATTCACATGATAATCTATGTTGACTGCACTGGCTTGCCCATGAAGCCACCACCTGCTCCTTGGTTTCTTGCAACAGCTTCTGCTCTTGAAACTCCTCCAAGCTGTGGTTGCCAAGTCCACAGAGACTAGACTTGAGGGTCAAGCAAGAAGTTGGGGAGTCAGGATTTTCCAGTTCATGAATTCACAATACATGCCCCTTCCCCCTGATGAGAGCATGGCAGTGTGTAATACAGTATTGTTATTATTCTGTAACAACAACAAAACGCAGCTAGTGCCAGGGTTCTCAGCACTCCTTTAAAAGCATGGCTCCCACGACACAGAGAGGTGGTTGAGACATTCAGCAGAATCCAGAGCAAACGCTTTTGCGGGATGAACATGGAGGAGGAGGAGGAGGAGGAGAAGGCTCACTCCCCACAAGAGGCTCACTCCCTGTGCATAGAAGGGCCCCTCCCTCCGTGGACCCCAGGCTGCACTGAAACCCCTGGTCCTGGCTCTCCTTGGCCCTGGCCTCTCTGCTCTCCTGCCCAGATATCTTCCTCGCCCCCAGCTTCACCCCCCCCCCCCCACTGTCCGATGTTCTCTTGCTCCTGTAAATAACGTTGCCAACTCTCCTTGGCTCTCCCTTTCCCTTCCTCGTGTGGTTTTTTTTCCAAATCCCTTCTCAAAATCCACCATTTCCAAGACACTTTTTGGCATAACCTGCTAGCCGCCTTGAGTGCCCTTGCCGGGAGAAAGGCGGGATACAAATGCTTTAAATAAATTAAATTAAATAAATAGTCTCCATATTCGACTGTAACAAAGCCCAAGGGCACAGCTTAACTCAACGCACCCCCTTTCCAGCATTTACCCTTCGCTTTTCCATCTTCTTCCTCCCTCCCTTGCCACTCTTGTGTAACTGTTTTGTTGTCACTCCAAGGCAGGCCTTTTCAACCTTCTTTTCACAAATACCGTTCTTGGCAAGTCCTGGAGTTTTGTTTTGTGCTTTGTTGCCTCCAGGGCTGGCAACTGTATTTGGGACTGTGTGATGCACCACCCTGTCATCATTCCTGCAGAAAGGGAGAGCCAGCTCCAGTTACCGCTGCCTGTAGTCTTCACCCTGCACCCTCCTTTCTGACCCCACACCTCTTTTGAAGGGCAAGGTCTGGGCTTACACCCAGCTGCACCTTTCTGCACCGTAGTCACCTCTACTTCTGGGTCAGATCAGGGAGCTGCTTCTTGCCGACATGTGAGTTTACTATGGGCAAGGAAAGTGTTTTGAATCTGGGAGCATTCCAACATGCAGCAGCGCAGCACTGTCACACGGTCTTTCCTCTGCTGCTTCACTCATTGCCACCTCCGGCAGTGGTGACTTCCAAGAGTGAAGCAGCTCAAAGTCTTCCATGGAGATCTGAACCCCACAGGGATTGCCCTGCTCTTTCCCACTCCATGCTGCCCACCAGGTCTCCAAGCTTCCCATCCAAGACATCACAACATTGCTCAGGAAAGCTTTCTCCATCAGCTTTAACAAGCTCTCCCTCAGCTTCTGTTGCAAACCTTCAGCATGGACTTGACAAACCCCCAGAGAGCACATGGGAAAAGAACCAACCTAATTAACTTCAACTACTCCCCGAGTGGCGGCTGAAAAGTGCGGCACACATTTCCTCCACCAGCTCGGTCCGAAAGAGGGAGATAAATCTAGGTCATGAACGACACTAATGGTGTTGTGCACACAGATTTCGGGGGGGGGGGGAATGCAGAGCTAATAGAAGTACTCGGGAGTATCATAGTTCTGAGTGAGCTAGTGTGGGCGGCTAAGCACCTCACACCCACTCCTGGTGCTGCAGAATCGGCTTGGCAGCTGCAGAGGCATCTTTGAAAAGCTTAAAGATGAGCAAGACAGCTGGATGACTAACAAGGGGACTGCAGACATTTCCAAACCCCCATAAAGCAACCAGAGAAGAAGATGCCTTGTTGCAGGCCATCTCCAAAAGGTGCTCACAGGTTGAGAACCACAGAGGAGACAGACACCCCCCCCCCAAAAAAAATAGAGGAGTCCTTCAACCTGCACCCCAAACAGGATAGCAAACAGGAGAGGCTCAATTCTTACCATTTCTGTGTGAGAGAGGGAGTTTCGCTCAGGATGAAAACAAGCAAGTCCTGCTGCCCACATGCAGTTGATACGGCACTTATATTGCCATAAGATGCCAGGAAGCTGCCTTATACTGCACTACCCTAGATGTGCCCTAACCCGGTGGTCCACCTAGGCCAGCAGGATCACCATAAGCGAGCAGTAGCTCTCCAGGATGTCAGCTTGGAATTTCTCATTGCTTTACCTGCAGATGCCAGGGGTTAAACTGGGGATCTTCTACACCCAGGCAGGTGCTGCACAGCACTGACCCAACAGCTCTCTACCACCACGATAAGGTGAGCACTATTGGCTTCAAAAGATTAGACAAATTCATGGGAGGATAACGTAACTATGGATTACTATTCGCCATGGCAGCCATACGCTGCATACCATTTTGTAGAGCAGGAGAGGCAACACCAAGCTAGGCCTGTTGATGCATGCCCTGCTTGCGAAGTTTCCGAAAGCATCTGGCTGACCACTGTTGGAAACAGGATGGTGGGGCAGTTGGACCTCTGGTCTGATCTAGCAGGGCCCTCATGCGCCAGGAACACACTGACTATTAAGTCCCTTTTAACACAAAAGGAGAGCAAGTTCTCCCACCGCCACAGGTTGCTTTGCACCATAGCCAGAGGCAGTCCAAAACCATGTTTTCAAAAAGCGGATTTTGGTGTTTTCCAAAATAAAATTGCTGAAAGCGGCGTTATGTGTTTTTATTCAATGTTTATAAATTATAATCACTTTAAAAGTGTACTAGGTGGGTGGTATAGGTGGTACAGTGTCAGGAGATGCAGCCACAATCATGATGACCAATATGTAGAGGTGTAAGAAAACGGTTTTATTTTTTGCAGTTTTTGCACGCGCGCACGTTCCCACTCAAATGTTTCAGGGCATACATGGATACATCAAGTACTATGTATCCTGTCCTTAAAAGACAATAGCAATTATATGATGGTTTTAAATGTACACGTTCTTTTACAGTTTTGACAGCTACCCTGCGAGGCAGCTATTTACAGATTAATCCCTGGCACAGAAGAAGTCTGAGTAGCAGGTTATTGAACAGCTCTCAAATGTAACTAAATTTTCTTTAAAAAGAAGACACAAAACAAGAACCTCCCTTACAGTACTTCTAAAATTATATATTGTATAAAGAGTGAACAAACAATGTCAAAATGCAAATATGACACCTCTAAGGATTTCTGGCAATTATGGCTTTTTATTGCTTAAAACAGCCTATCAGGTATTTAGCTGCCCTAGAGAAATAATTCTGAGATTGCACTGATTGACTCAGGAAATGTATGTGGATCACCCATACCAGAACCTCTTTAAGAAACAGCTACAGAAGAAGCCAAATGCAGATAAATTGGGTATTGTGAATTCAGCATTTAAAATGCACTTGATGTCATGTATACAACTGTAAGATTTACATCATAAAAGAGAGAGAGAGAGAGAGAGAGAGAGAGAGAGATATGTACACAGATTATGTTAACAGCCCCAGACATCCTTTCAGAGGGAGACAACTGATTACTAAATCTTATTAAAAATCCACACTTTTCATTTGCAATTAAAAGGCAGGTGTTAAATCAATTAACATTTTTAGCCATGGTAAGAGAGATTCTGGAAGTAGGCAGACATAACATCTTTGCACCACTTGTGTTTGCTTAAATTGTGAACATCACTGCTTTTTTTGGAACAATTTGTTAGTGAGAGTCTGCACTCTGCAAAGATCATAGCTACCTTGGTGACTATATTATATGCCAGGGTGTACTGAGTGAAAGAGCCCATTCAATCACATCCAGAATGCTCAAGCAGACTTCTAAGTGAGCATTACTCTGCAGACAAGGACTGAGAAGAGAACTGGGAACCCTGCACTGCCCTTTTCTCTCCTACTGCTAGTCTTTCAAATTATTCAAGAGACAGAAACAGGATTAAAGCAATTTGCTTGTGGCAGAGGATAAAAAAATAAAACCTCCATCTCTGCTTGTTTTTCCCACCCTCTCTGCTCCTGTAAGATCTGCAGGGGGGGGGGGGGACGACAAATGGGGACGAAGACAACAGGGTAGCCCGCTCTGGTCTCTTCCTCTCTCCCTTATCCAAGATGGATGGAGAAAATTAAAATGATTCACAGATTCTCCAGCAGTTTCAGGAACCATCACAAAGAGCAGAGAGCTGGATTTCCTCCAAAATTAGCAGGGGTGGGGGAATGGGAGCGGGGGAGCAGAGGTAACAAGGCGGCAGGGACTCTGTCAGGAAGCAGCAGAACATGCTGCTTGGACACAAGTGCCCTTTCCAGGGCTGTGGCGTTGTGTTCTGCTTGGCCTGCCCTGCACCTCTGCAGAGCTGCGGTGCTGCTCTGCCCAGCTTGCAAGCTCCAACCCGTCAAGACTCACTGCCATCTGTCCTACTCAGGACTGAGCATATAGCTGGAACGAGCCGAGACACAGCCAAGACAGGTTTGATTGCCCTGGGTACAGCCCATGCCAAAGGAGGCAGAAACCGCCACCCGTTAGGTCAACCATGTCATACCATACAGGATAGCTGGACTTGGGCATCCCAGGAAAGCATTCCCTGAACGTGCTCTGCCCGTTTGCCTAGGGACCTGGCTCCCACAGCACACATTTGGCTTGAATCTGCCTGGATATCTAGTTTTCACAATGGCGAGAGGTGAAAAGCGGTGTGTGCCCCAAGGATCGGTCTTGGGACCGGTGCTTTTCCACTTGTTCATCAATGCCCTGGAGTTGGGGATAAGCAGCGAGGTGGCCAAGTTTGCGGACGACACTAAACTTTTCCAGGCGGTGAAGACCAGCAGGGATTGTGAAGAGCTCCAGAAGGATCTCTCCAAACTGGGAGAATGGGCAGCAAAATGGCAGATGCGCTTCAATGTAAGTAAGTGCAAAGTGATGCACATTGGGGCAAGAAACCAAAATTTCACATATACGCTAATGGGTTCTGAGTTGTCTGTGACGGATCAAGAGAGAGATCTTGGGGTGCTGGTGGACAGGTCGATGAAAGTGTCGACCCAGTGTGCGGCGGCTGTGAAGAAGGCCAATTCCATGCTCGGGATCACTAAAAAAGGACAGAATTGTCCTCGGCTCTTTATCACAACTGGGACAACCACTAGCTAAATGTGAGAGAAAAAGCAGAGATGACCCCAGCAGTACCCGGCAGTGCGCTAGCTGCCATTTTCAAAGTCAGTGACCCTGAACGGAGCCACTCCAAGCCTGGATCATGGCCGGGGGGGGGGGGACAGACACGGAGGGACACACCCCGGGCTCCTTGGAGAGGCTCACTGCCCCAAGCCGTTTGGAAACTGCAGCCACTTGGAACCAACCCAGAACAAGCTGGGGAGCAGGCAGGAACTCATGCCCAGCAATAAGATTTTTAAAAAATCCCATGTATATAATTTCACACAGACACACACATCCCTTTTCCACAAACTAGTTCACCGTTTGGTGACGCACGCAGCGGAGCGGATTCGGGGGGGGGGGGGAAAAGTTCTTTTCTACAACAGAGTTGGCGGCAGAAAACGTTCCCATCCGGTTCCACAGGGAATTGGCTCTTGTTGCCAACTGCAGAGAAGGCACTGGATTTTTTTTTAAAAAAATATTTCTTAAATATGCAAGAGTCACCCAAAGCGACCTGGAGACGTTCTGGCACCAGCAAGCAAAGCAGCAGACAAACTGGCGAGTGGTCACAGGATCCGTTTTTCTTGTGCGCAGTGGGGTGGCGGGTTCGGGCTCTTCGCAACTCCTCCTCCTCGACCCTCCATTCTCCCCAGGCAATCACAATTCAATGGTGCAGAGATAATTCTCACTGTCACTGTCCTGGAGGCAACATGCAGAGCTTGGGCTGCCGGGAGGCAGGTGGAGGCTCTGCCCCAGAGTCAGGTCAGAAGGGGACAGCTCCTCCCCCTTCCTCATGACGTACAGGAAGTAATGGAAACCGCTGCCATATGTCACATGGCAGGTGGACCAGCCATACGCAGGCTGGGCATAGTGACGCTTGCGGAAGTGAGGCTGGGCAAAGGTGATGGAGATGAACCTCCCTTCAGGCCGTAAAACTCGGCTGACCTGGTGAGAAGAGAGAGAAAGGTACAGGTGACTCTGCTAGACTGATCTTTCCTACTTTTCTCATGTCATGCAGTGGTATTATTATTATTAATTAACAGTATTTATATACCACTTTTCAACAAAAACTTCAAAGCGGTTTAAATGGCTCCCTGTCCCAAAAGGGCTCACAATCTAAAAAAAGATGCAGAACACCACCAGCAAACAGACACCAGAAAAGATACTGTGCTGGGGTGAAAGGGGGGCAGTTACTCTCCTCCTGTTAAATATAAGAGGAGCACTAATTGAAAAAGTGCCTCTTGGTATGTCACCCACACACATCTCCCACTGGTACACTTTGTCTCCTAAAGTACCACTAGCATACAAAACACCTCATGTTTCTAGACCTCATGACACAGAGAAAGCCTTAAACACGCATGGACAGATTATCACCTGCCTTTGGTTCAGACATCAGTGTGGATGTTTGTAGAAAACGACCACGGAATTGACTGTTGTGGTAAGGATGCTGAAACCTTCTTCTTTCCTCTTCCGCAGTTCCTAGATTCTCCCCCAAATATTTATACAGTTCACTTGGTGTGTAGCACTCCACAAGCCATAGTGATCAGAACAATGGGCGTTTGCCATGACTTGCCATAAGAGTAGCCAAAGTCGAAAAAGACAACACCTCCACGGTCTGTCCAAGTTCAAAACCTGCCTCTGCCACGACCCCTGGAAGTGGCCTTGGGGCCTCCCTCTTCCTCTCCCCCTTGTCTCCATACTGCAGATGGAGATGCACTAAAATTGAGTGGAGGGAGAGTTAGAATGGACAAAAGAAAATATTTCTTCACCCAGCGTGTAATTCATCTGTGGAACTCCTTGCCACGGGATGTGGTGATGGCACCTGGCCTTGATGCCTTTAAAAGGGGTTTGGATAGATTCATGGAGGAAAAGACCATCACAGGTTACAAGCCATAAGCAACCTCCTGGTTTTAGAAGTGGGTTTTCTCTGTGCCAGGTGCAAGGGAGTGACAGCGGGAAACAGGTTATCTTGTTGTCTTGTGTGCTCCCCGAGGCATCTGGTGGGGCCACTGTGTGACACAGAAAGCTGGACTAGATGGGCCTTTGGCCTGATTAGCAGCCTGGCTCTTCTTATGTTCTTATGTTAGATGCAAGACTAACAGCACCCACTTGTCTTGCAAGGCTGATGTAAGGATGACCGAGAACGTCTGAGCGCCTTGACGAGTCTAGGAAAAGGCTCAGGGTCATCCCTGCCTCACATTCACCCCCAGTGACCCTGGCCCTTTCTGTCCCCACCCTGCTCTCACCAAACCTCAGCTTGCTGCGAAGCACCGCCTGCCCCGACCACGCTCCCTCTTCCCTCCAACCACCTGCTTTGCCCCTTCTCAGAAGCATTTAGCAGCTGCCCAACTCCCGCCCCTCCCCATCTGCTCTCCAACCACTTCCAGCTGGGGGAATTGGCTCTGAGGCAGCACCAAGGGCTTCCTATTCTACAGGGGGAGGGGGGAGCAGTTGGCGACAGGCGGAATGAGCCAGCAGCTAGCCACCCGAGGACAAGGCGGAGCTTGGGAAGGAAGGGCTGGACGGAGATCTGGAGCCCGCTTCACTGGTCAGTCTGCCTGCCTCAAGCAGGAGTCGGCTCAACTGCCACGGACCGCCACAACTCCTTCTTCACTAGCTCCAGCCTTCTTCCCACTCCTGCCCAAACCCACCAGGAAGGAACCCTGATTTTCTGTACATACCCACTCCCTCCATCCCCACCAAATCTCTTTGCAGCAAAGTGATATTTTTTTCAGGGAGTGAGAGAACCCACCAAGCCTAACTAGCAGTTCTCCTCACTCACTGCTTGAGACCCTCCGCTTCCTTCCCTTCCAAGCAGATCCACATTGATCGAATTCCTTCAAGGACAGGCAGCGCGCCCGAGGGGGAAAGCCCTCAGCCTGGGGCCCTGCTTGCAAGCGCCTGGAGAGATCCGACTGCTGCTGGAAACAGAACACGGACCCTGGGCCTGATCCAGCAAGGCCATTCTTGTGTTGCTCCTTAAGGCCACTCAAGCACTGATCTGGGCAGGAAATGAAGCTGCTTGCTCCTTGCTCTCGAGTCAGACCACTGCTCCACTCGACCCAGCACAAACCAACCACAGCTCCTCAAGGGTCTCCTCAGCCTGCTACTCGAGGGCCTGTCTAACGGGGGAGATGTCAGATGAAATCGTCAGAGACCTCCTGCATTCATACCCACCGACCGATGGGGCCAGATGTCTTCCTGCCACTGATCTGGCCCTTCCACCCCCCTTTTCTGGGGCAGGGGGAGCACTTGTGCCCTCTCACCCCTGCTGCTCAGCACATCTCTCGACTTCCAGAGCCCCCTCCTGCCCTCCCTGCCCCCACCAGAACATTCCCCAGCCAGGATCTTAAAGAGACACCGTGTCCGAGGTACGGCTTGTTTGGAGTGGACTTGACCCTTTTAATCATCATTTTCTCCTCGCTGGAACTAAGCTCCTGCTAATAGGATGGAAAAGAACATCAATTTTCTTGCTTGGCTTTATCCAAAGTCAAAGGCATTTACGGCCAGCGCCAGCGTGCTCAGCATGCTAACTCTGCCGCTGGGTCTCAGCAGCCAGTGTTGGGCTCTCTCTCTCTCTCTCTCTCTTCCCCTCACCCTGCTGTCTGCCAGGCAGCTCTTGCTGGGTGCAAGCAACACACCCACAGCAGGGCCGGGAACCACCCCCGCACACTGCTACCCAGGCAGGCCCCGTGACGGGGGGGGGGGGGGAGATTGAATGCCCTTCCTCTCTCTCATGACTCACCAGTTAACCAGAACAGCCTGTAGTGGAAGGATGGAACAGTCCTCTTGGAATGAGGCACAGGGGAGAGAGAGAGGGAAGAGGCTTCAGGGAGGAAGGGAGGGAGCTTGCTAGGACAGCAGGGGTGAGGGTGGGGGCTTCTGGCTCACTCCCCTCCCCACAAACCCAGAAGGAATTTGGCGGGACAGATGACAAGAAGCAATTTGGTGGGTTTTCTTTACCATACTCTGGAGCCCTCTGCCTCAAAGGGCACATTTTCCCCCAATGGAGGCATAATTCAGTCACGTTCACTCGCAGCTGATTTAGCTTGCCCAATTCCATCTTCTTTCGTTGAAATGTATTTTACATTCCCTTCATCTGGGGAGGGGGGGGGATAAAAAAATCACTAACACTCCACCGTGGTTTGATAAGCGAACAGGCACTTATTACACGCTGTGGGAATTTTAAATACACTGTTAAAGCGGGAGAATGAGAACAAGCTTTCATTGTGAAAAACAATTCAGATTGTTTAAATATCACATGGGGACCCAACCAGTTTGGGGCACTACTCGGACTTAATCCAGTCCTGAAAAACCAGGATCTGGCAGCCGAATCGAAGACACTTTGCCATCCATTTTTCCTCCTTTTTAACAGCAAAAGACCAAAGAAGAGACTTAGGGCAGACCAGCAAGTTTTTAAAAATTCAGTGGTCAAGTCCTTGGCAGAATGGATGCTTCCAGCTGAAGAGGGAAAGAGAAAGGGGGGGAGGCGTGTGGCAATGGGAAGGGGTCCTCAGAGTAGAGAAACTGCGGGGGGGGGGATTGGGAACGGACGCAGCCGTAGGGAGAACGCCTGGCAGCAGGTGCCACAGATGGACAACCACCTCTCAGCTTAACCTGCACAACAGGATTGATGCGACGAGGGTAAAATAAGACAAGACGACATGTCTGCTCAGAGCAAGGGCAAGATTGTACGTATGTGAAGAGACCAACCACCTGAAGCCCTAGCCAGTCACACATGGCTTGGACCCCCCAGAAGACCAGCCCTGCTGGATCAGACTGACCAAGGACCTGTCGAGACTAGGATTCTGTTTGCCACCAGAAGCTTCAGAGAGCTCAAAGCAAAGCATCAAGGATTAGGCCTCCCCTCTTGGTCCCCAGGACCTGGTACTTAGAGGTACAGTTCCCAAGCGTGGCAGTTCCATTCACCTGCTGTGGCTAATAGAAGCATGATTCCCCCCCCCTCCCCTGAAAATGGAGATTGAGATTCTCAGCCTGCCTTGTTGGGGGCTCGATGACAAAACTGCCCCTTCTTGTATCATGTGTACGGAATGCAACCAGTCCTGGTACCTGGTGAGGGAGACGATGTGGGAGCAGGAAGAGGGAAAGAAAAAATCCCTGGCAGGTCTCTTGCATGGAGCACTGGGGATCAAGTGAGGATAAAAGGGAATTAAAGCCAAAGGCGGAGAGAGAGGAGATGTGCGGGTTGAGAGCGCATGAGGCTCAGCCGAAAGCAGAGACACTGGATGCCAGGAAGGGTTTTGCAAACTCACACGGGTCGGGCCAGAGAGATTCTCCGTGGCTGCTGGAAGCCGAGCCCTTTTCTCCACCGTCATGGGAAACTACAGGAAGAATATTGGGGGGAGATTATGGGAAAGAGGGCAGACTGGAGCCTTAGAAGGCAACCAAATGATATCACCAGCATTTATACAGAGGTTGACCAAGGTGTGGGTGGGTGTGGGTGTGGGCGTGTCATTATGCTTTGAAATTTATCCCAGATGCAAGCCAAGGGCATCCAGGCTGCTTGGTAACATTCCGGAGAAGAGACATGCAGAACTGATGGATAAATACATTTGTGTGTTTAATTTTGTTGTATTCCAATTGTTAATTTTAACGAATTGTGACCCACGCTGGGGGCTCTTGTGAGGCTCAAACAGTAGGGCATAAAATCACTGAAACAAAGAAACTCCTGGAATCCTATAGCTGTGGGTCACTGTGAGGGCTACAGAGTCCAGTTCCAGGAGCAGAATTCAGCATGCTCAGTTTGGGCAAGTGGCACCCGGGCAGTGGCGTCAAAAACCAAGATAGTCGCAAGCCTGAAAGCTCCCCACCCCAATACTACAGGATGCTTGTGTACAGCCCTGTAACGGGGCAACTGAAGACAGACTGCAGTAGTCAAGTTGCTAGTGTGGAACTTGTTTGCACCATCCCAATATCCCCCCTCCCAATACATACAGTACAAACAAGACATTTCAGAATCCCTCCTCCCCCTTGTCTCAGATTCCTTACATGTCACTGAACTCCATTTGCCAGATTGAACAGCCCTGCAATTGTTTACATCACTATCTCTCACTATCCAGGCCAGTCACTATCTCTCAGCCTCACCTACCTCACAGGGTTGTTGTGAGGACAAAAAGAGGGGAGGAAATATGTACACCACTCTGAGCTCCTTGGAGGAAGGGCGGTATAAAAATGTAAAAAAAAAAAAAACCACATCCAGGATGGTCAAACGGGGGGGGGGGGGGGAGGGGGACAAATTCTCCAGACAACAATCTTCGGGGCTCAATGTGTACCCTGTCATACTCACTGGTGGTCAAGCTCTACCAAATGGTCTCCTGGTCGCTAGCTACCGGATAAGGCATTGCAGGCAACACGCCCACCCCCTCCTTCTGAAAAGTGTTTCCGTGTGGACAAATGAGCATGCAGATTTTAATTTTACACCAAAACCCAGCTTAAGAGGGCTTCAAGGAGCGAGAAAAGATTGCCTTGCAGGATTGAGAGTAGGCCTTTACTGGTTTACGCAATCAGTTCTTTATTAGTACGGCATATATACCCAGCCTTTTCATAATCTCCCCTTCCCAAAACAGTGTGCAAGACAACAGCAAAATCCAGATTAAAAAAAACACAACAATCCAGTAGAATTTACCCGATGCCTAATTAAAGAGAAGAGTCAAGAGCCCCCCAGCCCTGGCAGCCGACTTGACTTTGAGTGCATTTCAACTTTGGATTCACTCAGTTGGACATACTGTATAAGCAAAACTGGAGTGAGGCATGAATGCAGAGGAATGCTGAATGACCTTCTGCCATTAACCAATGTCAAGGAACGATCAGCAGGGCAGATGCCAGGTATGGTGGTGGAGAAAGCACTTGAATCTACAGCGGGGAGAAACTTACTCCAACCATCATCTCAAACCAAGTTTCACCAAGCAGCAAAAACGGGAGAGGAATAAAATGGAAGAGGCACAGCAGGCCCTATCACAGTCACTGAACAGATTCCAATATACCCCCCACTCCCAAGTGCAGCTTGCAGTTAATAGGACAGGAGAAGCAGTTGCTTAGGGACAGCTGCATGGAGCTCTGCCAACCAGCAAGTGCAGCAGGTCTCTCTGGGGGACCGTTTGATGTGTGTGTGTGTGGGGGGGGGGGAGCAAGGAAGGAAAGTAGGATGCTGCTCCTCAGGAAGAGACCCCAGAGCTGGCACACACTTTGGGGCTGCTGCAGGCTTGGTAAGAAAGCCAAGGATAAGATGCAATGAGGAAGCTGGTTCATTTAGAACTAGGCAACCTAGGAACCAATCCACACATCATACACACATCATTTTTTTTTCCCCACTAAAATGAGAAACTTGTGCCTGGGCTGTTCCCCTTCAGATAGCCACGGTGGAACCGTGATGCTCAAGGGGCTGAATCCTCCTGCATATATAAAAAAGTCCCTGAAGACAGAGAACTAGCATGTCAGCGAGACAGACTGTAGCCTAGCCTTCTCTTTGAAATGCTTGTTTTCTATATGGAAGTGTATTCCATCATCTGAGCAAGCCCCCACCTGCTGTATAAAGCATGCAGCCCAGACACATGTTTACTACCTCAGTGAGGACTAGCCAGCATAAGGCAACAGAATTTGAGTGGACCACTTTACACTGGGGGTGGAGAATACCATATTTATTTTTCTTTAGACTGCTTCCCCATGTAAAAAGCGTCCCACTTGTAGCATGCTCACACCATCACAGAGACAGCTACATTAAAATGCTGGTTTGCTATGTATAGGGCGCTGTTTTATGTTGGGAAAGCATTCAGCAATATTTCACACACCCTGCAGCCTAAAGAGGTACAGTCCAGAACTGATTGGTCCCAAGGTCTGGACTGCATATACATGGAGCAGCTGGCGAGAACCAGGAGGCAGAAAGCAGAGGTGGGAGAATTCTGGATTGTACCACTTCATGTGGGAGAGGACACGTTGCCGCGTTCCTCCAGAGACACCAAACCCACAAAAGCTGCATGAGAAAGCCAGAACAGCAGGGTGTGGGTTTGGCTAGGCTGCTTGCGGCCCAAGCCTAGGAAGCATCTCGATTCACTTTGCCAGCAGCGAGAGCTGATCTACTGGGGCCAACTGTTGGCATAACTGGGAACAGAGAACTGCACATGTGGACAAGCCCTCCGCGTTTCCATGAGAGGAATCCCGTTCCACTAGCAGGCCTGACATTTGAGAGCAGCACACCAAGCCCGGGCTTCTAATCCCCCATCTTGCTCTCATTATGACTGGCAACAGATCACACAAAACCATTTTAAAAATATGGATGTCAACCCCGCTCGACTTTTCCAGCAGATTTAGGGCATTCAACCACAGGACTGACAAAAGGACTCGCAATCTGGCTTGGCAGTTGTCGTATGTCAGTCTTGCTTCTGATCAGTCAAAGACTACAAAGGCTTGTGCCTTTGGCCATTTTCTACCTGCTGGTGCTGCCCATCTGAAGGGAGACAGGTAGGGGAAACCAGTTGCAACCCACATCAGCCATCTCTGCTGCATGTTTCCCCTTCCTATTTACCACCACCACCACCACCACCACCACCACCACCACGTCCTCAAATCGCACAGGGGCTGCTGGGACTAGATTTTCAATACCCAAGATCACCTTGTGAGTTCATGATGGAGGGGAGATTCGAACTGGCTACTCCCGAGGTCACACTCAGTGGCTGTACTACATTTCTCTGCCACTGCCCCTTCCACAATCTGTATGAGACCCCAAACTGTGAACCTAGAGGGCTTCATTGCAAGGACACCCCCTCCCAAGGTGGCAGAGCTGGGGGAGAGTTGGATCGAGATCTACAGCCAGAGACGACTGTATAGCTCTTAGTGCTACTAAGTCCCTACAGCCTTAGTGCTGCCTCACCCTCTACGTCCTGGCAGTGACCCTCAAACACAACCCAGAGTCCCACCCTCTGACTGAGGCCTAACCACTCCACAGTGTCTCTAAAGCAACCAATTACCACTAGCCCTGCTGTCTCAAAATGTGGCTTTTCCCTCCAGCATCCAGTGGATTGCTTTTTCTTTCCTTCCCACCAACCAGTGGTGTTGTACCTAGTGTATTTGACACCAGGGGCGGACCACTCCCACCACCCAACCATGGCTGCTCAAAGCCACGGGTAGACTTGGTCTCTGCATCGAGATCACTCCCAGTGATACCCCCCTCAAGATCCCATGCCCGCCCTGACTGAGGCCAGGTCTACCTGATATTCGAAGCGACAGTCAAGCGATGCAGGCACCCTTTTATTGCTGGCACCTGGGGCGGAACACACACACACACACACAAACACACACACACACACACCCCGTTGGTACATCGCTACCACCAACACCTTTTCTAAACCCCAGGAGCTGAGCAGGGAAACACCTGCCACAGAAACAAGCAAAGATACATGGCTTCACATACATAAAACACGAGATTGTCACACATGGCCAGAAATGCAAGTGGTTTGGAGTTACATGGGAGTAGAGACAAGAATCTATTCATACCGTTCTTGCAATTCTGTATTCTGAAGCTCACCTCTTGAGTTTCTCCAATTTTGGATCTTTTTAATTTGGGAAGGAACAGTACAGTTGCAAGGGCAAAAGGTACTGAAGAGAGCATGTAGGAGACCTGGATTCCAACGTTGGCTTGGTCATAAATGCTTACTGGGTGACAGCCAGGGTGTTGCTACGTTATCAGCCAGGAAAAATGAGATCATCATCAAGCATTTTGTGTGTTGGGAAGTGCTATGGAGAATACTACTGGTAAGTGAGGAACAATGATAACAACGATGGTACCAGGCTGAGAAACAGGTAGGCGAAGAAGGGGACAACCCACACAGTAAAATGTATGTGTTGCCAAACAGCACTGGCAATTCACAAAGGGCATTATCAACAGTATCCTAACTTATTTCTTTTAGAGCAGAGTATTTTTTTTAGCCTCACCTATGCCCTGCCTGGTGGCATATGGCTTGGATCACTTGCTCCAGTCACAGGGAGTTCCACAGGCACCTTTCTTTAGGGCCCTTGTTCCCCAACTATAGTACCAGGCTGTGTGGAGGGACTGGTGGATGCGCTCTGCCTAGGAACACTCCTCTGGCGCCGCTCCTCTCAACCTAATACCCCATTTTCCTTTCATACCAAGACCGAGCAGCCCCCAGTGATAAGCGCATTCATCTCCCCTTCTCCTGAAAGGAAGATTCCAAAATCATTTAAAAATTGCTATATATTGCTGCAGCCTAGTTTACTGGCTCCAAAGAAAACAGCAGCACGCAAATGCGCCAATTCCCTTGCTTGCGCTGGCTGCCTCCTTTGCTGGCTGGCGCCAGAGGTCATCTGGGGATGCCCCTGGGCAGCCCGCAAAACACACCAACTCCACCTACCAGGAGGGGGCAATTTTGGAGGGAGGGGCTGACGGGTAGTGGACAAAGCGCAGATAAGGGAGGTTGGGGCTTAAAGGCAGGAAGGCCCCATTTCACCGAGGAGGGAAGAACGGATAGGGAAGAACGGATCGCTTGCCTGCTTCAGGCAGAGAGGCGGCAGGGTTCCTCCAGGGCAGCGAGGGAGAGGAGGGCTGACCCATGGAATCACCCACTCAAAGCTTTCAAGTCAGGGAATGGCAGGGTGGGAAGTCTGATGGAAGAGCAGGGAGAGAGGGACGGGGGCTGCAGGCAAAATGACCCCTGCAGCTCCCAGGTCAATGGTTGGACCTTGCTTTGTGGGGTGGGGGCTTCCCCTGGGCAAAACCATGCATGGCTACTGTGGCGGGAGCCCATGGCAAGCAAGTCTACCCTGGCTGGCATTACGCACAAGCGCGCGCACACACACACACACACACACACACACACACACACACACACACACACACACACACACACACACACACACACACACACAGAAGGCAGCTTGGAAATACAGAACATAAATGCTGCAGCAAGGGGACAGAGGAGAAAGTGGGGGGGGGAGGAGGAGGGAAGGGGGTGGGAGAAGCAGCCCCATCTTCTCCCCACAGGTATGATAAGCAGCAATTCCCAACTCCCCCTCCAAAAACACACCCTGCAAATTTCAACATGGTTCATCTGCTCTGGACACATCCTGCCAATTAATAATGGCCTGGAGGCATTGCTTGTTCCCATGGCAACACCACTGCCTAGTCAATAGGGATGTGAGGGCTGGATGAGGGTTTCCATGGAAACAGGGAGAACTCTCCGGTCAGACCATTTTGTGGGAAGGGGAAGGAGAAAATCGCTAAGCTAATGAGACAGAACTGGGGAGTGGAACAGGAAAAGAGAAAAAGCCATGATCTAAACAATGCAGTTCCCTTTCTTACCAAGGCTCCCTAGGCCTCGGGGCAATCACTGCCTGCCCTTCCCGGGGTGGTGGTGTTAGTTTGAGGATTCTTGGCCTGTGTGAGCAACCCCCCCCCCAATCGCAGGGACATGCTACACCACGCTCCCCTGGGGCTGCACCCTTAACCAGGCAACATGAGAGAGGTTTTTTACAAACTGAAATGGTGCTATCTGCACGCTGCCATTTCTGGCATTGCCATGGCAACCAGGATGATTCAAGCTGGCTGTGGGGGGAAGAGAAAAAGATTTTCTATGCAACTTGATGAAGAATCTCAAATTGAGGGGATGCCGATAAGAGCCAAGGGACCACACCATTCCGACAGGGAGCAATGCTGGAGGCTGGGCCAAAGTGTGACACCCGCCACCCGCACAGTCTCTTCCGCAGTTGGCTGGCGACGGTTTCTTGCCATACCCAGAAAGGAAGGCTCCATCTACCTAGGCTTACCATATCCCCGCCGGGACGGGAGCGGTCTACCCTTAAGGGGGCGGGGTGTGGGGGGGCCAGAACGCGTCGCGTTCTGGCCCCCCCACGCCCCGCCCCCTTAAGGGTAGACCACTCCCGTCCCGGCGGGGATATGGTAAGCCTACATCTACCCAGTCGTCCTCCTGGCAACATCTACACCAGTTTGCCTCTCTGAAGCCATTCCAACTGCTAACTTTTGAAACAGGCCTCTTCGGGTGTATCTACATGAAAATGTCCCCTTCTGCCAAAATTACATACAGCACTCATAGCCATGAGAACTAGAAACATATTTAAACAAGTGTAGATTTTTCAGGGGGGAAATGCAATTCTGTAGCAACACTAAGAGAGAAAAACACAAGCAGAAATGCCTAAGAATCTTGAACCACAGTCAGGAAACATCCTCCATTTCAAGTAGCCACACGCTCGATTGGTCAATGCCAGTGTCATCAAGCATACACAAGTCTGTGCCAGCAGGAGCCCTTGCCACTCACCTCTGTTAGCACCTGATCCAGGAGTGTCCTGGCCTCAGGAGAGACATGCCAAGGATCCGTTTCCTCTACCATCATGGAATCCAAAGTGCCCTTCTCCAAGACCACATCAAAACTCCCATCCAGAAAGGCCAAGGTCCGAGCATCCATTATTGCCCAGTGCAAGCCTGGGCAGTGGGCGTAGTGGTCCTGCATGCTTGTGATGCATGCTGCTGAATAGTCTATGCTGGTGATGTCTGTATATCCAAGTCGGAAGAGGTCATAACTCAGAGCACTGTTCCCACAGCCTGCAAGAGACACGGTCTTGGGTCAGTGACGTTCAAGACACAGCAAACCATTTCCTATAGAGAGCAGCATATTAGGGCAACCACCTGGAGGCACCGATTACCTTGAAATCTTAGAGGTGGGAGAAAAATGGTTCTATTTTTTCGCTGATTTCGGTGTTTAACCAAAATGAAAGTTGGTGTTATGTGTTTTTATTCCAATTTTTTTTCCCATTTTTATCAACTGTCACCGCTTAAAAGTATACTAGATAGGTGGCATAGGTTTATTTATTTATTTAAAAAAATTATGCCCCGCCTTTCTCCCAGCAAGGGCACTCAAGGCGGCTTACAATAAAAACATTAAAATACATATATACATTAAAATAATTAAAAACAAATAATTAAAACAACAAACAACCCCAGTGGGTCACCTATATTTACATTTGTTAAAAGCCATTTGTTAAAAATCCGGCTCACCATGTCAGACATCGAATGCTAACCTGAATAAAAATGTCTTAAGGCCCCGCCAAAAGGTCTCTAAAGAGGGAGCCGTTCTTAATTCCAGAGGGTTGTCCAGGGTTGTCATAAGAACATAAGAAGAGCCCTGCTGGATCAGGCCAAAGGACCATCTAGTCCAGCTTCCTGTATCACACAGTGGCCCCACCAGATGCCTCAGGGAACACACAGCCAACAAGATAACCTGTTTGTCCAGTGTCGGCAGATGAAGAATGATGCAAAATTACATGGTTTTATTTTTTTCCAGACTTTTTTTTTTTAGCAGAAACCGGTGTTGTGCGCATTTCATTTCATTATCACCATTTTCTCCTGCCCCTACTTATAAGTAGCCTTACCATAGTCCCGGAATCGAGGCGTGTTTCGTCCTAGAGCGGACCCGAGCCGCTCCCAAGAGTTCACCATGGCTGCCCAATGTGATCGCGTCGTCGACCGGAAGCCCCGATCGCATTGGGCAGCTGCGGCGGTGCACTCTTGGGAGCGGCTCGGGTCCACTCTAGGACGAAGCACGCCTCGATTCCGGGACTATAGTAAGGCTACTTTGTATACATGCTATACAAAGTTCACATAAAGCTGGCAATAGGCTCAGAACTTATAAGAGATGTTCTCCCCTCCCCCCCCACTCTACTTATTCCACATCATGGATGGGGACACAAGGAAGTCTTCATCTCCCCCTCCCGAGAATTCATCCCGTACTGAAGGATACACTGCAGATGTTCTATCAAGTCGGTCAACAAATCTGCTAAGACCAAAGTACAATATCTTTCAGAACAGTAACATACAAGTGGATACGGGCTGTAGCTGTGTTGCAGATTTGCATGTAGGCCTCAAGTTCAATTCCCCACATGTCCACTTAGAAGAATCTCAGGAAGTGGGGCTGAAAATACCTCTACTTGAATCCTTGGAGAGCTGTGGACTGGTCAAGGATGGCAGAACTGGGCTGCTCGGACCAAGGGGTCTGACATGGCATACAAAGTTCACGTGAAGCTCAGAAGAAGGGAATTCCAATGGCCATTCATAAACAAAGAAAAGGAAGAGAGTGTAGCTGCTGGATGACAGAGGCAGAGTTAAGACCATGTGGAGTCTCAGAAGTGGGGGGGGGGGGCAGGAAGGGGCCACGGAATATCCTATGCTCAGGAGTGGCAATTCAGGATCCTGCAGCATTTCCACCCTCATGGCTTGAAGCCACAGAAATTGTACACATATACAAATCTACATCAACGATACAGGTTCCAGGATGCAACTTTTCTTGTAAGAGAGTTCTGTGCGTGGTGCACAGTCTTGCTCATGCCTCTGGGCCGCCATGGCAGCCTCTCCCACCTGTGCCTGGAAGATAGGTGTCTCTTCAGCGACAGGAACTTGACAGCGCAAAGCAAAGGACAGGGAGCACACTGCAAACCCCCCCCCCCCCCAGAGACAAAGGGAGTGGATACGTATTAATCCAAGAGCAAGCTGAACAAACAAGATCACTGGGTTGGGGGGAAATGCAGTATTTTTTTTACTGTGGGTCTAACTGGTGTTAAAACTTTTGAGAATCTCAGGTTGTGCAGGATCATTTATTTACACTCTAGGACGACTACACGTGCTGCAGGTTGCCTTCTTGAGACAGGAATGCTACTCCACAGGCCTAGTTCAGCCTTCAGACTGCAGCAGGTGGGAGCTCACATGACTGAATGCTCCTCCATGCAAAATGTTGCCTGCCTGCCTGCCTGCCTGCCTGCCTGCCTGCAGAAAACTAGCATGTGAGTCCCCACCTGAGGGAGTCTAGTCCAGAGACTGGATTATCATCTCAGGGAGAACTAGGCCTCCGCACTGAGAGCCCAACAGCCAGTATAGCTTAGGAGCTAAGAGACTGAGCAATGATTCAGAAGTTCCCAGTTCAAATTTTGCCTCTTATCATAAATGAAGGAAACACTTCGGTGTAAAAAAAAAAAAACTGTGCCATGTGCAGACATGCTGGGGAACCATGACTGACCATGTGGGCATACTATGTGCTCAAGGGTGAAACATGCATGTATAATGCATGAGTCCCCAGTTCAAATGTTGCTCATCGTCATCAACCCAGCCTCCTGGCACAATAATACTGGTCTACCTTACAGAGTTGTTGTAAAGATTTCTGGGATCGCATACGCTAGATGGCAGGTGGCGCAGTGGGTTAAATCGCTGAACTATGAGATGTCGATCGAAAGGTCGGCCGTTCGAATCCGCGACGGGGTGAGCTCTCATTGCTTGGGCAGCTCCTGCCAACCTAGCAGTTCCAAAGCATGTTAATGTGAGTAGATAAATAGGTACCGCTTGCGGGAAGGTAAACAGTGCTCTGTGTTCCAGCTGTATGCTATGCGCTGCGGCAAGGAGAGTCATGCCGGCCACATGACCACGGAGGCGTCTTCGGACAACGCTGGCTCTTCGGCTTTGAAATGGGGATGAGCACCACACCCTAGAGTCGGACACGACCGGACTTAATTGTCAGGGGATACCTTTACCTTTTATACGCTAGATGCCCTGAACATTTAAAGTGCCATATAAACAACGCTACGGCTTCTTGTTATTCGGTTCAACACCAACGCAAAAGGCAACAGAAGCACCAGAGGAATCAGCCAAAGCGCCAAGGCAGGACTGGGCACCTTGCGCATGTGCCGGCTGTGCTTCCCTTGAAACATGCGCCTGGGCTTTAGGGAGCAGAACAGAAGAGAGTCTGACTCCTGGCAAGGTCCAATCTCCAGCACTTCTCTTTACAAAAACTGAATCCAAGGGCTGCATCTCCCAACTCCAAAACTGGGCATGTGGGAATCCACCCTCCAAGCTCTTCCCCTCGAGTAGCTTACCGACTCTGGAAAACACAGACGGAGAAGGGGGGCAGGGGAGGGGAAAACAGGGCCGAGTGGGTGCTGCAAATCACAATTAGCTTAATTAGAGATGAAGCAGCACTTAATGAGCAGGTTGCAAGAGGCACGTTATTTTCACTTTGGGCTTGGCATGTATATGCTTGGCACTCACACGTACAATGGTGGGGGAGCACACTACAAGCCTGGCACCTGCACACAGGCCATGGTAGCAAACCAGGAGGCCCACCTGCGTCCTGGGGGCTTAAACTGCCATCCTCTCTACTCCTAATGTATAATACACAAAGTGGGCTGCAAACAATTAGCAATTTATGACCTCTTCAAATACACTGAAGACAGGTGGCATCCAATGGCATCACTAGGGGTGCGCAGACCGCACTGGGTGACACAGAGGGAGGGAGTGGGTCACACGTGCGCGCGCCACACTGCTGCACCCCACAGAACGTACTGAAGCAGAAACCACTGGCCAGCTCAATACTGCTCCCCCACAACTGGGGAACCGTTGCTTGTACAAGGATGGGGAGGATCACGTCTTCCGCTCCCTCACGGTTGCCAGCTGGTTCACGCTGCTCCTCTTCGAGGGGAATGTCTGAACAGGAATGCTGGGGGGCTGCTGGGAATGTCTGAACAGGAATGCTGGGGGGCTGCTGTTCAGAGTGGGTGTGGAGCGGGATGGGCGTGACCCCATGGATCCTCAACGCCCCACAACTCCCCACTTCTGAACATGTGGCGTGACAGAATAGAGAGGAGGAAGCTGTTGCCTAGGTATGCTGGACTTGGGTCAATGTTCTCTTCTATACACTTTTTCTTTGTGGCAGAGTCAGTTTTAAGCTGTACATTAAGCTCCTTAACTTGTGCTGGTGTGACCTTCCTGCATTTAGTGTTTCACAAGGACAGGTTTACTGCCCCTCGGAATCATCATCAGCTATGATTTATACAACGTTTATGGTACTCAATGAGTGTGCTCGGTCCTAGCAGCAACAAGACGACAATACTTGGCTATAGTCTTGCTGTGCAATTTCAGGCTCCCCCACTCTGGGGCCGGCTCCCCAAGTCCAAAGCAAGTCTGTCAAGCCCTGAAGAAGAGGCTCCAGCTCTCCCTGAAGCCCACAGGAGATGCAAGGACTCTGCACACACAGCAACACTGAAGGGGTTCACTATGAGGACACCCCCCCCCATTCCAGAAAGGCCAGAAGTACAGCAAGTCCTCATTTAAAGTCATTTCGTTTTAAAGTTGTTGAGAAAATAAAATCAATTCCCGGACAGGGCCACTGCCTGTGTGGAGTTTGAACGTTCTTCCCCATGTCTGCATGGGTTTTCTCCAGCGCAGAAAGCTCACATTTATTTCAGTATTTTATATTAGAAGTGTTTTGGGCCTTTATTTAGAAGTTTGGTGATGTTTTTGGGACCAGAAATATGCCGTAAACTCTTGTTTATGTATATCAATTAGCCTATGGTAAAATTGGTTTCATTACAAGTCATTTCGCTTAAAGTTGCAGTTTCCAAGAACCTATCAACAACTTTGAAGTCTTGCTGGAATCTGCAATATTTAATTTGGTATTCAAAGTCTTCAGGCGAGAGAACTCGGACTTCAAACTCACCAAAGCCTTTGGAGGAAACGGAATTGCCACAGCCTGGGCCTCCGTGCAGAGGAGATTTCGGACCCAGCTGGAGAACTAGACAGGATGGCAGGGGCAGCCTCGTTTGGAAGCCTATAGCTTTAAGTGTCAGCTGATCTCACGCCAACTTCTGCTGATGGCTCCAAAACACAATGACTGCTCACAACTAAGCCTTGCAATATGAATGTGCAGCTGGACCAGCTTCCAGCATTCTGAAGGTGTTGGTTTAACCCCCAACTCCTCCCCCAGGAGTGCACACGTTGCTTACACCCATCCCTCACGACGTGGTCTCTGCCTTTCCTCCCCGTTCTTCACTTTCTCCCTACTCCCACCCCTAATCAAAATTTAGATCATAAGCTTCTGGGACAAGGACCCACTTTTTTTGGCTTCCATCACTCTGCAATGCTCCCATAAATGGCAAACATCATCATTGTTTATAGAGATTGCACATTTGCCATGAATTTGCCCCCAAGTTTGTATGTTCCACATCCTCAAATGCTCACATGTACTGTACTGTAGGCAATGTCCATGCTTGTAAGAGACAGAATTGGATTTGGTACCACTGTGGATATGGAGGGGCACCGTGACCTCTAGACATGCAGGAAGACGTGCCGAAGCGCTCTTATAAAAAACAAATGCTACTGGACAATGCTACTGGACAAACCACTCCCAAGATTTGAAGAGCTTTAAAACTGCTGTACCCCTACAAGAAAGTTGAGAAAAGGGGGAGATGAATGTACTTGATGGGATGCTGTGGACCATGTATTTGGAGAAGAATGTGTCATACATGGTCCACAGTGGAATACCTGTGTTGTGTGCAGAAGATCCCAGCATGTTCAAAATCCCTGGCAGCATCACCAGTTAAAAGGATCTGAGATCGTAGCAGCATTGGGAAAGACTGGGAGAAGCTTCGTATACAGGACTGTATTGCAGCACACAATGTCCCACCATTCTGGTCTTCTGAACCAGGGAACCAGCCACCATATGGACTATCCAACAGACTGCACATCTCACAATTTTGACCCACTCCTCTCTCCCTCCCCCCCCCCCCCGATCCTCAGTCCCACATTTTCCAGCACAGCAAAAACCTGGCTGCTTTTAATCACATATCAGGCAGACGGCGCCTCTAACAGGATCAGGCGATTAGGCCCAGTTAATCCCAGCCTGCTTGGAAACTCTACCTCCCTCCAAATATCAGATTAAGGAAGCACCAGGTTAAAAGCTACTGGAGCAGCAGTCAGATCAGAGAGATAAAGCATCAGGTAGGATTAATGGAGGCTTAAAGTCTTCTCCTCCCCAGTCAGTACTTTCTCAACCCATAAACTAGGATGCTGTTAATTTGCTGGGTATGAGGAGGATGGAGGGTGCTGCACAGGGCTGCAGAGGCCGCAGGAAAAGATCGATGGAGCAACACACAGATACCATGTGACGGTAAGCAGGAGCTCAGAGAAGGAGAGGGGCGAGTGGGCCAACCGGCAGCTGAGGCTTGCATAACAAGCTGGGCCAGGCTTTCTAGGGACAGAGCTGTTTCCAGCAGATAGCACGACATCCAAGCTTCAAATCAAGACATTCCAAATCCAGCACTGGGAAGGAGACAGGCACCTTGCTTATCACAATGAAACTCTTGCTCAGTCGTGTGCTTCTTTCCAAAGTCCGATACTTGACAAGTTTGCCAGAGTTCTTGCTCTTTAACAAAAAGAAAGAAAGTCAAGTTTGTTTTTAAACGCAATCTTGTGCCAAAGCCATCTGCGCCTCAAACTGTGGAGCTGGGAGAGATCAAGACGCCAGCTAGACCCAGCCACGATGCAAGGCAGGCCCACCCAATCGCCACTTGCCCCAGTTCGACTCCTGCGGCAGGGCAACCTGCACCGTTCAGAACACAGCTTGCCATAGAGCAGACGGCACCGGGGAACAATTAGCTACTCCCAAGCTTGCAAGTTATGGGCCAACGTTACAGAGGCAGCGCGCACGCGCACACACACACACACACACACACACACACTCTTGTGCATTGGAGCAAGCAAGGAGCAACATGGCACACCAGTAACGGGAACATGGACGGAAACCAGGCAGAAGGGTTGGGTGCAAACCACAGGGACCACCCTTTTACACACAGATGCTCTGTGCAGATACTGCCCAAATCTAGTCTAGCATGGTGTACGGAAGTCAATGATCGTCAGCTATGGGTAGACTAGAAGCTGATCTACCATACCATGATCTTCTGCAGCCACAAGAACCAGAAACATTTTTTTAAGCATGGATCCATACAAGAATTCTATTAAGGGCAGAAGAGCCAACTACAAAAGCTAGCACATAGGGCAACGTTGCATTGGGCGCGATGCCCCAGTTCAGCTTCAGCCAGATGGGCCGAGCCCCACCGCACACACCGACTTCAAGGGCAGTCCAGAAATGTCAAAATGGTTCCACCAACATGATCATCCCTAGCATCAAAGCGGGTTCATTCCAAACCAACATCAAATACATTTCCCAGTATTTTATGTTATGAGAATCACAGTTCCCTCGCAGTAGGAAAAGAGCACACACAGGAGGAAAGGAAAACAATCTACAATTACTTCCATCAGGGCTGGTGGTGCTGAAAAACGCTGGACATCCTCACTTCACAAAAAGAAGTCAGCTCTGTACCCTAATTACAGTCTAGCTGCTGCCTCCGACTTCCTTAGACCTACTTCACAACACATTACTTTTTTAAGCGTACACCAAAATGCAAGTGTACACCTACCAACAAATAGCATGCCTGCAAACACACACACACAGGGACTGGTGAACAGTCTGAAAGAACTTCATGCTAGAATAATCCAGGCTAAACAGGCCTGGTCGGTGACTTGATTGGAAACCCCAGGAAGACAGGTCTGAGCTTCCTACAGGGAAGCAAGAAACTGGCACACATTCACAATACACAGGAGCCTGGCCTGGCTGTACACTTGGCAGCAAACTCAGGTTATGGCCACATGATGTGTGAAAAGGTGCACCAGGTCATTTGCAGGCCCTTCTTTCCAGTTGCCTTACAAGCTTTGAACAGTGGAAACGTGTCTCAAAAATACCATTTCCCAAGCTGTTGGTGTTTTTTCAGGGGCTGGGAGGAGGAAAAGCAGTGTAGGCTGGCAATTTTTCATAAATAAAGCGATCTTTGAGGGTAAAGTGGCTCCCAGTGCAGATTAAGCTGTCTTGAGAATCCTGGTAGGACCATAAGGCAAGATACAAGTTTAACACATGAATATTTAAACAGATTCCCGTTTGCCGATACATATTAAAATAGGTATAAAAATATACCTGAGACAGACAGCCACAGTTAACTTGCATATTTAAGGCACATGCAATTAACAATCTGCATATAATTTCCATGGCAGATGCTAAAGAGAGTGTTGGTGGGCAAGTTGCTCTTATACTACGACAGTCTTACTATCAACTGACAGCACAAAAAGCCTGAGTCAGCTGCAAAAAAATCCCAACAGATGGGCTCAAATCCCAAGAGACAAACACAACGAAACCTCAGCTCCTTTTTATACGCTTTTTGGTTTCCAATCCTTCCTGTGTCTCCAAAGTTGCACTCGGAACCTCACTCCCTACACCCAGAAACCGAACTTTAAGCAAATGGAAGCCGGCCTTTCAAAGGCTTATAATATGAAAAGTGTCCCCTAGCAGCAATATCACCAGAACAGCAACGCAGAATTCAGTATGACAGTATCAGAGAATATTGAAGGAGAAAAAATGAAAAAGTTTCTAGCCCTCATTACTCTATGAAAGTTTGGAAACATTGCAAGTAGGAGGGAGGGTTTCTATGCACTGTCACTTCCCGATATATTCTAAATGGCCCCCTGACCCGGTTCAATATCCCAGGATGTAAGAGACAAAAGTGAAAAGGTTTTGAGGAGAAAACAGGCCTGCACTTACAGAGGAAGACACTCTGAACCTTTATACCAAAGGCTCATATAAAGAGTGGCTCACCAGCATCCCCGGGATGACTCAATTATTTAATATTCATAAAAATGCCTACGCTGCCCCTCCATCAGGAACAGCCCCCCCCCTCCCCAAAGGGGCAGAACATCATCAAGATTCTGGATACTTGGCAAGGAAGGTTAAAGCATTCATCCCAAAGGGTGCCACACTGCCCTCTGGTGGAGACCAGGAGGAATCATGCTGCCTGTTTACAAGGAGACAAAACTGCAGCACGCAGAGGTTCCCGCGTAACTCGCCCCGCTTCTGCGATCCGAGGCCTCCCTGCGCATTGCTGCAAGTTTGCTTAGGGAAACATGGGACTCCAACAATCCAAGTCGAATGAAGGAACTTATGAGGAGGAGCAACTTCCCTCATCAAGGCAGGGGTAAGTTTAAGTTTGTGTTTTCCAAGCAAGTCCTGAATCTTCCAAATGGAAGTCTAGAAAATCCCAGCTTTCATTTAGAACAAGCAGGATTCCTAGGCTCCAGGTTTTTCCTATCCACCATCTCCTCCTTTGCCAAAAGAATTAAAACATTCAAGAATTGTCTCACAGAAGACAGAAAGATGCGAAGTCAGGCACCTGAATGCCTGGAAAGACAACCAATTTGCATCATTCATTTCGACAGCAGGAACCTGAACACGACGCCTACTAGTCACTATGATTTTGTTATGTTCATGCACAAATATACGGCCGGATACAAATATACACAGAATAAGGTGGCAAGAGTAGACTGTACCATTCAGGAGGGGGAGATGCCATTTTTCAATGCTCACCCATGTAAGTAAACTACTTGCAAGTTAAAAAAAAAGCCCACCAAAAGAGGTTTGAGCCCAGCCTACTATTTGCTGTGCTGAACAGTCTACTTGCAAGGCGATTTTTACACACAAGGGAGTATTTTTTTAAAAAAGTATCCCCTACCTGCAGTCTGAAGCGGTACAATCCATTCTACCACCTCATTCTGCCGAATGTGTGAACACGGTTCTAAGCCACTTGCCTCCCAAAGCTCAGAGAACAGCGAGTTCAGAATCAGGGAAGCCAACAGCTCGCAGGACTGCAACTTTTGCTGTATTCTGCCCCCTGCCCTCCTTACACATCACTTTTTACACATCCTTCAATCTTTTAGATTGTTTCCTAGATAATGTTTCCGGGAATGCAAACGAAACATTGGAATTTTAAACATTACACTTCGGATTTTAATGGATTTCTGTCTGCCTGTTGAAACGTAAATAACGAAAGACGCAAGTAGAACTGTAATTTCGTTTTTATTCAAGTCTGTTTTCTTTTATTGATACATGGTCATGTCACCCGCGTTACCCAAATCTTTGATGACATCACTTTTTCTTTGCCCTTGAGATGCACACTTCAGCTACAGTAGTAATTATTCAAACCTACCCCCAAAAGCACTTTGCTAATAATACAGAGACACCATGGTAAACTTTCTACTCACTTCAGATTAGGCAGGAAATGTTTAGAGAGCTTGACACAGACACTAGAGACACAACATTTGGATTTCATGCACACACCTGCAAACCCCCTTCTTGCCATTAATGCTCCTCTCTCCTTTAAGGCACCCTTTCCTCAGGGCACTGGAAGGATCTGCTACCAAACAGAACTGCTACCCAGGGAAAGATTCCATTACAACTGGCTGCAGAGGGGCTACTTAGCTCTTCCCCAGCACCAACAAACTACCAGCTATGTGTTGCTGCTGCCCTCTAGTGCTGTTTTTGTGACTTGCATACAACAGTACAGGACATATTATTGACTAAGAGTTTCACGGTTTGTCTACATCTAAAACAAACAAAAGTAAAAACCTTAACGGTTCGCACTGAACTGAGAAAGTCCTGCACAGCTTCTGGGCAAAACGTTAAGGTTTTTACTTTTGTTTGTTTTTAATTGACACAGTTGTTAAGCCCGAAAGACGGATCTGTTTAAATACATATAAAACTAAGATCATGGCATCTGGTCCCATCAATTCCTGGCAAATAGAAGGGGCAGAAATGGAAGCAGTAACAGATTTTACTTTTTGGGGTTCCAAGATCACTGCAGATGGAGACAGCAGCCATGACATTAAAAGACGCTTACTCCTTGGAAGGAAAGCTATGGCAATTTTAGATAGCATAATAAAAAGCAGAGATATCACCATGCCAACAAAAGTTCATATAGTCAGGGCAATGGTGTTCCCAGTAGCAATGTATGGTTGCGAGAGTTGGACCATAAGGAAGGCTGAGCGCCGAAGAATAGATGCTTTCGAACTGTGGTGCTGGAGAAGACTCCTGAGAGTCCCTTGGACTGCTAGGAGATCAAATCAGTCAATCCTAAATGAAATCAACCCTGACTGTTCCCTGGAAGGACAGGTACTGAGGCTGAAGCTCAAATATTTTGGCCACCTAATGCAAAGAGAGGACTCTCTGGAGAAGACTCTGATGCTGGGAAAGATTGAAGGCAAAAGGAGAAGGGGAAGGCAAAGGATGAGATGGTTAGACATCATCACCGATGCAACGAACATGAAAATGAGCGAACTCAGGAAGATAGTGGAGGACAGGAAGGCCTGGCGGGATATGGTTCATGGGATCATGAAGGGTCGGACACGACTTAACAACAACAAATGTTACTCTTATTAATCATAAATCAAACACAACAGCATCAATACACACAGCACTTTAGATAGCGTTAAAATATAGGCTCCTGCCCCAAGGGGCTTACAATCTAGATTGTGGACACAAGGGAAGCAACAGAAGGTAGTAAAGGGATGTAGGCAGGGAGGAGAAGGAAGTGTAACTGCTTCAGTTACAGGTACTTTGGCTTATTTGCAGTAGCGAATGGGGACCAAGGTGTGGTGCCAATGGCAGTTTAGAGAAAGGTGGGTTCTAAGAAAGGCTTTGAAACAAGGGACGGAGGGAGGCAGCATCTTGTAGGCATCCTTCCTGGGAGGCTGTTCCAAGAGTTAAGAGGCAGCAGAGGAAAAGGAAGGTGCTATCTCAGGAAGCAGGAAACCTTCCGACGGTCTCCCATACAAGATCCATTTTCCTTACCGTCTCCTTAAAGAACACAGCAGTGGTGAAGCTGCATTAGAGCGATGGGTCTGTGTATCTCAGCACAGCCTTTGGGACAGAAACCAGAAGAATACAGAAGCCAAACATTTGGCTAAAGTGGTTAACAGCACACCAAACAGGCCTGTCCTACATCTTTTTTTAAAAAAAACCTCCTGATATTTGACTTCATTACATCCTGTGGCAATGAGTTCCACAGTTCACTTGAGCACTGTAACATAGGCATCACATGTGCCTTATCTGTGGAGCTTCACAACCACCCGGCACAGTAGTTTCATTATTCCATGTTAGATGGGGAACAGAGGCTGAGGACAGACTTGCTCAAGGCTATCGACTCAGTCTGTGACCGACACGTCAATCCTATGCACGTTTTCCTGGGGTAAGTCTCACTGAGCACCACAGAATTTACTTCCGAGTAAGCATGCATAGGATTGCACTGCAGGCCTCCTGTGCCCAGCACCCAACACATCCTCACACATGCAGCATAGAATGGAGGCTGCATTCACACAGTCACTGAACATAGGGGGAGAAAGGCACACCCCAATACCACCAGTGGCAAAAAGATTCGCAACGATTTAGAAACAAATATTGCCAATTGTAAGCAGGAAGGTTTCACAACTTACCAGGTAGGAATTTGGCATTCCAAGTGGTGTCTCTCCCTCCCTCACCTCCTGCAGAAAGCTCCACTCAGCTCAACAAACGATAGAAGGGGGTAGTGTTAGCAGGTGTAGTCTGACCCACTTTCTCTCAATGCAGGCCAACCACACTAAAGGTCAAGGCTACATTGCGCTTGGGGAAGTAAAATCAAAGCCACTCTACAGCACTGAGAGGCAGTTGAATGAGCTTCCCTACTACATTCAGTGTGGACTCTCCTCCCCATTTACATGGCTTGTAATTAGCCGCTAGCCTGGCTTTTGGCAGGCAAGCAAGAGAAAACTGCTCCTGGCAACGCCACTGACGTGCCTGCTCTCATGAGTAGACAGGTGGCTCCAGGTGGGGGCGAGAGGGTTCTCAACTGCCACAGCACCAAACAGAGGCTTCCCTATTCTGAAGAGGCATCAGACCCCACCAGCTGTCAAGAAGGCATGAACAGCAGCAACAGGGATTTGATGGCACGCAGAATGAAACCTTGTGGTGTTAGTTCGCTCCTTTCTGTACACCCCCACTCTGAAAAGTGAAGCCGCCCGTGATGACGACATCATAGGATACATAAAATACAAGAAATGACGTCATGTTCATCTTGCCCTACTGCTGCGGTGAATGGCTGGACAGCCATCATGATTTGCCAGACTACATGCCAAAAAAATGGAAGCCCTACTACAGCTCGGTGGAGACCCGAAGCGAAGCAAGCAGAGCCTTCGGAGTCAGCAGCTCACAACCGGGCGGGGGGCGGGGGGGGCACCTCACCCAGCACAAGGATCCGGTCTCCGGGCTTCAGCTCCGCCTCCAGCTGTTCGCGGAAACAGTCCAGCCCCCCAAACCACTCGGACGGGGCGGCCCCCTCGTCCCGATAGCGGGACTCCCAATAGCTTCGGTCCCGGTAGCGGGCGTTCGAGTCTGGCCGCTGCCGCGAGGCCGCCTCCATGCTCCGAAAAAAGCGCCAGGCGACTCGCCCCCACCCACGTGCTCCCCTACAAACCACGTGGAGCTTCCGGTCGCTACTTCCTGGTTGCACGAGCATGAAGCGCTTCCCGCTAGAAACACAGCGCCGCTGGGTTCTGCCGAGCTGTCTGGGACTGGGAGGGAACTACAGTCCTACTGTATTGCGCGAAAGTCTGTGGACGTGATCATAAAACCTGCCCGCTTCGGACTGCAATGGGGAGAGCTCGCCATACTGACTGCTGCTCTTCCATATTTAAAGAAAAATCCATGCAGTTAGAAAAGTAACACTCAAGGCTCAAACCTTCCGCATCGGCCCCTAGTTTTCTATGTGCAGAGATACGTGTTTCGCTTTGTTGTTAACTGTGGAGGAGTGTTTGGCCATATAGAAGCCCCCGTCTGCACTGGTCAGCCCAGATCTCGGTTTGTCACCTCCATGAGGACTAGCGGGGCGGCCTCCCTGTGATTCTCGCCAATTCACGGTGTCATCCCCCCCCCCCCCCGATATGTCGACCATCATTTATGATTCGAAGCGCGGCAGCCTTGGGGAAGAAGGAAGGACTGGGTCTGGAGGGGCCCTGAAAGGCACTCGCGGCCCAGGAGCCGGAACTGTCCGTGCAGAGCCGCGCGCCCCGGAGCGGGGGGGGGAGCGTTTTGCCCGTTGCACCGTCTGTCAGCGCCGCAGCTGCGCCCCGAGCAGGCTCCAGCGCAGGCGAGGAAATGGCCCCGGCGGGGGCCCCGAGGAGGAAGGGGGCCGCCGCGGCGGGGCTGGGGCTCCTGGGCGGGTCGCCCTTCCTTCGCCGGGCCTGGCAGGACAAGCACCTGCTGCTCTTCCAGCCCCACTACACGCCGCTGGTGGCCGCCTGCCTCTGCCTGGCCGAGGTGGGCGTCAATCACTGGGTCATCCACAGGGTGGCATGTAAGTGCCCGCGGGGGGGCGGCCGGCTGGGGAGACGGGGAGCCTGGAGAGGCGCAAGCAGCGGTGCGCGCGGCGGCCCGCTGGCCTGGAATGCGGCAGGACTCGGGCGGGGAGAGCGGGGGTTTGGTGTAGTCGGTGAGAACGGAGGCTTAATCGGAACTGCGGTCTTCGCCTACTAGGAAGGAATTGCTCATGATGCCAGGGCTCGTAGGGCTGAATCCTGGAACGAGGCGTCTTGACCAGAAGAGGGCATCTGAGTCTATGCAGATCTGCTTGCCAGTCGCTACAACCAGTCCCCAGGGTCAGGGGTCAGCTAGGTCCATAATGCCCGTGATCAGGGAGCCCACCTGGGCAGGCTGACCATGATGAGCCCTCAGTACCGGTGGGCACCATGGAAAGGCCAGTGCAGGATTTTACCCCCAAAATACTGGTGCCAGCACTGCCAGCCCTCTCTTCTCCCCCAAATCTAGAATTATGGTAAGGATTTTCAAAGGACAGAGATGGAAATTGAGGGAGTTGAGGGGTGGAGAATCTAGGCAGGTATCAGAGACAGCAAGCTTTGCTTTTGGAGAGTAATTGATGTTAAGGTATAAGAGGACATCTGGGAGGCAACTCTGGCACCTGATAGTTATGCACCATGTAGAAGATCAGTTATGGGCTTAGATTTATGGCCATAAGTGGCAACATTTCAGGTAGAGATCTGGGCAAATCATCAAGATAGCAGGGCATCCAGTTATGGAATGGTCAGGACGGGAGACTCATGAACCATGACTGAAAAGCTCCCAGAGAAATGGGAGAAACAGGGATGAATGGGATTGTAAATCAGGGTTAAAGGGAGTGAGTAGAGATGCTGAAATAGTGGGGCCAGGGAGAGGGAGGGGTCTCTCAATGATTCTTTGCCATGGACACTATACAGATCGTCCATAATTGAGGCAGTGTGAGCAGCTCATATGAAGAATAGCGTTCAGACATTATGGACTCATGAAGCCTCATGGAAGCGTTTGCAGTGAGAATTGGCTCACATGTTCAGTTCCTTCCCAACTTTTAGTGCAACTGTGTTGGCATTGTAAATGTGTATGCAGTTGTGAGCTGGATACTTGGTGAAGCAATAGCACAACTGTTGCATCATATGAAGATACACGCACAGATCAATGCAATCTGCATTCGTGGTGGGTGGATACAGATTACTGTTCACCAAGTCGTATCTTGCCAGATGGTTAATCAGTTGGTTGTTGGGTACAGATGTATGATTAAATGGATGTCTCCGTCCAGCCCATTTGACTTCTGCCACCAAACAGTGCCTAGTCTTCGCTGAGTTATTTAGGAGTTTTAGGATGCCCCGTATCAAGGACTCAAGGGGATTTCCCCTAAAAAAAGAGAAATAAAATATTAAGTATCCAGCAAATGTCCATCACCTGCCCTCCCATTTACTAACAACCAGCCCAAATGGAAACTCTGTGAGCCCTTCCAAAACAGACAGTTGGGCTGTGCCAAGGACACCATGGAAAGCTTCCCTTCCTTGAGCATTGGAAAGGCGATACAGTACTGTATATACATCTTTTAAGAAATCGAGGCGGAACCCCAGCACACCTTTGTATGGGTTCTTGTTCTGAGAGCTGGCATGCGAGGAAGTCAAGAGAGCGCTCTCGGATCATGTTGGGCTCAAACCTGTCCAGCAGCTGAACTGAGTTCATGGTTCTGTACAGCTTCTCCTCTACTCTTCCCACAGATACAGAGATCGACTGGAAGGCCTACATGGATGAGGTGGAGGGAGTTGTCAATGGGACCCTGGATTACACCCAGCTAAAGGGAGACACAGGTCCCCTTGTGTGAGTAGTACCAGTGACCTCTCAGGCATAACTCGGTTTCCAGAGGGCTGGGGTGGAGACATCACTGCCAAAGTCTGGGGTTTTTTTCAGGGGGAAGAGAGAGTGATAGCTTCTTTTTCGTTCTTCTTTAGTGCCCCATTCTCTGCCATCTCTCTCTCTCTCTCTCTCTGTCTCTCTCTGCAGTTACCCTGCTGGCTTTGTTTACATCTTCCTCGGCCTGTATTATGCCACCAGCCGTGGCACCAACATCCGCCTGGCCCAGTATGTCTTTGCTGCCCTGTACCTCGCCACTCTCCTGCTTGTTTTCCGCATCTACAGCCGAACCAATAAGGTAAGTAGCCTCTCCGGGAGCCGGAAAGGGCATCCTTTTTATCTGTGAAGGGTCACAGATAGGAGCCCCCCACCTGATCACATCCATCTCCAAGCAGAATTAGGGTGCCCTGAAGGTGATGGCCAAAAATAGAAGAGCCAGGGACTGCAGGGTAGCGTAGAGGGCAGAGATTGTAAGGATCTGTATGACTGGCGGTGCAAACCTAAGCATGTCTACTCAGAAGTAAATCCTGTTGAGTTCAAGGGAACTTACTCCCAGCAGTAATTGTGTACCAGATTGCAGCCTGGAGTGATGATTTATTGTTTATATAGAGCCATCAGGATAATATAAGAAAGAAAGGATATACAGGCCCCTGCCCCTAAAGAGCATACAGTCTAAACTGAGGGTGCAAACCAAGACATTTGAGAATACTGGGTGAATTTGCAGATTCATTTTTAACAGAAAGTTTCTAACCAGCATTTTTTTTGCAGTTCATATTTGTCTGAATGCATTCTTGTGCTACTGCAGGTTTTCAGTTTTCAGTTCTAGGGCTGTACTTCTCTTTCACCAGATGCACCAATCCTGACAACCTAACCTTGCATTTTAAGAGAGGAGCGAATTGTTTCTCATTGTGGTCACAGGGAAAAGCTTTGGCAAATTCTGCTGGATGCTTGTCCAGTAAAGAACAACAGGCTGAGTTTTCAGAAGCAGGAGAGATTGCGATCTTCTTCGCTCTGTGCAAATCCAAGCCTCCTGCTGGGGAGGTGCCTAGAACTTGTGCTAGCGGTCTGCACATATAGCTAAACATTGTGTGTTAAATAAGTGGAGTTGGAAAGCGTGCCCCATAGGGTGGGCAGCTGGAGCTGGTGCTGTCCCCAATGGTTATTCATTGCCCCCTTCGTTGCAGGTTCCCCCTTATGTTTTCTTCTTCATGTGCTGCGCCTCCTACCGCATCCACTCCATCTTCGTTCTGCGCCTCTTTAACGACCCTGTTGCCATGGCGATCCTTTTCCTGGCTGTCAACCTCTTCCTGGAGAACCACTGGTCCTGGGGCTGCTTCTGCTTCAGGTGAGACCCCACGTTCCTTGCAGCAGCAGCATCAATAACGGCCCTTCTGATTTGTCCTTTTGAAGATGCGATGCAAAGCAGGGACTGGCAGAGCCCATTTGTTGCGCCATAGGTTGAAAGTCTTTGTCGCTCGTGGGTCTGTCAACCTTTTTGCACAGTGGACTTTTCTCTCTCTCTTTGCTGGCAGTTTGTGACTCCCTTCTCGTCTCTCGACTGCTCTCATTCGGGAAATCTGTTTTCATGTGTTCCTTTGTGTCAAATGCCACCTCCCGTAGCATAATGTAATGGGCCCCCCATGACTAGGGTGCCCAGGTTCAATCAGGGACAGGGTGCCTATACATTTAACCATTGGAATTTGGGCAGGTGCAGCTCATCATGGAAGGGTGTAACAAGCTACACCTGCCAGCCCAAATTTCCCTCTTCTTACAATGGTTAAAGGCATAGGCACCCTGTCCCTGATTGAATCTGGGCACCCTACCCGTGACCCACCTAGGAAGTCCTGACACGTGAACGTCACTCACTGGCTCCACCAACGAAATCCCGTCCTTGTTCCGTTGCTCTCTCAGATCTCCCTTTCTTGACTCTGAAATGGTAGGATAGTCTGAACATGTGATGAAAATCGAAAGCTGCTGCCGGCCACGGTTTTCTATGGCTGTGATAGACTTCATCAAAAATCACCAGTGTTCCCACGAAACAAGAGCTGAGCGAGAAGAAGCAGGAGATTTTGGTTTTGCCAGAGAGGCCTCCAGCCAGGCCCAGCTCCGAGAACATTCCCAGTTTCTTGGTGGACTTCTTTGGGCAGCTCTCCCTTTTGCCCTGGGACCTGTGGTGATCTCAAATGTTTATGTAACACTTTTCAGCAAAAAGACGACGACGTTCTCAAAGCAGTTTCCATAGCGAAAGGAGTGTCCCAAAGGGGCTCATCATCTAAGAGGAAGCAGTGGGGAAGCACGGAGAGCCCAGTGCATTGGGATAAACAGCAGCAGTCCTGTCCCCCTGCCCCCCCCCCCCCGGCTGAATACAAGGAACCTCCCATGCTTTGCCCTGTTAGTAGGGCTGGCTACTCAGTGTGAACCAGGAATTGGCCTATATAAAGACAATAGGATGCTTCATTTTGGTCCTTTTCTCTGTGTCTGGAAATGCCTGAGGGAAGTTTTGTTCCCAGGTGTCTGCTGCTGGCAGTGCTGGCGATCTGCCCTGAAACGTTGGCGCCACACCCTGCCTGCGTGGGGATCGCTGGGCCTTTAGCAGCTGTGGCTTAGTACAGGCTTCTGGTCGGCCTTGTTTTGTGGCTGGCTGGATGTTGGCCTTGAAAGTGCAATTAAGAGACAGGATCTGTAGCGTTTGTATGGTGCTTCCACTTCGCGGGTATTGCATTGACATGGCCCTCATGATGATCCTGTCAAGGTAAGTATTAGTATCCCCTTATTGCCGCTGAGAGGAAGTGGCTTGCCCAAGGCCACTGTGTGAGTTCGTGGCAGAGGCAGGAGTCGGATTGGGGAAGAAGTCACGATTCACGGCTCAGAGCCTTCGCCACTGCTGGGCGACACTGTCTCCAGCTTCCTCATTCTGGACTTTGGGGGAGCTGGCTGGTGAAAAAGATTACTTTGCTTGAAATGCACCTGGCTCTGTTCCCCTCTGTGGACTCAATTTCCCACCCTGTTTCCCTGCATGCAATCAATTTTCTAGGATAGGATCCCAACTTTTCTCACCCACAGAATATATATTGCTATGAATCCAGATCCATCAATGGATTCTTGTAAGCAGTCTAAGTGCAGGTAACTCCTTCCCTTAATTCTGTGTACCTTGTGCTCTCTCTCCGCTCTCTCTGTCAAGTGCAAGTTTCTAGTCCCCTTGGTTAAAGCTTTCTACCTCTAGCCTCCCCTTCTTGTTTCCTTTGTTCCACATGAGCTTGCCAGCTATTCATTTGTTTTGGTCTTTAATATCTGATGTTTTCCATTACACAGCTTGTCTGCCTGCAAAATCCTTCCCCTCTGTATTCATCAGGCTGCCTCCCCCTCAGGGCCCACTTCTTCAGCACAGCTGTCCCAGATCTCCCCTCATTGCATCTGCCTTTGCATCCTGCAGCAAACCCCATCCTGCAGCAAATGTGTCAGCCCCTTCTTTCTTCTCTTATTGCAGTCTGGCCTGTCCAGTGTAGCTTGCAAACCCTGTGGACACCCTGTGGTGCTTATGGAATGCAGAATCTTCTGCATTCCATAAGCACCTAACACAGTGTTGGTGCTTTATCATCAGTGTTAAAGAGCAGTAGTAGGAGATCAGGTGTGTGGGGACAGGAATGGGGCCTTGTGCTAACCCCATCTCTGCCTTTCCTCCTCTAGCTTGGCTGTGTCTGTCAAAATGAATATCCTGCTCTTTGCGCCTGGTCTCCTCTTCCTCCTCCTGTGGCGCTTTGGCCTGCTGGGTGCCATTCCCAAGCTCGCCATCTGTGCAGTCCTACAGGTAAGGAGGGGAAGGTAGCTCTGAGCTGTAGCTGTGGTGGGAGAGCAGGTGCGTTGAGTGCAGAAAGCCCCATGCATGCTGACTTGCCATTCCCAGTTCAAAGGTGCTTGGGTAGCTGGGAAAGACCTCTCTCTGCCTGGAAAGCCGTAGATTGACAGTCATGGAATAGATGGTCCAGTAGTCGGACAGTAAAAGGCAGCTGTGTGTGTGTGTGTGTACACATACACACTCATCTGTAATTAGCATGAACCTTGGTTGTTAACTACTGCAGTGTCTGATACAACATGGTCATTGTACCATAAACCTCCTGGTCTTTACTTGCTGCCTTGATTTGGGCTTTGCATAAATTGCTTCACCTGGCCATGTTTTCCCATAGCAAAGCCATCATTTGCATTTGCCAAGTATGTCGATCTTTCTTGCTGGATGGATATTCATGGTGAAACTCATTCCATGCATATGGTTCCATGCAAAGAGCTCCCTGCGGGTGCTTGTGGAGCAGTGTAGAGCATGTGGTAGCTGTGATGTCTTGTCTGGCTCTTTTGTACCACCAAGAGGGATCTGGCCTGGCTGATGCCCAACTTTACGGAGGAGTTTTGGTTATACTGTTCCTGCCAACTGACAGTAGAGTTGCTGCCTGCAAGGACTTCTGGGCATCTGCATAGCTGTGACCGTGCCCTGTACCCATCCTGGAATCTGACAGTCATATGCTTGACATATGGCAATTGTTTTATTTTATGTTAAAAATATCTACCCTGCCTTTCCTTTCCCCATGGAGGGCCCAAGGCAGCTTACAGCCAAAATCAAACACATACCAATAAAACAATAGTAAAGGACAACAAAGACCATCCAAAAACAAGTCGGACAACAGCAGCATAACAAAACCATGACAGAGAGCCAAACCCGCAGCATTCAAAAGGCCAAGAGCAAAGGAATACAATCAACGACGAACTTATCAAAACAAAAACGTTTTCAGAGTCCTGCCGAACACCAGCAGCGCAAGAGCAGCCCTGTATCTCAAGTGGGAGGGAGTTCCATGTATACTGATGGCATATATCCCCACCTCAGGTTTTGTGATATAAAAAGTTTCTAGCTCTCATGGTTTCTGCAAAAAGCTTGAAAATGTGGAGGCAGTACCTCCTTAAAAGTCCGGAAGTGAGAGAAGGTCTGGGTGGGAGTGCAGCGCATAGACATCTGTCCCTATGTACGTCACTCTGCAGCTCATTATTTGTCCCATGACATTCTTCTTTGTCTTCCTCTTCTCACCCCTCCTTCTCTCCACAGACATCAGATTTTGATGAAGAAGCTAGAATAAATTCTGCCAAGAAAATGGCATGTTTGTGTCCTTTACAAGTTGTGAAATTGCACATTAGTCCATGAGTTTTGTGTATAAGAGTACTTGCAATACTCATGGAATAATGCTCCACTGCACTAAACTGCTACATGGTTTTCTCTAGTATTTTACTCCTTAAATTAGGGTGCGGGGAGGAGGAGATGATTTGTGAGGGAAGTAGACTGTTCTCCAGCACAAACTGGAGAAGGCTCCATGGGCAAAGCTTGGGAAAACCCTGTTGGGCAAGGGCTTGCCAGGGTTTGACCCACTAGAGCATCTCACCATGTCCTTATGGTGTCTGGGAAGGACTGGAAAGCCCATATTCACTGATAGGCAAACCATATTCTTTGCAAAACAGACAGTGGTGCAGGCCAACACATCTTGTGCCAACGTCTCCAGGACAAAGACAGCACGTCTTCCGGTTCTGTCTGGTTGTGCCAGGTCCCCCCCCCCCGGATCTGAAACGCACTGCTCTGCCAGCTCCCACCCAGCCCACTCCCAGCGCGCAGGGGGTCAACAGAGCATCCCGATGAAGTTCTTGGAGAGGGTGTTTCAACCTGGTGCCGGTGTGTCTTGCAGGTGGTTCTGGGGCTGCCCTTCTTGCTGGTGAACCCTGTCGGGTACCTGAGCCGCTCCTTCGACCTTGGCCGCCAGTTCCTCTTCCAGTGGACCGTGAACTGGCGGTTCCTGCCAGAAGAGGTCTTTCAGCACCGGGCGTTCCACCTGGCCCTGCTGCTGGCTCACCTGACTGCCCTGGGGCTCTTCGCACTGAACAGGTGGCGCAGGTGAGGTGCTGGTGTTGCTCTTAGTACATGCGATGGAAGTACGGAGGGGACACAATTCTGTGGGACTCTTTCCAGCCCCTAAACAGTGGGTGCTTTGCATCCTCAGCCCCCCATTCTGTTGTGTGAGAGATCTGTTGTGTCTGCTCATGGATTCTGCTTCCAAGTCTCCTGTGCTGCCCTGATGCAACAGTGTGCTCAGTGTGACAAATGTTGGGGGACGTAAATGGGACCGTTGCGTGCATACCCATAAAACCCACTTCAAGTTTCAACTTGCGTTAATTATCTTTTTAGCCATCTGATCTTACGATTTAATGCTCTGCCTTTGACATTCATAGGACCAGGCTTAAGGGTTCCTTTACCGGTGTTATGGCTTCCTGGATAGCCAACCAGCTCTGGCCTCTCCCTCCCCAGTGTAGGGTTGTGCTTCAGCTGTAGTGGCACAAGTAACTACTAGCACTGACAGTCAATGTGATATAAAGCATGGAATGAGGAGGCTGGCCTAGGAAGGCCTGGGTTTAAATTCCTTCTTAATTTTTTCTCATGCGCACCCTGGTTTTTGCCATCCCACAGGGTTCCATCTTGTCTCCCATGTCTTTTAACGTCTACTCTACATGAAAGCACGAGGAGGGGGGGGGTTGGTTTGTCAGAGGTTGCTGTCAATATGCTGACGACACCCAACTCTACCTCTCATTTCCATCTGATTCTAGGGGAGCAGTGAAGGTCCTGAACCCTAAGAAGGTCTGGGCTCAGTCATGGACTGTAGTCTAACAAACTGAGCCTTCATCCAGGCAGGAAAGCGCTATTGCTGGTCAGTAGGAGAGCCGAGGTAGATCCGAGTGTGAGCCTGTTCTGGATATGGTACTAAAGCTCCCCTTTGGCCACTTGCTCCTGGAAGGTGACGGCTGTGGCTTTTGCACAACGTCCGTCAGCACACCAACTGCCCCCCTTTCGAGCAAAGGCCAGCATTTCCTATGCCCAGGTCAGATCAGGGCTGGGTGACTGTCGCACACACTGTGAGGCTACCCTGGCAAAGCAGTCGGGCGATTCGACAGGTACAGATTGCGGCAGGAAGGGTTAGCGTTGGGGGCTGTCCTTGGGAGCTGCATGTAGACTCCGTTTCCATTGGCTTCTAGTTTATTTCTGGGCTCCGTTCAAGGTGGCCTTTGAAGGTCTTCCTGGTTTGGGGCCAGGGTTCTTGAATGACTGTCTCACTCCATCTGCCCGGCCCCTTAGTTTGTCACCTGCCGCTCTCCTACAGGCCCCCCTGACTGGGGGCGATGCAGGACTTTCCAGGTGCAGCTCCCTGGGGGTGGAACTCCTGCCCTTAGGGGCCACCTGGCCTCCTCACTGTTACCTGTTGGGCACCTGGCCAAGCTGCCTTTATTTTGCCAGGCACTTCAGTATACTTGACTATCTCCCCACGGAGTGGTTTTATTTCCCTGCTGCTCTTATGATGTGTTGTTATGTGGTGGTGCTTGGATTTTAACTGTTCATAGTTTGTGAATGCTGTCTTAGGGTTTGAGTTGCTTGATAATGTTCATGCTCTTGTTGTGAGCCGCCATGGGAGCCCGAGGGGGGGGGCAAAATGCAGGGTAGGAGCTCTTTATAAAAACAGCTATGAAGCTCTGTCATAAGAACAGCCCCCCCCCCCCGGTTGGATCGGAGCCAAGGTCTCCGGCCCCTGTCCAACAGGGGCCGGACAGATGCTGCTGACCAGCAGGGCTTACAAGAGGCCACAGCCCTGGTTGGTCACCAGCACTGAGCGTTCGGCAGAATCCCACCGTTCGGTCTCCTGCCAGCTGTCTTGCACCTCCTGAGATTTCTCCACCCATTTTCTCTCTCAGCCTAAACCGCTTCACAGGGTTCTTGTGATGCAAATATAATAGCTAGCGGAAACAACAGCTTGAGAGTATTTATAGGAGAAGCTGTAAAGGAACAACGGATAAGACCATACGATGCCTGTCGTGATACTGCGGGTCAGAACCGAGAGCTCCAGCTTCCACGTTGGACCCACCTCCAGTCTGACCTCCCGGACCCCAGAATGTGGAGGATCAGACAAACCCAGAGCTTGAGCAAAATCACCTGCAGCGTCTTCCCAGGGAGGTGGCATGGGGTGGGATTGCCGGTGGACCTTTTTGGTGGGGGCAGAACCTTGCCTGGAGCCGAATCTTGGTCCAGCTGCTGCTCAGCAATGGCAGTGGGGCACCACAGGTCTGCTTCTCTCTCTCCCCTTCCAGGTCTGATGAAAGCATCCTGTCTCTGCTCAAGGACCCCGCTGAGAGGAAGACCCCTTCACAGCCCCTCTCAGTCAATCATATCCTTTCACCAGAGTGGGGTATCAGGACCACGTGGGGCCTGTGTGGTTGGAGGGGGAAGAACGGGTGACTGGGGCTGGGGGGGGGTCCTCTGCGCTGCGCAGCCTCCCCTTAACAGCAGGTCACAGGTGGTCTTTGCTCTCTTCACCTCCAACTTCATCGGCGTTTGCTTCAGCCGCTCCTTGCACTACCAGTTCTACGTCTGGTATTTCCACACCCTGCCTTACCTGCTGTGGTGCACACCTGCCAAGAAGCTTGCCCACCTTCTCAAGTATGTACCTTTGTGGACCGGGTGGGGGGGGGGCTCCCTGAGCAGGGTTGTCTAGGCCCTGGGGCAAGGCTTGGGGTTGGACTCCCACCAGGGTTCACCTCGAAGGCAACGGCCAGCTTCCTTCCCTCCCACTGACTCCACTAGCCAATGGGCTTTCTCACAAAGTGCCACGTGCTACTGCAGCCGCTTGAGGAAAAGCCCACTGGTAGAGGGGAAAGGAACTGCTGCACAAGGCAGATGCAGACCTATCAGGGAATAGAGTGTCCCGGGGTGACTCTATATTTTCTTATCTCTGTACGTGGGTGACACTCTGCAACCTTCTGTTTACTTCACTTCCACACCTGGCCACACTTCATTCATGACCTGAATGAAGCAACACCTTGGAGAGGGCGAGCCCCTCTCCTCCGCCCCATCATCGATGGAGCCCCTCTGATCAACTCTGTGACCCTCTTTCCGCTCACTAAGAGCAAGCAGAGTAGTTTTTAAAATGTAACAGCGTCCCTTAAAATGCTGAGAAATTTGAACAGAAACAGGCAGGGTGCTTGAAAACAAAACATAAAACTGATCACCTGAAGTGTGAGGGGAGGATTAAAGGGGAGTTGATCCCGAGGCGAGCAAAGGTGAGGGAAGCAGAAAACCTGTTCCAGCGCGGAGTTGCTTGTGGCTACTGTCGAAAACTGAGTGCTTCTCTCCCCCTTGCTCTAGGGTGCTTATACTAGGCTTGATCGAGCTCTCTTGGAACACGTATCCCTCCACGGTTTACAGCTCAGCCTCCCTTCACGTGTGTCACGGCCTCATCCTGCTGCAGCTCTGGTACGGCACAGCATCCTCCCCAAAGCCTCCGGCAGAAAAACAGCCTTTGAAAAAGGCAGAGTGAGGACTGGACGAGAACGGCCCCCCCAGTGAGAGACGGAACCAAATGGGCTGGACGTGGCTCTGGGAGAGCTGCTGGTGAAGCGCTCAGCGCCTCCCAGGATGATCTGCTGCTCAGATGCAGGCCCGGTCTTCTAGCCCCAAAGCGAAAGGGGGCCGTTGCCTACCTGCTGCCACTGGTAACGTGAAGCACCTTGAATAAAAGGCAGCTGGGGTCTGGCATTTTGCCCTCTGCAGGTTTTGCTTTTGCTTGTTGCTGGGCTAGGGTGCACTCGGTCCTGCTGGACGCCGGCCAGGCTGGTGTCCCACCCCTGCCTGACATACAGGGCGACAGACATACCTGGGCTAGGAAAGAACCTGCCGACGCGACGGCTCCTGATTCAAGCCTCTTTATTGGCGCTCACAAAGCCCAGACCCGCCCGCCCGCCTGCTCTCTCACACGTTGTTTGGGTTGTAACACAGCATGTTCAGCTTGATGTTCTCATCCCAGTGGCGGAGCAGCAGGAAGAGTTGGCGTGCTGCCCCTTTCAGGGCAGTGACCTCCATGCCCTCGGGCAGCTGCTGTGCCCGCAGCCAGGCGTCGGCCTTGGCTGCCAGCAGCTCCCACTCCACAAAGAACCCGGCACAGCGATGCTCCAGCCAGGCCAAGGCCACCGCTGTCGCCCAGCTCAGGTTCTCCAGGTCGCCCTCGGCTGGCTCTGGGCCCATTTCCTGCAGGCTGATGCTGGCTTCGGAGGCCGCAGGCGAGTGGTCGCAGGCGTCTGTCTCGGAGCCCCGCCCGCTGTCTGCCTGTGCCCAGATAGCAGAGCTCAGCACCTCTGAGCAGGTGCTGTGCGAGTGGGGCGAGTCTGGCTCGGTGGCCCCCACTACCTCTTCGCCCCCATCTGGGGAAGGCTGGTTTGTGGCTGGCTTTGGGCTGCTCTTGGCAATCAGTGCCCAAGGAGAGGTGCTGGAGGCAGGGCTGAGGCTGGTGCGATGGGAGGCGTAGGGAGAGGCCCGGCGCAAGCGGTCCAGGGGAATCTGGACCACTTCTGAGAAGCTCTCCGTCAGCTGGAACATGCCGGAGGCCTGCTGCAGCTGCACCTGTCATGAGGAAAGGGGGACAGAAAGGGGTGGCAGGTAGACCTGACCTTCCTGGAGCAATCGCCAATGGAAGGAAAGCTCTTCCCCAGCTACTCTGGATGAGCAGCATCCATTCATTTCAGGAGGGCTTGTGGTGGAGAGTATGGTAGGGAGGGGCATTTTGGATTCTAAAACGGGGCTCAAACACCCTCACAAGGAAGACACAAACACGCTCATGGCTTAGGTGGAACGTTCCCATCAGAGGGTGGGAAGCTGATTTCACAGGGTCCTGTCCAAAGCCACAGTGCTAACAGGAATCAAGGCGGTTGGGCAACTGCTGTTGTCTTTGGGAGAAAGACAATGCCATTATCAGGGCAGAGGGTGGGAGGCGGGGTCCTTACCAGTGGGAGGTAGTCGTGAGTGGCCCTGTTACAGGAGGAGCACTCGCTCTCCGGGGTCAGGCATTGCGGGCGTAGTGCCAGCCCTTGTCCCCGTCGCCGGCTAATGCTGAATCTGCAGAGACAAACAGCCAAGTCATAAGACAGCCTGGCTGGGCTGGACGAAAAGAAGGCTGTTTTGAGCAGTGACCAGAGAGATGTCCAGCTGGAGCAGAAAGACAAAACCCCTCTCCTGTGGTTGGTCTCTAGTACCTGGTACTCAGGCACACAGCCTCTGTGCAGGGCAGTTAGGGCCTGATCCTACCCAACTTTCCAGTGCCGATGAAGCCGTGCCAATGGGGTGTGCACTGCATCTTGGCACATTTGCAAGTTCCAGTTATGTCCTGTTGGCACCACTGTTTTCTTCTGCTATGCTGTTGCCTATAACTTCCCTATTTCTACAGATCAATTTCCCTATTCCTTACTTCTTTCTTCTTCAGATCCCAGTTCAAAACAAAGTGCTTCCCTTTTCTGTCTCCTCTACTGCTATACCCTTATTAGGCCCCTGGGCAAAGATTTCACTTGTTTTGTATTTTGTGCAGCACCTAACACACTATTGGTGCTGAAAAACAGGTTTAAATCGTAAGAGAGGCAGCGAGTTACATAGGCACACATAGAAGAACAAGCTTTGCTGAGGGAGAGTCAGCATGGCTTCTGCAAGGGGAAGTCTTGCCTCACTTGCCTGTTAGAATTTTTTGAAAAGGTCAACAGGCATGTGGATGCGAGCGAACCCGTGGATATTATATATCTGGATTTTCAGAAGGCGTTTGACACAGTCCCTCATGAAAGGCTCCTGAGAAAACTCCACAGTCAGGGAATAAGAGGGCAGGTCCTCTTGTGGATTAGGAACTGGTTGAAGACCAGGAAACAGCGAGTGGGAGTCAATGGGCAATTTTCACAATGGTGAGAGGTGAAAAGCGGTGTGCCCCAAGGATCGGTCTTGGGACCGGTGCTTTTCAACTTAATTCATAAATGACCTGGAGTTGGGGATAAGCAGCGAGGTGGCCAAGTTTGCGGATGACACTAAACTTTTCCGGGTGGTGAAGACCAGCAGGAATTGTGAAGAACTCCAGAAGGACCTCTCCAAACTGGGAGAATGGGCAGCAAAATGGCAGATGCGCTTCAATGTAAGTAAGTGCAAAGTGATGCACATTGGGGCAAGAAACCAACATTTCACATATACGCTAATGGGTTCTGAGTTGTCTGTGACGGACCAAGAGAGAGATCTTGGGGTGCTGGTGGACAGGTCGATGAAAGTGTCGACCCAGTGTGTGGTGGCTGTGAAGAAGGCCAATTCCATGCTCGGGATCATTAAAAAAGGGATTGAGAATAAAACGGCCAATATCATTATGCCTTTGTACAAATCGATGGTAAGGCCACATCTGGAGTATTGTGTCCAGTTCTGGTCACCACACCTCAAAAAGTTGCTAGTTGAATTGGAAAAGGTGCAGAAAAGAGCGACCAGAATGATTCGAGGGCTGGAGCACCTCCCTTATGAGGAAAGGCTACAGCGTTTGGGGCTTTTCAGTCTAGAAAAAAGGCGCCTGAGGGGGGACATGATTGAGACTTATAAAATTATGCATGGGATGGAGAGAGTGGATAGAGGGAAATTCTTCTCCCTCTCGCACAACACCAGAACCAGGGTACATGCACTAAAATTGAGTGGAGGGAGAGTTAGAACGGATAAAAGAAATGTTTTCTTTACCCAGTGTGTAATTCATCTGTGGAACTCCTTGCCACAGGATGTGGTGATGGCACCTGGCCTAGATGCCTTTAAAAGGGGTTTAGATAGATTCAGGGAGGAAAAGACCATCACCGGTTACAAGCCATAAGCAACCTCCTGGTTTTAGAAGTAGGTTTTCTCTGTGCCAGATGCAGGGGAGTGGCAGCAGGAAACAGGTTATCTTGTTGGCTGTGTGCTCCCTGAGGCATCTGGTGGGGCCACTGTGTGATACAGGAAGCTGGACTAGATGTGCCTTTGGCCTGATCCAGCAGGGCTCTTCTTAAGTTTTTATGTTCTTATGAGTTGAGGGGGACTCATCTGGTAAGTGGCAGAGGGTATCTAGTTTTCCATGAGTGCCAAAGAGGTTACAAATTCAGAGGATGTGAATTGGCGTTGCCTGATCTTGTGAACACTCTTAAAGGATGGAGTTTTCACACTGTGAAAACTCCCCACTAAGAATGACTTTCCTGTACTTTTATCCTATGTCCCCCGCCTCCAGTCCCCAAAATAATGGCCTTGAAGGAGTCACCTGGAGCCTATGAAGTTCTCCATTGACTTCTGGGAGCCCAAAGAAACGGGAGAGGGACTGGAATCAACACCTAGAGTAGCGAGAGAGAGAGAGAGAGAGAGAGAGAGAGTGCTTAGGATCTGGAAAAAAGAGCATACATCACTGCCCCTTTCCACAGGACATTCTATAGCTGCAGTCCCATTTCCATGGCTGCATCTTGCACATCCAAGGAGGCCCATTGGGCTGCTGAAAGGGACAAATGTCCCTTTCTCCCGAGGAGTGCTTCAGCTCCACCAGTGTAGGCCCAATCCTGCCCAGGATCTGGTGCAGCCTGCTTTTGCATGCTGCGGCAGCGGCCCTAGACAGGACTGGGCTGTGAATCTGAGCCACGATGCATCAGATGGGTTTCATGTTTTTTAATGATTTTTAAAATTAATTAAGTTCTTTGTTTTACCTTTCGTATATTTTTTCGAAGCCCCACTATGAATAGAACTTACCATCATAATAGTTTTGCTTTTCCTGGGCAGCAGAAGAGACATTACTAAGAGAAGGAGGAATCTCTTCTCGTTCTGGGAAGAAAGGAAACATACAGCAGTTAAAACAAGCTGTCACAACCTGCAAAGGACCAAAGAACGGTCAAGAAATTAAATCATCGTTTTGTTAGCAGGCTACATGACAAGATCAAAATGTTGAAAGGTAAGTTAGACTCTCACGGAAGACATATTGAAGACACAGATCAGAAACTGGAACTGGAAGTTGCAAAGCCCATGTCATTCCAGCAGAGGATTTGGCGAGCAGTTAAGGCTGGCCGGGAGGGGTTGAGAATGATCTATGAAAAGAACGGACCTCTTCAAATGACCCAAAGTCATGCCCAAACTCACTGTACTGGATTGTCACAGAGAATGGAGGTAACAAAGAGCAGACACTGTGCTGCTTAAACTCAGACTGCAGTCACCACTAATCTAGCAAGCCAGCATCACCCCACCAAGCACACCCATTGCTAGTAGTAGCAAACCCCACTTCCCCACCACTCAGACTGCGGGAGCCAGAAAACAGCTACTGTATTTTTGACGCAGAAATTACGAGTATGGTCCAAAACAACATTTTTTTTTCTTTTAACTTTGCTGATGCTGCGGGGAGCTCCAAGTATGATCAGGGCAACAGGGTGGAGGAGAGCTTAACCCTGCCCTGGCCAGTATTTTCTGCCCCGGCCAGCTACCATGTTGCCCCAAATCTCATCTGATGGAAGTCAGGAATGCAGACATTCTCCAGAATGAAATGCAGATGTTCTCACCTCCTGCAGAGAATGCAGTGGGAGGGCAGCACTCTGCAGTGGCAAATAGAAACAGGGAGAAGAGGCAGAGAGAGTCAGGAACTCGAAGCTGGGGAACACCATGAACGGGCGATAACAACAATTGCTCTCTGGGAATCTGGGGTCTATGAATTTGCTGCCTGCTGTAGGAATGCCTGTTTGCTTCTACGCATGCTCTCCTTAAATACGTAGTTGTGATGTCTTTTTGCAATACTTGTTCTATTTACAAGTCTTCAGTGCTCTCTCATCCCCCAAAAACTAAACCCTGTGATGTGGCTCCTGGAGTTCTCCCTGCTCAGCAAAGTGAATTGATATGAAGATGTCTGATCCTGGAGTCAGGCGTTGGTCTGTGTCACTCAGTCTTGGCTATTCTGACTGGTAACTGTTCGCCAAGGTCCCAGGCATTCCTGTCCCTCGCGACTTGAGATGGTTTTGACTGGAGGTGCTAGAGACCGAATCTGGGACCTTCTGCATTCAAAGCATGTGCTTTGTCACTGCTGAGGCATCTCTAGTTGGTGCGTAAGTCACATGTTTGAAGAAGACGTCCACTGACACGGAGACCCCTGTGCGTGTATCACTGCTGCAAAGGGATGATTAGACAGATGAAGCCAGGATCATACCTGCAGAAACAGGAGCATCGTTCAGATCCTCCGAGTCTTGCCTCTGGCCCAGACCTGCTGAGTAACTACGTTGACGTCGGCTGCCAGACCGGGACCGTTGCTGGTAGCTGTATAAGCCCCCTAGAAGGAAGAAGCACATTGCATTTGGTGTTTAGAGACCTGCCTGGCTATCACTGTGTGGCAACTGAATTTGCAGAATCTGGCTTTCTGTGTATTAAAGCACAGAGAATCCATTCTGCTACTAGTAAGTGCAGCTTCCATTCTGCAGGCAGAGATGTGTTTCTGGCTGCCACTGGAAATCGTTCCTCTCTCAGTCAGAGACGGATTCAAGTGAATGGATGCAAATAACTGCAGCCAGGGAACCCTGGGCGGCCTCAGTTGCCTGGTAATTCATGGAATGAACTGAACTTCTGTGGAAGTTGCCTCCACCTAAAGGACAGGGGTGTAGTCGGGGGGGAGGGGCAACGGAGCTCTGGGACATCTGCTACAGCTGGAGTGGTGACGTCATCAGTAGGAATGCTCAGGTGCTGGAGGAAGTCCTACTGAACACAGAGGGACTTTACTTCCAAGTAAAAATGCATAGCTAGCACTCTAATATAACATTTTCTTTATCTGGAAATGTTTTAGTTTCATATTTTATACATTTGATTTAAACTACTGCAACTCAATCCAAGAGTTTGGGATGAAATGATCTAGATCTTTAAATGGATTATAATAAATATTTTCGTAGATTGTCACGACATGACCAGATTATCGAATTAAAAATGCGCATGTTGCCGGGAAACTCTGTCGTATTCAAAAACAATTTAATTCAATAAATAAACTTCACAGATGTTAAAACATATCTTGACGTTTCGCACTCGTTTATTTATTGAAATAAATTGTTTTTGACTACGACGGAGTTTCCCGGCAACATGCAAATTTTTATATATATATAGTATCATCATAATGGGGTATTATGGCTATAAGGGGGGGGGGAGTCATGACGAGCGTGGGCTGTTCTCAGCCATTGTTAGCAGGAGTAGCCAGCAGAAGTTTTGTTCTGGACTTTCAACCCCACAGCACAGAGTCTATTCTGGAACCTGTGCTGGGGGGGTCACAAGATCAACTTGTATTTACTGAAACAAGCAGATAAGGCACTGTAAGTACAGTACCTAGTACCAGCGGCAGAACTTGGGTGGAGCGCGTGGAGCAGGAGCTCCAGGCGCTTGGGTGGGCGGGGGGTGCAATCGGGGCACTCACCGCAGGGAAGTGACACGTTGGATCGGCCCTCCTTCCCTCCCTGGAGCCCGTTTGGCTCCAAAATGAGCTCAAAACGGGCAGGGGGGCGCGTCGACGTGACGCAAGGGGCGCGTCGACATGACGCGACGCAGGCCCCACGCGCCGGGCGCCAGGAGGGCGCCCGTCATTTCTGCCTAGTGCTCTCTCTCTCTCTCTCTCTCTGTGCCAAAGAAAAATAACTCAACAAAAAGGCTGCTCCAAAATTCCAACCACTCTAGGAAGGAACAGCAGAATATCAATATTATTTTTGTGCAAACCATTGGACTCTCAGACCTGTGATCATAATTTTAAAAAGCTCTAGCTCTGATGGTAGACTCTTTCAGCAAAGCTGCCCGGCCAGCAACTCCTGGGGCTGTGACCCTGACCTAAAAGATGCTGAGCGCATCTCCTCTAAGGAGTCCTACCTGTGTGGCGAACCTCAAGGGCCGAGGGCAAGATCTCCTGAGTAGATGAGTCCACGGGCACCATGGAGGTATAAATGGAGGCCGCGTTGCAAGCCTTGCTAGACTGGACAGCTTTAAGGCGGAACCTTCGTGAGAAACCTGCAGGGGAGAGACCATCACTTGGAAGTGAGGAGGGAAGTGGGATCATAGGACATGGGAACGTTGGAGCGTCCCTGCTAATTCCCCTTCTCTGAGGCGGGTCAGTCTGGACTGCGGGACCATTGGGTAGCCAGGCAGGTCATGTGCAGAATTAACCCCAAGGGGAGGAAGGGAGGGGCTCCCCTCTGATCCCCAGGCTGCATTGAGAACCTGGAAAGCCCCAATTGCAGCAACCTGGACAAACAACATTACTGAATAACAGAGAAACTAGTCGTAACAATAGGACAGCAGGGTAACTCCAGGTAAAGCACAAGACCAGAGCCTGGGCTCTTCTGACTGAAGGGTGAGCAGACTGACCCACCCCAACACCACAGGGAAGGAAGGAGAATCCACAGGGAAGCTCAACTGGCCTCATTCTCCTGTGGTTCTGGGGTGGGTCAGTCTGAACTGCGGAGAAACAGACAAGCAGTGCCTGGCTGCCTCCCTACCCTAATGATGGGAATGACTCTGCAGAACTCTGCACCATCTTCGGAAGAACCCGGCGGCACTGAAGGCCGCAAGAGCAGAGGCAAAGGTGTCAATGCTAAAATGTTTTGTGAAGGAGACGTGGTGGACTGATGTGCAGGTTGCTGCCTTACAGATCACCTCCGGAGGGGGGGGGCTCCTGCAGGCACTGAAGCCACCCCCACCCCTTCTGTCAGAGAATGTGCAGTACAGGCGCCCTCCCCCAAGGCTTATAAGCTGCTTTTAATACCATCTCTCACCCATTGGGCTATGGAAGAAGGGGAAACCTTAGTCCCCATGTTGGAAAGCTTGGAGGTCACACCCAAAGTCTCCCTCTTCCTGTACTCCTGGAGTTCTAGAGTCACAGGTAGACTTGACTCACTGCCACGTGGATGCGAGGCTTCTGCTTGCTTCCTGCCTGAGACTGGGGCAGGCAGGAGGCTGGTGGTAGGCGGCCTGACAGAGCGTGAGAACACTGGTGTCATCCTTGCTACCCCTGGGAGGAGGGGGGGAGGAAGGAAGGGTGCCCAAGCTCTGGGTTCCAGTTCTGCACCGTTTGTTTTGCTGTGATCTTCTGGCACTGCACTGTCTGGAAGCCGCCATGGTTTGTGTTGCTGCCGGTCTTCTCCGCCATGGAAGAGAAGTAAGAGGGCTGGATTGGAGAGGGCTGCCCCCCCCCCAAATGGCATTTCTTCATCCTTTCATGGGGTACCTTCCTGGGAAAGGTGAGGGATGGGAGCCACAGATGGGGGTCCTGGGAGAAGCCCCTCTGAGACACATTCACTGGAAACTGCCTTTCCCACCACCCTAGCTAAGATGGGTGAAAGAGGCAGAGAAGAACAAACTGTTGCTGCTGCTGTTGAAGCTCGGCTGGAGCGGAGCGAAGAAGGCTCATCCTGCTAGCCAGGCAGGTGGGTCTGCAGGTCAGAGGGGAGCCCCTCCCCTTGGTGTTAATTCTTCCTAGCAGTCCAGGCTGACCCAGCCCAGAACCACAAGGGAATTGAACGTACATTTGGTATGTCGCTCAACATTCAGCACAATTAAAGTCACAGGTTTCTAGTGTGTTTGGCTTCAAATAAAAGCTTGAGAATCTCAGAATCCAGTGGGGGCTGACTAGGGTTACCAGTAACCAGGGAGTGAAGAATTCAATGCGTAGCTTTTTGTCCTTTTTCATTGGTAACTGAAACAAAATTAAATTATCCAAAAGATGAGCCAAGATGTGCTAATACTCTGATTAGTTTGCATAAATTGTTCCTGTTGTAGAATTTGGCTTTTCTTGATACAGAATCTGGATATGGTTTCCTTCCGTCTGTGCCCTAGAGATGGGCAATTGGAATTCCCAAACCCAAAGACTCCACCGGAGGAGTACCAGTCGGGTTTTCCAAATTGCCAAAACAGAGGCAAGAGGGCTCTAGAGCCCCTGGTGGTTGTGACAATGGGACTCCTTCCAGTTCACTTTTGGGATGGAGACGTTGGCCCACTCCCCCCCCCCCCGGCCCTACCATGACACCAGTTGCTGACTAGGGCTACAAACAGTTCGGAGGGGGGGGCAGGACTGCTGATGGAACGAGAGGCTCACCGTGTTCCAGCTCCGCTTCCCTCTGGGCCATGTTCTCGTGATCCCGGATGACAGAGCCAGCAGTCAGGTGGTGAAGCGACTTGTCCCAGGCCTTGCTCTGCTGTTGGGAGAGCTCCTCTTTGGCCTGGCCATCGACTTTGGCAGGAAACAGGGAATCCAGGCTGGCCGTCGCTTCCCAGGAGATCGGCTTCCCTCCACTGAGTGCGTGGATCACGACTTGGCAGCGGAGAGGCGGCCAGGCGGCACTGCCTTCACACTCCCCTCGCTCGCTGGCTGGTGATGGGCTGAAAAGGTACGGGGGCTCCAAAAGCATGTCCCAGTCCAGGTGAGCTGGAGAGATCAAGTTGCCTAGGAGGAGAGAGGAGGCATGGGGGTGAGAGAGAGAGAGAGAGAGAAGGGTCACATCTTGCTACCTCCGGCTCCAGCTGGGTCCAAGGTTGTTTACCTCAGCACTTCACAAAACAGATGAACAGCTCCCCCTAGGGTCATGTGCACTCCACAGGAGTTTGCACATGGGTAAATACCAGGAAAATGTTTGTGGGCATCCACACTGTTTGCAAGTCCCAGCTATGCCTATTTTCTCTGGCCAGCCTCATGACAAAGAGGAGAAGGGGCTTTCTTAGCCATTTGGCTTCCCTCAACCTCCCCCCCGTTCCATCACTCACTGGAATCAGCAATGCTCGTCTTGCGCGTCTTCTGTAGCTCCGGCCCAATCTCATCCAGCTTTGCTTCCAGAGACTGGTTCCGTTTCTGGGACACCCTTTCCAGGGCCCGGCGCAGCCGATGGGCGTCCAGCTCACCATGGGGAGATGAAAAACTACGTCCAGACAGGGCAGCACGGGCCAAAGCCTTCTTCCTTCTCATCAACTCCTCAGAGCTCCGGGCCACAGGCACCTTAGGGTAAGGGGAAGTAGTGGGTCAAGGCTAGGAAAACTCCAGGAAACTCTAAGGCCACTGCAAGCTGTTGGGAGCTCAGCCCGCCCACTTCCCGACAAACCTTAGTACTAAAGAAGTTATATCCTTTATACCAAGGATACTCATAGATGGTTGAGAGATCAGTTAATACCTGGGGACGGTTTCACACATGAGATATGCAGGCTTTACATTCAAAATCTAACTGAAGCAAAAGCCACATCTTTAAGACTTTGTGTGAAAACTACCACAGTTTGGTGGGCAACCACCTAGCAGACAGAACTCTATTAGGCAGCCCTCCCTAACCCTAACCCTTTGGAATTATCAGAATACTCTTGTCAAGGCCTCTTCCCCTGGTGTAAGATGCACAGGCCGCAATGGGCCTCCTCGGATACACGCCAGCTCTGAAGCATTTCGGCGCAACCCGGCACCAATATCCCCACCCCCTCCCAGCCCAGGCCGGCCAATACTCCCTCACCGACCCTGCCCACCCTCCCCACACTCTGCAGGACTTACCTGGGTTGGCCGGCACGGGTCATGGGCGATGGCTTTGATGCCAGCACTGCTTACTCTCTGGGTGCCGCAAAAGTGCTTTATGGCATTTTCGCGACACCCAGCACAGGCGCTTAGTTACACAGGATTATGCTGAAAGTGAGTTTTTATAGGGACATATGCTTCTCATTTCTCTCTGTCCCACATCTCATGTGAAAAGGCTAAAGTTTGATCTGCATGTTATGGTTCTCATTGCCTGAAAGAAACTTTGCCTGATGAACTACTCCTCCCACGGTGCCTGAAATGCATCAAGCTAGTCATCATATGGGTAAGTACTGGCATGGAGACACTCTACGTGGATTCAGAAGTACAACATGGAGACATGGATTAACATATTACAATAGTAGTCAATATGGAGGCTATTTCACATGGGATCTACATGATAACCACAACTTTGCAGACTGGGATTCAGGCCTTAGGGCTGGGTAAATTCACGTCCAGAGGTCTCTGCCTGAAATAGGACCATAAAGGAATATCCCTTTATATTCGTGGTAAACGTAGGGAAGAAGATACACAAAGCACATCAAGGAAGGGCCAGGTAGTGGGTACTGTGTGCTTCACCTTAGTCCCAGCACTCTGCTGAGCCTGGGGGATGGGAGCAGACTTGGTGGAGGAATGACACAAGGAGACACTTTTCTGGCCTTGCTGAGAACTGCCTTCAAGCGTCTGCGCTAAGGAGTCTCCTCCTTCTGGAGGGACATCTCTGGAGCCGGTGGACTCGCTGCTGGTGGAACTGTGGGAGAGCACGCCATGGCTGCGGTCCGTGCTGACTGAGCAGTGGGTGAGGACATACTGCTCCTGGATGTAGGAGGGCTGGTAGATCCGCTTCCAGATGTCTCCTCCTGAGACAGGATCCCCATGACCTGCAGGGAGAAGGATTTGCAAAGGCTGGATAAGAAAAGGGGGCTTCATAAAGGGCCAACATACCCCACATTTTGACCTCCCCTGGAAATGACCGCCAGATATTTAAAAAGCTGGGCTTACTACCCCTCCCCCCAAAACCTCACCATGCTCCCCATCACTTGATGAACGTGAGTTCTGGGGGTAGAGTGAGTTAAACAAAGAGCAGTGACTCCACTAAAGTGGAACACCCCCTCCAGCCCTGCATGATTTAACCACTGCGCCCAGCACCTTGAGGGGCACTAACCAAGAGGAGGGCCTTTCCCAGCAAAGCTGGCCAACAACCCTTCAAGAGGAGAAGACAGGGATTGGGCTAGGCCTCTCCTATGTGCAGATTAACACGAGTTGTTCTTGTAATCCGAAGGGCAGGATCACGGTTTCCTTAGTAGTGGAGAAAAGTAGCAGCTTCCTTCTCCAAACTGAAAGCCCTCTTCTCCCCCCCCCAACGGCTCTACTCACTCTTCACGGACTCCTCGGTGCCTCCAGCTGAAAACTCCAGGGATATCTCACGGGAAATTTCGTGCAGGGCTCTATAAATGTCTTCACTTTCCCCGGCTGGGTGTTGGTGGTCTCCTTCCTGACCTGTCACCTCCTCCTGGGACTGGAACACCGAACCCGCAGAACCCTTGGAGAGGCTCCGGCATACCTGCTCTTTTCCCTGGGGGACAAGATGACCCCCAAAACCCCTCACATTACACAAAGGCACATGTGCCCCCCTCCCAATGCCTTGTTCGCCAAGTGAGGCTCCACGTTAGTTGGCTGAAGACAAGTCCACAGCACAATCTGGCAGTGGAGCGAATTAAACAAAGAGCAGCAACGCCACTGAAATGGAACCACATCCCCTCCTGCCCTGCATGCTTAACCTATCACTGAGCCCAGCATTTCTAGGGCCTCCAGAGGACGGCCTTTCCCAGCAGGGCTGGCCAACAACCCTTCGAGATGGACTGAGGTCTCTCATAGGTGCAAAGCCCACCATACCCCACCAGCGAGTGACAGTTTTCACTAGGCAAGGTTGATCAGATCCTTCAGACTGGGGTGAGGTGGGGGGGCAGACAGGAGGTTTCTGAGTTCCACACACATTTGGCTAACTGGGTTGCTGCCTGCTAGGAAGACCTTGGTCTGATCCAGTAAGGTCATACTTGTCAGGGCAAACCTGTTCCTGGCTGTAGCACTTCAGACTTCAGGTTGGGGGGCTGCATGGCTGAGAATCACCCCCATGGGAAAACCACTCCCTACACACACAAAATTAGCCCATCGAATAGAAGGCTAGGCTAGAAATATTCTCCATGACACCCTAGTTTTCTATGTGTAGCGCGCGCGCGCGTGTGTGTGGTTTTTTTTAATATATGGAATGCATTCAATCCATAGCCTGAAGTGGTACAGTCTTGGAACAGTTTTTCCATCTCAGCTGTGACGCCTGAAAGAGATCATAGTGATGGGACAGAAAGAAGAAGATGTGAGTACATGCAAAGCAAAAGAAGCAGACACATCTCTAGTATGCCTTCCTACCACACAGTAGCTAAAGTATCAGATTCCAAAGAGCAGAAGATGGAGTCAACCATTAAGTAAAGTCTGCTTCTGGGCAATTTTGTAATTATTAATGTAATAATAATTCAAGGTGCTGCTGGTGACCTTTAAAGGCTTAGGGCCAAAGTATCTGTAGACTTCCTCCACGTGAATCTGACCATTTGAGAAGAACTTTCAGAACCACTGTCAGAGGTTCATTTGACAGACAGAGAGCCTTCTAAGTGGTGGCTCCCATTCTGTGGAACTCTTTCCCCTGTGACTTGAGTCTGGCGCCCTCTTTACTCGTCTTTTGGTACCACCTCAAGACGTTTTTGTTTCAGATGCCTTTACTGGCCTACTGCAAGTGCTCTTTCTTTCTTTCTTTCTTTCTTTCTTTCTTTCTTTCTTTCTTTCTTTCTTTCTTTCTTTCTTTCTGTGTGTGTGTGTGTGTGTGTGTGTGTGTGTGTGTGTGTGTGTGTGTGTGTGTGTGTGTGTGTGTGTGTGTGTGTGTGTGTGTGTGTGTGTGTGTGTTGCATCTAGTTAATGTAAGCTACCTTGAATACCTTAAGGCAGGGTATAACCTTTTCATTAAATAAGCGAATAAGTGCAGATAGGCCCTGCTTCCCAGAGACGGAAGAACCATGCCGTTAAGGGAAAGGATGCTCAACTGTTGCCTTCTTGTCACGGAAGCTGGCAATGTGGTAGAGGGTGCAGTAGCTGACGAGGCGGTCTCCAGGATACAAGGCTGCGATCTCATTGGGCGACAGCAGAGCCTCCATGGTATCTGGCACATACCAGTCTATCGTGATATCGCTCACAGCTGGTTCAATGGCTCTCTTCAAAGACTTTATCAGCTGGGGGAACATCAGAAACATTCAGCACTGATGTCTAAAAACACATTACCATATTCTTATTTAGAGCTGTGTTCACTGCCAACAGAGTAGGATGTGAAGCATTATTAACAGTGACTAACAGCAAGCCAGGAAATGTAACAACTGAAAAACAACCACCACAGCTTTCAACCCAAACTATCAAATCGGTTTATGCATACTGATTTAATTTTTAAAACAGGATTAAAAGCCATGTTACGTTAGAAAACGTATGGTGCTGACCAGCAGCGTCGTGACGACGCGCGTCACCCCAGAGCGGGGGCGCGCGTCGCCCTTAAGGGGGAGGCTCCGCCCCCGCGCGTGACGTCACGCGCAGGAGCAGAGTGCCCTCCCCGCTCCGTTTTCGGCTCATTTTGGAGCCAAACGGACACAGGGGAGGGCGGGCGGGCCCACCTTCACTTCAAAAAAAAGTAAGTGGGGGGAATCGCGCGTCACCCCTGTACATGCGACGCCCCCCGGCGGCCCGCCCCCCCCGCTTCCCCCTGTCGACGCCAGCGGTGCTGACACCTGAAGAGGTCCATGGTTAATGGATGAAACGTAGCGTCTAACCAACTTTAAGAACAGTAATTGTTTCTTATGTAACATGGCTTTTAATCCTGTTTTAAAAATTAAATCAATATGCATAATAGTTGGCCATGAGAGCTTCCGATCTTATTTAAATCGGTTTATGTTAAAAATAGGTAAAGGTAAAGGTGACCCCTGACAATTAAGTCCAGTCGTGTCCGACTCTAGGGTGTGATGCTCATCCCCATTTCAAAGCCGAAGAGCCAGCGTTGTCCGAAGACGCCTCCGTGGTCATGTGGCCGGCATGACTCTCCTTGCCGCAGCGCGTAGCATGCAGCTGGAACACGGAGCGCTGTTTCCCTTCCCGCAAGCGGTACCTATTTATCTACTCGCATTAACATGCTTTGGAACTGCTAGGTTGGCAGGAGCTGGCCAAGCAACGAGAGCTCACCCCGTTGCGGATTCGAACTGCCGACCTTTCGATCGACGACAATTCATGGTTCAGCAGTTTAACCAACTGCACCACCCGCTGTGCCAATGTTAAAAATACAGCCACAGGAATGTGGGTACCATCCCAGCCATGAGAGCAGAGCTGGCTCCACTCCACCCACCGTGAGCCATTCTTGCAGGCTTCGTATTGGTGGGTGCTAGAGGGGGATTCTCAGAACCCTGAAGGAGAGAGGAAGACTCTAACCAGGCGCAGCAGCCAAAACATCCGATCAGGGCAAATGGAGGAGCTGGTCTTCCTTCAAACTCCGCAACAACCCTGTGCCCTGAGTTGTCTGTCTCAGCACCACCTCTGCCCTCAGACTGTTGTTTGGGGGAAACTTTACACCGCACCGAGTCAGATCATCTAGATCAGTACGATGTCTACTTTGCTGGGCAACAGATATCTCTGGCCGAGGTCTTTCCCATCACACTGGAATCCTTTGGCGGGGACGTGGACTGAACCTGGGACATTCTGCCTGCGAAACATGTGCCTTGTCAGTAGCTCCTGCCATCACTTCCTAAAGCTTATTGCCTGAACACAGAACCATTCAACCCAGGGCTGGACTTTTATTTTGCGGGGGAGCTTGTGGTTTGTGCCACTGCACTCTGGAGATTGCTTTCGAAACAAGGGCTCACCCTTGAAAGTAGCAATCAAGAAGAGAGTGCCTCTGTGCATGCATAGAGTATTCCCCGTCACTTATGGAGAAGCGACTAGTAAGTAAGAGAACACTTCAGGCTGTGGTGGTGGGTTTCACTCTCGGCACAGAGCAATGTTTTGTGGGGTGGGGAGCTGGCAAGCACATTTGGGGGCCCATTCACAGGCCAAAAATGCTCCTTGGATATTCCTGGCAGTACAGTTTCTATGCAGCCAACCCCCAGCTTGTGTCCAGGGACTGCTGGCTGATTAAGGCAAGGAACAGAAGCCCAGCACTCCTCAAACAGCGACCAGTGTGACCCCAGCAGCACTTTGTTGCCCACTTCTCAAGTTCACGTCCGTCCCTTTGTCATACCCACACCCAGGCAACGTTCCATGTTCCCTCCAAAGCATCAGAGTTGCAGCTCCAGCCTTCCCCACTCCGCCTTTCAGCCCAAAACGCAGATGTCCTTGAACATGGCAGGCCTCCCTCCGGGACATCTTCACTCTCAGCGGCTGCTGCTCCAACACAGCAGGAGGCGGAAGGAAGGGCCGTTCTGTTCACAGTCACTATCAAACAAGTGGGGCTAGGGAGGATTGTCCTTGGTCCCGGGTGTAGGTATCAGCACAGCCATCACAAATACTAAGCTGTAGTGCGAATCCCTCAGAGCTGGTGCACATCTGTGCAATGCTGTGTGTTCAAGTGACCAGTAGCTTTATACTACTGTGGACACAGCCTCAGTAGCTGCTCGTTCTGAACCAGTCACCAAAGTCAATGTATTGATGACACTTACCTTGGGCTGTAGCCTTTCGCCTGGGCTGAGGAATTCAGCCCGGCCTCTGCTCACTCTAGCCAGTCCTCGCAGGAGCCTACGGCAGGCACTAGAGCCCAGACCAAAGGTGAAACACCTGTGGGAAAGAAGTCCCTGAGCTTGAGACACTTGTAGGCCTGTTCACAGGCTCACCAGTCTGTTTTAGGGCTAGATTTCCAGCGTTCCATTCCAAATTCAATTGGGATCTGCACTACCAAGTCACTGGGGAGTCAGAGTGCTTTACAGTCCTTATCTTGCTTGGCTTCACAAAAGCTGTGTGAAGTTGCAGCTGGCTACTATTATTCCCATTTCACAGATGGAAAACTGAGTCTGAAACGTGCTCCAAATCACTCACGAAATTTGTGGCTGAGGAAAGATCTGAACCAAGATCTCACAGGTCCAACTCAAACAGTATATCTTCTAAGTGTGAAGACAAAGGCAACATTTTAAGAATGCCTGAGAGCCAAATCCTATCCTTCCACCCCACCATGCTGGTGCAGCTGCACCAAAAATGAGCAAGCTGTATACCGCAGGGGAGAGGGGGAGGATTGGGAGGCTTCAGAGGTGAGAGGGGAAATCCCCTTACACCTCTGTAAGCCTCCCGCTCTGCAATGGATCTCCTCGGACCTGTGCTAGTGATTTCACTAGCACAGGTTCGAGGAAAGGGGGCAGGAAAACTGCAGGAAAGGGGAATAGGATCTGGCACGTGCCATCGCCTTCTGATCCACCCCCTCCCGCAGCATCCCCACCCCCTCACACCCCTTCCCCGTCCTCTCCCGCTGACATACCTTCTCTAGCAGGCGGCAGGAGAGCCAACAATGCAAGCGGGAAGGTGCCGGCATCCCAGCAGCATGCTACCGAGCACACTGCCAGAAAGCGCTTTATGATGCTTTTGCAGCAGGTAGCGCTGGCAGAACAAACATTCTGCCAGCACTAAAGCCTAATAGGATTGGGCTGGGAGGCAGTTTGAAAGTGCCCTCACTCTACCCAGTACAAACATACACCTTTTTTCAGTCCCGAGGCAAAGTCTGCAAAACTGGTTCTATAAGTTTGTTGCATAGTTAGGTGACCCAGCAGAAAAGCAGAATATGGAAGACACCTATTGGCTAGTACCCATGATATCACCCACACATACTCCCAACCCCTGGAGCACGTTTTGCAACAGTTTGAGACATTTGTGACTGCAATACATGCGACTTCAAAAACATTTTTTTAAAAGCAGACAGCCCACCTCAAGCATGACAAGAGAAACAAGACTGCCACCTAGAGCTTTTCTCTACCTTATTCAGGCCCATAAACAGGGCCTCTTGCACACAAAGTCAAAGATAGGCGAGAGCAAGGCCTGTGCCTAAGAGCCGCTCGTGCTACTCCATACCTGACGGTGCTCGCCTGCCTCCTGACCAGCTCAACCGCCTTGCCTGTGTTACTGACGCCAGCGCCCAGGAAGAGAAAGAGCTGCCGTGGATGCCCGCGACGAGGAGGCTGCCCCAAGATCCAGGTCAGAGCAGCCAAGAGGTTGGTGCCACCCAAGTCAGCCTGAAGCTTTTGAACGTGCTCACAGGCCAGCCTGAGGGTCTCCTGCAGACACGAGAGATGGGTGGGTTACAAGGAGCACCGCCAGGCAAACGGGCCGAGCCAGACTCTTGCCGCACACAGACCCTCTATGCATACTGTGCCCAACCCCAGATGTTCTGTGGCCTGAAAATGCACAATGGAAATGGGTAGAAGACCTTACTGACTTACCTAGTCCGAGGTAAGGGGTGGGAGCTATAAGCTACAAGTCCGCAGGAAACTCTGGCTCCATCACGGTCAAATGACGTGCGACATTAAATGCATAGTTTGGGCCTGCTTGTTTGGGATTTTTTAAAGTTAAATAGCATTAAAGAACTGGCTCCCCATCCCAAAAGGGCTCACAAAGATAAGAAAATACATCTGCAACAGCCGCTAGAAAAGACCCTGAGCTGGAGGGAAGAGGGACGGTGACTCTCCTCCTGCTAAATATACGATGAGCACCGCTTGAAACTTTCAGCATGGAAAGCATGTGCTCTACTGCTGACCTAGAGCCCTTCCCAATAGTTTTACTTTCCTGTTCATTGGTGAGTCAATCACAAGCAGGACTGTATAAATTCTGCAATTTTGCAATCATGCTGCAGAAGCTGAAATCTGATGCTTACTGGTTGCAGAATTCAGAATCCTGAAAATCTTTAGCATTCGCTTTTTAAAAAAGTACCGTATTGGTCTAAGTATAAGACTCACTTTTTTCTCCTAATTTAAGTTTTTAAACTAGGGGTCCGTTTTATAATCAGGCTGTTGCAATTTAATGCCAGTGATTTAATTAATTTTTTTTTAAAGCACCAAACTTTAAGGGTGCGTCTTATAATCAGGTGCGTCTTATACTCGGGACAATACGGGGTGAATCTCTAGCACTTGTGGCTGTTAAGATAAGCTAGCAAACAATGAATGGTGTTGTCTCAAAAGCAGAGAGGGATATCTGGGGAGGATTTCAAGGGGACATCATGGGGCAGAACTACAGCTCCTTGCATAGCTTAGTCTTGCCCATGATTCGCAAAATAAATGATATAAAAGAAGCTGATCTGTGCAAGCTTGTATGCTTTGCATAACATACGCAAATCCAGCTTCTCTCGGCATGGAGTTGAATGACAAGGACTGATGATTGATGTGACTCTGTCTTCCAAGAACCCAATCAGCTTTTCAATGGCACTAGATTGACCCATGCCATCCCTGCAAGCTCGGGGGGGGGGGGTTCTGGCCAGATCCAGCTAACAGCCAGCCCAGCCACAATGGATAGAAAGTTGGGTGACAAGCTGCAATGCACAGAGTACTCACACTATTGCAGGGCTTGCTTGCAGCGAATAGGGGTTTGATGTTAGAGCCAAAGCCAGCAATATTCAGTAAGGTGCGAGGAGGGAGGCTCTTGATAGCCACTAGCAAAGCATCCTGAACAGGAAGGGGGAAAAGTCCCGATTAAACAAGTGGAGCCCTTGCGACTACAGAGAGTAAAGGCTGATCATCATAACGGCAGTTCTTAGGAGCGCTGAGTTTATGGCATGCACATTAATGGCGCTAAAATTGTTCCGTTACAATTCCTTTTTCTGCTGGAGATATGCAGATGACATTTCTGTCAAGAGATAATGAATCAGAGATAACTCAGAGATCATGAATGTTGACAATCACCTAAGTGTGATTTGTATATACAGTATATCTGAAAAAAATGGGGAAATAAATATGCATTTTTTTCTGGCATTCAAGAAATTAATCTGAATCTCAACATCTAGCAGATTCTGGTCATGTTATGTAACATATATACAGGTCTGGTGCATTCAATTCTCAATGCACTGTGAATGAATTTTATCCATTTCACTTCCACCATAACTCAGAACAGAGGAGTGAAATTGCAAGGGCCTTTTGTTGGACTGTGGGTGCAACACCACCTGCAGGACTCGGGGGGGGGGCAGTGTATTGTCCAGTTGCCTGAGACCCCTTACCTGACCTCTGTGGTATCTGTAGGGGGCGAGTCCCTTGAGTAACTTCCTTCCTTTCTCCCACATTCTCCCACCAAAGGAGCTGCATCCAGCTCTGTCCCTGAATGGTGGACAGCAGCCATTGCTGAAGAAGAGCAGCTGCAAACCCCTTGCTTGCTTCCACCCTGCTCCCTAAATAGTAGAAGCCTTTGATACCTCAGAAGATGTATATGATAGTAAACTGTGAGTAGTTAAGTGTATTTCTTTTGGAGCCTTAACTGCCTCTGCTCCTGTGTGTATCTGTTTGCTAATAGCAGCAAACTGGCTGGGTGGTGGAATTTACCATAGGGAAAAGGTTCTTCTACTGATTGCTCTACTTGCTAGAACCCCAGAACCCCCTTTTCCAACACTTTTCAGGGTACAAAGCAAAATTGACAACGCTTATTTCTAAAGATGTGAGTGACAAGAGTCTTTTCAATCTAGGCTCAGCAAAATGTGCTCTTTGCAAGTCAGACTCATGAACAAAGATGACAGTTTCTAAGGACACTACCAAAAATCTTCCAAAATATGTTCAGCAATACTACATGGCAATCCAGTCACATGGGCAAGCTATCACAAGGACATTTCAAGCCCTGCTTAACAGCAAGCTTGCCACAAGGGTTGCATGAACTGACCCCAACATGTCCCCACAAAGGGACAGTCAATCTGTTCAATAGAACCCGCATGTTTCTATATGGTACTGTTTACCTCTCTTTCAGAAGCTTTCACAAAGAGGATAATGAAAGTTAATGGATTCTGTTCAAACACTGGCTAAGAGGCACAAGAATCCAGAAGCCTTAAGTACCATAATGGAGATGTCAAGGCAGACAATTCGGAGCAACAGCATTTGCTGCTCCCACCCAACGGGGTTCCAGGTTCTTCTTCCCAGCTTCTCAAATCAACAATCACAGAAGGATGGTCAGTGTTCAAGCCAGAGTGAACTACAGTTGTAAGATTTCAACTTAAGTAAGATTTCACACGACCTTGGACCTCTTCCCTTCCCTCTTTCCCACGCCACGTCCTTCCCCACATGCAGAAGGGGGGAGACAAGGGGAGGACAAAGCACCGAATGACTTTGCCTAGGGCGGCCATGCAAACAAAGAGGAATAAAATCCAAGACCTTTGGGGAAACCTGAGCATCTTCCCTTTAAGGCAGAGATGGAAATCTTGCTAAGTGTCCCCTAGAAAGGCGACATAATGTGGGCAGGGACTGTTGACTTGCATAGTAATTGAAATAATATTTACACATCATTTTCACAAACTTGGCAGATGCCCAGCTTACATCTGAGGAAGCTGTTGTGCCAATTCTACAAATATTCTGCAAATATTGTTCAACAAGTATGGAGAAAAATACTTGTTTTTTCAAGAATCTTCCTGCACAACTCACTGTGCACCCCTGCACGACGCCTCAGAAAGTGATCCTTTCCCTGCTGTACCAAATCTGCTTTTGGAAGAAAGGCCCCTCAGGACACTCTCCACAGACACGACTGGCCTCATGCTCATAAGACGTGCCTCAAAGGATACTGGGAGGATTTCCCAGATACTATGGGCCTGATCACCAGTGGGAGGTGATCATGGGAGGACCCGGAGGGAGGGGGAGGGCTCTGGCTCAAAAGATGCCTCCATCCTCGATTAACTCGAGCAGCAAAGCTAGGCATTTTCCAGAAAGGCTTGAGAAGACCAGCTCCAGTTGTCCTAGCAGGCCATTTCTCCTGGTCAGGAACACTCAGCAGCGGTGTATTTTCCTCCCTGGCCTCCTCCCCAGGGCCAGCCAGGCCTTGCTGTTCACTCAGACTTGCCTAACTGCGCAATCCTGCGCCAGTGAAGAGTGGCAGAGCAAGCACTCCACTGGCCGAGGGGGTCGCAAAAGTGCCGTAAAGCACTTTCACAGCACCCAAAAAGTGGCACCGGCAGCGAGGCCAGCGCCGGTCACTCCGCTACTGGAGGACACCCGTGCTGCCAGACGCAGGAAAGACCTGCGTCTGGTGATGGGAGGGCTGGGGTGGGGGGGAGGGGGTGATTGGCCGGCCAGGCCAGGGAGGGGGACAGAGATATCAGCGGCATGCTCCGCCAATATATCCTAACCCCCTTCCCAGGCCTGGCTGGTCTTACACGGCCTCCCCAAATGTGTGCCAGCAAAATAGTTGGCACATATCCGAGGAGGCCCATTGCGGCCACTGGGGCTTACACCGGGGGAAAGGGACAAATGTGGCCCTGATCCTGCTTTGCCGTGGCCCTGATCCTGCTTTGGATCCATTGCAACGCGCTTTGTGCACTGCAGCGGAACTTAGGCAGGATTGGGCTGTTAGTATGCCCTTCTTCCGTGACTTGGCCTCATCTACAGTACATCAAGTTGCCCTAAGGGATCCAGACTGTCAGCTCTCTGGCTGCCCTTCCAGGAAACAGAAAACAAACGGCATTCATTCTCCACACGCACCGGTGCCCATTCAGTTCTCATGGAGGGGTTGTGGACACCAAGCTTTGAAGTGGTACAAGACAGCTGTTCTGACTTGGCCATCTGAAGAACCATGACAAGGAACATGTGCCGTCTGAAAGGAACAAGGTTTTTGATGCCATTACGTTTCTGGTGTCTTCTATTTATTTATGGGCAGAACTGCGGAATTGCTCATCTGCAATGTCCATTTCATGTTGACGAGTAAATCATCAGGAGACGGTCTACCTGAACCCATGATGATGAACACACAAAAGATCCGGAGACCGGGAGACCTCCCCGGAGACCTCCAGCACAGCCCTTGTGTGCTCCTGGCACTGCTAGTGCCCACTCTCCTCTCTCCTCTTGTCTCTCTCCGCACACCAGAGTCTACTGCTGCCCCACTTACCTTGATGCTATCAATGCTGGAGCCGCTCGTACCTTCGCTCCGGTCTATGAGGAAGAGAATTTCTCGGGTGACAGTCTGAAAAAGGGTGGGAATGCTGCCCATCTCAGGGCAGAAATTGAGCATTAGGACGGGATTGTAGAAGATGTCTTTGTGGAACCTCTTCTGGACAAAGGCCACCTAAGCAGCAAAGAAAGAAAGAAAGAAAGAAGCAATGCTGCAGCTTTTCTACTGCTGATCCTTGTATCCCCTCCTGTTTTGGCACTTTTGAAGGGTCAGTCCTTCCACCTGGACTACACAAGCATTTCAACCCCATATGGGCCGTCTTGTGGAATCAGATCGAAGGCCACTGGCTCCAGCGTTCCATGACAAACAGCTGTCTCAGACAGCTATCTCAGGGAAGCTGGCAAGAGGGGCACAAAGGAGATGACCCACCTCATGTGTTCAGAAGTATACTGTCCCCGAACATTGCTTCTATTAAGGTTCCACGACTAACGCCATGATTTGTCGGCTCCTTTTTAAAGCCACCTAAAGCCAAAGTGTTTGTGCCACAATTCTGTGGCAGAGACTTCCATAAATTAATTATGTGCTGTATGAAAAAGCACCTCCTGGCCCCCAAGGATCGGTCTTGGGACCGGTGCTTTTCAACTTGTTCATAAATGACCTGGATTTGGGGATAAGCAGCGAGGTGGCCAAGTTTGCGGACAACACTAAATTTTTTCGGGTGGTGAAGACCAGCAGGGATTGTGAAGAGCTCCAGAAGGATCTCTCCAAACTGGGAGAATGGGTAGCAAAATGGCAGATGCACTTCAATGTAAGTAAGTGCAAAGTGATGCACATTGGGGCAAGAAATCAAAACTTCACATACACGCTAATGGGTTCTGAGCTGTCTGTGACGGATCAGGAGAGAGATTTTGGGGTGCTGGTGGACAGGTCGAAGAAAGTGTCGACTTCAGTGTGCGGTGGCTGTAAAGAAGGCCAATTCCATGCTTGGGATCATTAAAAAAGCGATTGAGAATAAAACGGCCAATATTATTATGTCATTGTACAAATCGATGTTTAAGGCCACATCTGGAGTATTGCGTCTAGTTCTGGTCGCCGCATCTCAAAAAGGATATAGTGGAACTGGAAAAGGTGCAGAAGAGAGCGACAAATGATTAGTGGGCTGTGGCATCTCCCTTATGAGGAAAGGCTACAATGTTTGGGGCTCTTCAGTCTAGAAAAAAGGCGGCTGAGGGGGGACATGATTGAGATGTATAAAATTATGCATGGGATGGAGAGAGTGGATAGAAAGAAGTTCTTTTCCCTCTCACACAACACTAGAAGTAGGGGACATCCACTCAAATTGAGTGGAGGGAGGATTAAAACAGACAAAAGAAAATATTTCTTTACCCAGCGTGTACCAATTGGTTTGTGGAACTCCTTGCCACAGGAGATGGTGATGGCACCTGGCCTGGATGCCTTTAAAAGGGGATTGGACAGATTTATGGAGGAAAGGTCCATCACAGCTTACAAGCCATGATTGGGATAAGCAACCTCCTGGTTGTAGGAGTAGGTTTTCTTTGTGCCAGGTGCAAGGGAGTGGCGACAGGATATAGGTATCTTGTTGTCTTGTGTGCTACCTGAGGCATCTGGTGGGGCCACTGTGTGATACAGGAAGCTGGACTAGATGGGCCTTTGGCCTGATTCAGCAGGGCTCTTCTTATGTTCTTATGTTCTCTATAAATCCCATCTCCTTCATTGCACAGAGCTGATTGACTTGGTCAAAAATGCACATGGTACAGTCATTCTGGGAGCCTTCACTTCAGAATGCTGGAGGGGGACTGAATGTTTGAATATCCTCCACTTTTTTAAGCATTCACATAACTAACATATCAAGGAGAAAGCGAGACAAGATTTCTTTCTTTTCCCTGATATGCTAGCTGTCTATGGGCAGGGAGCTTTTGAAATGGATAAGCATTTTATTTATTTAAAATATTTATGACCTGCCTTTCCCCGATTACCATTATTATTATTAATAATAATAAACTTATTTAATTATTTACAATCTCTCTGAATCTCCTTTCTACCAAGAGATATACTAAAAGTGCAAAAGACAATCAACATTAAAATATACTCAATCATAAAAACATTATCAAAAAATCAATACAGATAACACCTGTATTGAAAGCACCACCAAGCTATGAAACCTCTATACAAATCACAGCTGTATCAGCCACTCCCCAAAGCACGAAGGAAGAAAAAAAATCTTAACCATCCTCATGGAACTCAACAATAATGAAGTTTAAGAGGCCACTCCATACTTGTGGTACCAGCACACAAAAGTGAAACCATGCACTCCAACATGGTACAATCCCAGGAGGACTAACTCTACCACATGCTTTCTGTGCTTCTTAAATGTGGATATCCGCTTTTACTGGTTGCCCAAGAAGACAGGTTCTATTGTCCATCTCCTTGTAATTTTTTGGTTTCAGCAATGTCCCTGTCAGCGTCAGGACATCATACAGTATAAGACCAGATGTGGGGTTTCAGGACATTGGACTCCATGGCACACACAAGCTGGTAGCCCACAAACCACACAGAGGCCAATGAACATGCAACTGACTTTCTATAATGAGTGTAGAGTTGGTCTGGAAGAAAAATTATCTCCACTCCCAGCATTCTGAGTCATGTGCTAAAGAAATGAAAATTGGTGTTGAGATATTCCCTCAGGGTCAATTCAGATGCCTGGAAGTCATGTGGTAGAGGCAGGGCTGGGCTTAGGAGCCGCGGGGCCTGGTTTTTTTTGGGGGGGGCACTATGGGCCTCCGCTGCGCCCACCCCCACTCACCAATGAGCCATGGCGGGTCCAATAATGCCTGGCTGGCGTGAAGTGCACCCTTCCGGAACTAGGTGGCAGTGAGGCAATGACGTTGTCGTGTCACAGCTAACTGCTTCCAGGAGACCCCATTTTTGGGCCAATAGGAAGCAGGAGCAGGCAGGTGGGCCCAACTAGAGCTCCGCCTCCATGCGTAGTGCCGGCTGCAGCTTTGGGGAGCTCACCCTCTGCCACAGTCACGGGCCGCCACCAGTCATGGGGCCCAATTCGGCCTAATTGGCTGAAGCGGCTTAAGGCCGGTCCTTGGTAGGAGGTTGAAAACGTTTCATTGGGCACTTGTAACCGCTTTGTGAGGTGATAATTTGCCCCCTCCAACCTCATGGTTAACTACTGTTACACATCCTCTTTGCTCTTCCAGGGACTGTGGAGGTTTGGCAGAGCTGGGCTTACGCATAGAGTCATGCTGCTTCCCCATGCTGCTTCCCCACACCGTTCCAGGTATCATGCAGTAAGCTTTTACGCTGCTTCTATGTTCAAATTGAGCTGGAATCCATTTTGTTAGACCCTCTTTACACTACCCAGGAAAAACGTTCTCCCCTTGTCACCTGTCTCTCCCCATCATTGTCTTTTTTGGCAATGCGAGTGTAATCCCGACGGCTTCTTATGTGCGCCTCATATTCCTGATACGTCATGGCACCATCTTCAATGAGGAGGTGTGGACGATGAGGTTCTTTGGGGAAAGAATGGTAAAGAGATAGGAGAGTGAGCACGGTCCTGTGCACCGAGGGTTGGACTACCTAGACCTCAGTTCAAGGCCCTAGTCATCCATGGACTCAGTGGGTAGCCTCGGGCAATTCACTCTCTTCTAGACTCAGTTTCCCAACTGTAAAATGGGAACAAGAACCACCTCCTCCCACAGGGTTGTAGAGAACACATCAAACAGCTTTATTATTTCCAAATTAGACCACTGCGTCATTTAGTCCAGTACTTCCTACTCTGATGGCGGTGTCTCTCTAGGATCGCTCCCCTGCACTGTTCCTTGAAGTGTGTGCTTTCCATTAGCAGAGGAATCTATCACAGCTTCTCCCAGCTGAAAAGGGTTCTCTTACCACAAGGATACAAGATAATCTCCAGGTTCCTGTCACACCTGTGCTGCTCTGCTAAGGTAATGCATATAGTTGAGGCAGAATTGGCATAAGGATTTGCATCAGCCCGAAGAACATGGGATGGACTCTCCAGTCCTGCAGGAAGACACAGTGACAGGGCAAGGGGAAAAGACGTCACGGACTGCACAGCACCTTCCGCTTGCCACGAGGTTGTATCTTCTAACACTGATTCGCTGGAAAGAACTTCACTCGTTTTAGGCTGGGCAAGGGCCGGTTCATATAACCATTTCTCAGTCGATGACTTAGCACCAAGAGAATGAGCCACCAGAAAAAAAAACCTTTGTATCAACCAAAGTGTTGTACTAAATCACAGCATGCTGAAAGGGTGGCAGCTCGCATGTTGGACTGGGAGCTGTCCAGCACTGATCCAGACCCCTGTGGAGATGATCCACCCTGACGGCGCAGGCAGCTGTGAGCAGCCAGCAACTTCCACAAGTCTGAGTGACTGTTGTGCTTCAGCAAGCGCACAGAGTAAGTGCTGGCGGGGGGGGGGGGGGCGGGCTGAGATTCCGTTTAGGGGTGTAAAGGGCTCCAGAGACTGAAAGGTTTGAGAACACCTGCGCTAGAGTATCAGATGTAGTGGGAGTGGGCTCTACTCCATGAAAGCGAATGCTCGTTTCCAAATCTGTTTGGGGATGTCTCTGACAAGCAGTACCTATCAACCCTGCAGAAAGAGAGGACAGGTGTTATATCATACCTGCCAGCAAACAGGGTCCCTTGACCAGCATCTCAAAGGTAAACTCGTAGGGGAAGGGGTTGTAAACTTCACCCCTGAAGATGTCGGTATCCTTGGGCGGCATGAGGAAAGACTGCTCGCTCTTCAGAGGGGTCGATCCAAAACAACTGGTAGAACTGAAGAGCAAGAAGAGGAGTCACAAACTGGTGCTGCAGGAACCGGGACAGACTCGGCTTTGACATCATGTGATCTTATCCTGTAAGACCTGAAAACGGCTCATTCTGGGGCAACAATTCTACCTTCTACTACACAAAGTCTCCAAAGAGGCCTCCTTGCAGTTTGGTCTCAGCTGAACAAGGGTTTGTTCCTGGATTGGTTGGAAAAATGCAAGTGTAGTAGGTACAGCATAGATTTAGACTACTGTTCAATTTTTTAAAGAGAGAAATCTCACTACAAGTCCCATCATTCCCCTCATCCGTATAAATGCATCCCAACATTTTGGAAGAGAGAGACAAATGGAGAAGAGGAGATATTCCGTAGAGTTGGGAGGGAGACCATACTGGAAAGAACATCCTACCATTCAAGGCTGCTGAGATTTGGAGACTCTGGAGCGCACACTGGAAACCTGACTGAGTCTGCATGAAAGCTCCAGATACCCTTGTCCTGCTGCTGTTATAGCTACCTGCCAGCTCTTATGGGCTCCCAGAACCTTCTCCACACGCACCCACATACACACCCCAACCTTCTCTCTGCTGCATGGCATATACTCTGAGAAAGCCATGAAAATCACCATAGGGCCAACCTCTCGTCACACAAGCCTCTTGCCTCACTTTCACTTTCAGGTATGGAAAGGACGAGGGGCGTGAGCACAGAAGAGAAGAGGACACGCAGGGCACCGTTTGGCAGGGTTGCCAGCTCCTGGCTGCTGCTGAAGATCACAGTCAAGGTTTCTGAAGGCCCAACAAAGCCCGTGCTGATGATGAAGGTGGAACGCGCTAAGTCTTCGTCAAGAATTAAGTGACCTGAACAGAAGGGGGAAAGGAGGTCGTCAGGGGAGGGGCCTTCCACACACGCATGGGGGACGCTGCTCGACTCTTGAAACCATCTCTCTCACGGCATAATCCTGTCTGCGGCCGCTAGCCGCTCCACTACTCCTGAGCCATAAGGCATGTTTGCACCTCTTCGGGAGGCGGCGGCGGCGGCGGCGGCGCTAGCTGGCAACAAGGCCTGCGCTGCTCTGTCCTCCCCAGTCAAAGGCCTGAAACCGCCACTGGGGAAGTTAAGATTTCCACCGGTCAGAGCAGGGGCGGGGGGAGGGCTGGGAGGAGGGTTCATGGGGGGGGGGCTGGATTGGCCCACTAGGCTTAGGAGGGGGAGGGATCCTCGGCGACGTGTTCCGCTGGATCCTATCCCCCGATCTGGGCCTAGCCAGCATTACACGGGCTCCTTGTATTTGCACTGGCCATTTTCTCGGTGCACATCTGAGGAGACCCATAGGGGCAGCTGGGGCATTACCCGTCCCTTCCCCCCCCGAGGCGTCCTCCCGCTACGCCAGTGGCCAGCCCACTCCTGTCCAGGATCCAGCGTAGCATGCTTTTGCACGCTGTGGCGGCTCTGGACGGGATTGGACTGTCAGTGAGTTGCCCAGAGAACAAACACACGCGTGATGTACGGTCTTCACTTCCTGTACGGTCTTCACTTCCTGTTTCCATTTATTAAATCAAATTCCAAGGGGCTGGCCTAGCTTAGGGGTGGGTTTGGATTAGTGGCCTTGAGTTGCCATGAAGACCACTAGACGGCCATCACAAAAGTCATGGCTCTTGACCTAGCTCACCTCACTGTCCACCAAGAGACTGCAGAATAGCTGGGACAGAAATGCTTGGTTGAGAAGCTTCGAGAGATCATTTGAAAAAAAGTACGTCTGTAGTGACCACAACCCACCATTGGTGCAGCGGAGTGGCTGGTTCAGACTGGAGTTACAATCAAGACAGCAGTCCTCCACTCGCGGCCGGTTCTGGATCTGGAAGGTGAAGGTTTTGCTTCCTGTCGTAGCCTCAAAGCTTGCTACCACCTCAGACTCCTCCAGGGGATACACGAATACTCCTGTGCAAGAGAAACTGGATTGATTCCCAACAGGTAGTTAACCCTCCCATTCAGCTAATCTGCCTCTTTCTGACAACTGCTGCATGTCATCTAATCCCAGACAGGTGTATCACAGGCAGGAAACCTCACCTTTATCCATAAAACCACATTCTTTATTCTTGTGTTAGAACGGACAAAAGAAAATATTTCTTCACCCAGCATGTAATTCATCTGTGGAACTCCTTGCCACAGGATGTGGTGATGGCACCTGGCCTAGATGCCTTTAAAAGGGGTTTGGATAGATTCATGGAGGAAAAGACCATCACAGGTTACAAGCCATAAGCAACCTCCTGGCTTTAGAAGTAGGTTTTCTCTGTGCCAAGTACAAGGGAGTGACAACAGGAAACAGATTATCTTGTTGGCTGTGTGCTTTCGGAGTCATCTGGTGGGGCCACTGTGAGATACAGGAAACTGGACTAGATGGGCCTTTGGCCTGATCCAGCGAGGCTCTTCTTATGTTCTTATATTCTTGCAACTCATCTTAATTTTACCACAATAGAAGGTGCCCTTCAACTGATATAGGTTTGCTTTCTGCTTGCCTCGTCAATGATGAAGACTCCACAGAAAAGGATAAAGCATGGCGGCCGATCTATGGCAACAAAGAAGTAAACTCTACCGATTCTACAAACTGCAACTATGCCAATGTGAGCCAAATATCTGAAGCAACAGAAGGAGAAAGTGTCAGGAAGGAGGCCTCACTGTACCTCTCCAATTAGAAGCATACCCTACCATCGTCCACGCAGGCTCAGCATGCTCCATAGCTATGAAGCACCTGTCTCTCTTACCTTCGACAGGCTCCTGCTCCAAATTGATGTAAGTAAGGCGAGTGGTGAGTCCCAGAGAATAGCCATTGGCACAGGCCTTCACGCACGAGCTCTGCAGAGGAAGTGCAGTCCAGGCTGGCAGACAGTACAAGCCTGGCATGATAGTCCGGTGGAGCTATCAAGTTCCTCCACCTACATGAACGTAGAGGAAAGCGCAGGTCAGGGAGCCAGATCAATGCAAAAGGCAAGGGTAGAAACAGGGGTGAAAGTTCAGGGTGCAAGACTCGTTTTGGGACCAAGAGGAGGAATCAAAGCCCCTTTTAGCAGACAGATCTTTGGGCTTTTTAGCAGCAGGATCTTTCTAAGTTTTAGCCTTCTACCAGTTGAGGTTGTTTTTTTTTAAACCTTTGAGAATGCCCTCCATAGCTGAGGGTGAAACGTCAGGAAAATCTAGATCTTCCAGACTAGAAACCCCCAAAAAACACTTTGTTGATTGAATAAATTCCAACCACAAAAGTCTTCATGTCTATGCTTTCTATTTATTGTTATACTATTGTATTTTTATGTTCTTATTTTGTTGTTAGTTGTCTGAAGCATATTGTGGAAAGGCACAACGAACTGTGGCAAATTCTTAAAGAGATGGGGGTACCAGACCACCTTACCTGTCTCCTGAGAAACCTGTATGCGGGTCAAGAAGCAACAGTTCGGACTGGCCATGGAACAACCGACTGGTTCAACATTGGGAAGGGAGTGCGGCAAGGCTGTATATTGTCACCCTGCTTATTTAACTTATATGCAGAGTACATTATGAGAAATGCAGGGCTGAATGAATCGCAAGCCGGAATCAAGATTGCCGGGAGAAATATCAACAACCTCAGATATGCAGACGATACCACCCTAATGGCAGAAAGTGAAGAAGAACTAAAGAGCCTCTTGATGAGGGGGAAAGAGGAGAGTGCAAAAGTTGGCTTGAAACTCAACATTAATAAAACTAAGATCATAGCATCTGGTCCCATCAATTCCTGGCAAATAGAAGGGGCAGAAATGGAAGCAGTAAATGATTTTACTTTTTGGGGTTCCAAGATCACTGCAGACGGAGACAGCAGCCATGAAATTAAAAGATGCTTACTCCTTGGAAGGAAAGCTATGGCAAACTTAGACAGCATAATAAAAAGCAGAGATATCACCATGCCAACAAAAGTGCGTATAGTCAGGGCCATAGTATTCCCAGTAGCAATGTATGGTTGCGAGAGTTGGACCATAAGGACGGCTGAGCGCCGAAGAATAGATGCTTTCGAACTGTGGTGCTGGAGAAGACTTCTGAGAGTCCCTTGGACTGCTAGGAGATCAAATCAGTCAATCCTAAATGAAATCAACCCTGACTGTTCCCTGGAAGGACAGGTACTGAGGCTGAAGCTCAAATATTTTGGCCACCTAATGCGAAGAGAAGACTCTCTGGAGAAGACTCTGATGCTGGGAAAGATTGAAGGCAAAAGGAGAAGGGGAAGGCAAAGGATGAGATGGTTAGACAGCATCACCGATGCAACGAACATGAAAATGAGCGAACTCAGGAAGATAGTGGAGGACAGGAAGGCCTGGCGGGATATGGTTCATGAGATCATGAAGGGTCGGAAACGACTTAACGACTGAACAACAACAACAAAATACTAATACTAATAATTTCCTTACTCCTAAATCATGACCATACACAGAAAAAGCCCCCTTAAAGCAATCTTGGGGGAAAAAGTGTTTAATGCCCCCCAAGCACCAATCTACTCACCCATTTTCTCTTTTAAATGGTGACTAAGGCAGGATGCAACCCTTGATTTTCTGTGTATGTTGTCTCCTTTGATATAGTGAAGCACCCCCAGGCCACTTTAAATGTTCTGAGAAGACTTTTTCTTTTTTGTCTTATGGGGGGGGGATTAATCTGACAGATGGCGACTCTGCAGATCATGTGCTCTTTCTGACATTGCATTTGGAGGATTCTGCATTGGTCTCCATCCAATGATCTTCCATCTCTCAGATTTATTGTTGTTAATAATTAATCCCCCAGCAAATATTCCAGTCTTTTTTTTTTTTAACCTCGCTACTCTCTGCTGTGTTCCTCTCCATGGATGCGTTTAAGTCACCCAGGTAACCAGCTTGCGGGGGTGGGTGGGTAGGAACAGCAGGTGCTGCTGCCCTCTAAAAACAAGCAACCCTCTGTGGTTTGGTCTGGTAGACCGTCTGGGCCCCACTGACAGCTCAAGCAAAATGTAGGAGGATCTGTCTTCTGACAATAAATCTTTGTTACAGCCATATACCGGTATATGTAGCACTGGTTACGTTGGAGAGGTCCTCCAGTCCTGGCCAGCTGCTGCTCATGTGAAAGATGGCCTGGAAAAACAAACAGAAGCCCTGTGCAAAGTGACTCATGTGCAAAGTGCAAAGCGACTCATCATCAACCCTGAACATCTTCAATTCAGGGCCTGTGCTGGTCTTTGCAGTGAAAACGGGGAGAGGGTGGCTGTTTAGTTAAGGCCACTGTTAGGGTCGGTTGGAGGGCTGCTTATTAGAAACTGCCCTCCGAGACAACAACAATCATGTGAGACTTTAGGACAGTTTTACAGGGTCAAGCAGCTGGATTTATAACACAAAGAATAAAAAAAGAATACGCAGCAGGCAGGCCCCTAGTTCGATGTGCCTTCCTATCCCTTCTAGGCTGTTACTGCTTATTTCCAGGTTCAGACTTATTTCCTTGCCCCAGTAGTCAGTCAATGTACACTCTGAATCACTCTTGCATAAGAACATAAGAAGAGCCTTGCTGGATCAGGCCAAAGGCCCATCTAGTCCAGCTTCCTGTATCACACAGTGGCCCCACCAGATGCCTCAGGGCGCACAAGACAACAAGATACTTGTATCCTGTCGCCACTCCCGTGCACATGACACAAAGAAAACCTACTCCTACAACCAGGAGGTTGCTTATCCCCATCATGGCTTGTAAGCTGTGATGGACTTTTCCTCCATAAATCTGTCCAACCCCCTTTAAAGGCATCCAGGCCAGGTGCCATCACCACCTCCTGTGGCAAGGAGTTCCACAAACCAATTACACGCTGGGTAAAGAAATATTTTCTTTTGTCTGTTTTAATACTCCCTCCGCTCAATTTGAGTGGATGTCCCCTAGTTCTAGTGTTGTGTGAGAGGGAAAAGAACTTCTCTCTATCCACTCTCTCCATCCCATGCATAATTTTATACGTCTCAATCATGTCCCCCCTCAACCGCCTTTTTTATAGACTGAAGGGCCCTATATCCTTTTTGAGATGCGGCGACCAGAACTGGACACAATACTCCAGATTTTTAATGATCCCAAGCATGGAATTGGACTTCTTCACAGCTGCCGCACACTGGGTCGACACTTTCATCAACCTGTCCACCAGTACCTCTTGCTCATTCTCTAGTTGAGGTCATGACGTTCAGCTCTCCTTAATTAACACTTACTGATGGGCTTGGACTGAGGGCAGGTAGGAGGGTGTTCCAAGCTTTCCAGCGCTTGGAAAAGCCCTCCCGCCTGCCCTGACCTTCTTACCACAATTTTGAGGCTTGCGTTGGGCCTCTGAACCCAGAAGTAAGCGGTGGTGACATCATCGCATGGCGCGTTTTGTGTCATCATCGCCACCTACGTCCGGGTTCCGTGCGGCCTGCCTCGTCTGCAACGCTAGCCCTGCTCTAGACAATTCTCATGAAACTTCAGGAGGCAACGAAAGAGAGATCTCAGTGGCTCTCACTCCATGCATTCTCAAGAACATGTTGCATGTACTGTACAATGAACCTGTCCCTTCTATTTGCCATGGCACTGATTGGCTACAGCTTCACTGCACTGTTTACCAAGGACTTATCATGGAAGCTATACTGGCTGCTTTTATTTATTTTTTATTACCAGTACCCTTTACATTTATCCTACCAAAGTAAACAAGACCCATCTGGTCTCTACATGTTTTATTCAGGCAGCTGCGAGGCAGTAGAATGAATAAACACAGATCCACAGGTTCTCACCCTGCGATTCTCTTCTCTCTTGTCAGTCCCTGGGAAGACCTGGCCTTGAACTACTGTATATCTCAGTGTTTCTCAAACTGTCAGTCAGGACCCACTTGGTGGGTCACGACCTGATTTCTGGTGGGTCCCAGGTGATGGAAAGATCAGATATGTAATTGCCACAAGCCCTGAGGCTATTCAAAAATCAGATAGCTGCTAATTGCCCTTTAAAGAGCTGAGCTCCTGCAGTTTGCAAGGAGCAGAACTCCTGCAGTTTGCAAGCTTGTTTAAATATAGGGAAGTAAATGTTTGAGCATCTTGTAAAGCTAGGTGGGTCCCGATAGAGTGTCATTTTACAAAGTGGGTCCCGGTGCTAAAAAGTTTGAGAACCACTGGTATATCTTATTAAGCCTCAGGAACTCTGCTACTTTCACCCTACCAAGAGATCACCTTTTACTTGCTCAGGAAGCAGGGGAACAAAGACTAAGGGCCTCATTTTAAAGAGGTGGCATCTTCCTCCCTGGTTTGGTATAACAACCACTTCAGTTCACACAACAACTACTTGCATGCTTGGGCAGATTTGTTGAGATGTGCATGTAGGGTGAAATGTACAGTACATGTAGCAACAGTATCTCTTGGTCACTGTCTCTAACATGTGGAAGTAGGAGCAGCTGGTCATGGCAACTACCCCTATGGTATCTTCCCAACCTGTCATTTCCACCCACAAATAGGGAAGCTGGAGAAATTTATATTGTTTTCATGTTTTGCTCTTCCCTTTCCCCAAGTGGTGGGAAGCTCCATGACAGCTGTTTATAAAGTTTCGTTCTTTTTCGATGAGAGCGCAAGGGAGATTTATGGAGTGTTTTGTAAATATAAATTGCTGGTTTATATATTACAGGCTGAACAGGTGGTAAGCAAATAGGAAAACAGGCAGGCAGTGAGTGTTAACTCTCAGAGCAGCCTTGGTTCCAAAGCAACAGCAGCTCCCTAAGTGTCTGCAGGCAGTCTCAAAAATGGTGGTGTACGCCAGGATGGTGTAGTGGTTTGGGAGTTGGACTTAGACCTGGAAGATCCAAGTTCAAATCCCCGCTCAGCCAAGAAGCTTCCTGGGTGACCTTGGGCCAGTCACTATCTCTCAGCCCCACCTACCTCACAGGGTTGTTGTGAGGACAAAAAGGAGGGGAGGAAATATGTACACCACTCTGAGCTCCTTGGAGGAAGGGCGGTATAAAAATGTGAAAAATAAAAAATAAAAATAAAAACACAGGGCAGCCTCTCCTTTCTCTTGCCAAATTCAAACTGCACAAACCCTTCCAGCTCTTATTCTGCAGGTAAGACTGGCTATTAGTACTCTCTCCTCAGTGGATATTAGATAAAGAACAGTGAATGTCCACATTTTGTGAACATCCAAATGCTCCAGATTGATACCTAGTAATTTTAAATACTGACAGCCACTCAAACTGGTTTGTCAACATTCAGTGGCAAATGTCTGAAAAGGAGGGAAATATCTGGTTTGGGACATTCATGACATTTTAACGGGAACTGTCAGCGTCCGCATACTGTTGGCATTCAGCATAGCTTGACCATCATCAACTAGCAAGCTCATACAGGAACAAGAAGGGAAATGTGGTTGGGGGCAACCAGCAAGAAGTGGTCCTCCTGCCCTAGGATTCCTGCCTGGCGAGGGCGGCAGGCCTTCTTGTTACCAGTTTTCCACCACTGGTAGAAAACTTGTCTTTTTCAGCAGGCTTTTCCTGGATTATTATGAATGCTGGAATTTATTAAGAATATTAATCTTTATTATGAAGAGTAATTCCCATAAACCAGACAGAATACATGGTTTCTCAGCTGCTGTTGGAACGTAGGCCAAGGGAGGCACCCTGTTCTCCAGAGCCAAGGAGTTCCACAAGTGAGGCAGCATCACCACCACCACCACCACCACCATGCAGAATGTCCCCTCTTGCATCACCGCCATCCGGACCTCTGCTTGCAGTGGAATACTCAAGAGGGGGCCCTCAGCTGATCTCAGGAGATGGGCCATTGCTTATGGGGGCAGACAGTCTTCAGGTACTGTGGTGAAAAATGTCCCCTGCTTTCCTGCCTCTTTTCACCTGGTTTGGGCCTTCCTATCATTTCAGGAGACTTTCATGTGGTATCAGCATCCTCCAGCAGCTGCTGAGTCATTTGGATGCAGTTGCCACACCTGCCCAACCAGCTAGGTATAGGTGGAAGGACCGTGACCCTGGGCCAGTGGGAGTAGGAAAGGCAGAGAAAGTAGCCAGAGAAGTCGTTACAGGTGGATTTCATTTTCAGTCTGCTTTGCAACTTCTGTGCCAGCCTTTTCCCCAACCCCTTTCATCTAAACCAGAGTGGTTCCCAAACATTTTAGCACCAGGACCCACTTTTTTAAACAACACTCTATCGGGACCCACCTAGCTTTACAAGACTTTTAAAAAAGGAGATCTAGAAAGAAATAATATTTTTATTTCTTTACAAAAAAACCTAATAAATAGCCTCAAAGCTTGAGGGGCTTAGTTATGTGACCCAGCCTTCACCTGCCCCCACTACCTGTCATTGAGGGACTTGGAAAAAAAAAACACCATAAAAAGACGCTCCAACATTTATCTCCCTATATTTACACAAGCTTGCAAACTGCTGGAGCTCAACTCTTTGCAAGGCAATTAGCAGCTGTCTGGTTTTAGAATAGCCTCAGGGCTTGAGGCAATTAATTACCTGATCTTTCCATCACCCATGTTTTCCATTTGAGGCTCTGCTTAAGAACCACTGAGTCGCGACTCACCAGTGGGTTCCAACCCACAGTTTGGGAAATTTCTGATCTAAACTGTCCTTTGCCTTTCTGCAATTCCACGAGTGCTTTATTTTTGCCTTTTTACTTTATCCCTTTTGTTTTGGTGTTTTTATTCTTTTATTAAAACTCTTGCATCATTACTATTTTAACCTACCTGGTCTTAGTTCACTTGAGAGGGAGCTGGTTGCTCCATCTTCCCAGATTGCCAGCCTTCCCTACCATCTGGCTTTTAAGGGAACCCCAGGGAAATTTGGGGGTCTCCATTCTTCTGGGATTGGTTTCCCCAAGGCAGCCTCTTTCTGTCTGGTTTTCCCAAGCTGCGGATGGTATCAGAAATCTACCATCCCAGTTTAAACCCGGTTATTAGACAGGATGAACTGAGAATAGGTGCTGGTTACTAGGCCCTGCACCTATGTAAGGCCAGGGTACCTCTGGTAGTTGGACTAAATTGTTTAGTGCTTTAAAGGTAACAACTAGGACCTTTAATTGCACCTAAAAAAAGACCAGCAGCCAGTGTAGCTGATACAACAGCAGTGTAACATGGTCAAACAGGTGGTGGCATGCTAGGGTTTTATACGTGATTAACGTGAAATAATTTTTCTCCTTCTCTCATAATAGCAGAACTTGGGGCCATGGAAGGTTCAGATCTAACAGTGAAGTATTTTTTCACGCATTTATTTGATGTTTGGAATTTACTATCTATGGATTTCATAATTTACAGCAATGGCCACTAGCTTAGACAGCTATAAAGGAAAATTAGATCAATTCACAGAGGAGACATCTATCAATGGCTATTCGTCATAGCATAGTAGTATCAATTTCAAAGTGTAAGGGCACTCACCCACAGCACACCCCGCTAAGATTATATAACAAAACATCTCAACTTTAAATGTCTTAATTAGCGGGTTTTCTTTTCTCTACCACTCATTTTACTACATTTAAAAGGTGTTGCTCATTTCATTCCAAACGTTACAAATGCATAAAAAATGAAATTTTAAAACATCCCAAATAAATTTGTTGGTGTTCAGTCATTAAGTCTGTACGACCCTTTGTGATCCCATGAACCACATCCCGCCAGGCCTTCCTGTCCTCCACTAGTATCTTCCTGAGTTCGCTCATTTTCATGTTCGTTGCATCGGTGATGCTGTCTAACCATCTCATCCTTTGCCTTCCCCTTCTCCTTTTGCCTTCAATCTTTCCCAGCATCAGAGTCTTCTCCAGAGAGTCCTCTCTTCGCATTAGGTGGCCAAAATATTTGAGTTTCAGCCTCAGTACCATGAAGGGGTCCCAAATAAATATAAAAGGTCAATTATGCATGTTTACTCTGAAGTCACATTGTGTTCAACTTACACCCAGGTGAATTCACATAATAGAGGTGTTTGAAAACGGTATTATTTATTTTACTCGGAAGTAAGCCCATTGTGTTCAGTTAGACTTAGGGCTCAATCCTATCCAACATTCCAGCACTGATGCAGCCGTGCCAACGGTGTGCATGCTACATCCAGGGGGGGGCAGTCACTGAGGCCTCCTCAAGGTAAAGGAATGTTTGCTCCCTTACCTCAGGGCTGCATTGTGGCTGCATCGGCGCTGGAACGTTGGATAGGATTGGGCCCTGAGGCTGTAATCCTCTCGTATTCAACAAAACCAAACCTCTGCGCATAGGATATAGCCCTAATGTAACACAAGCTATATACCCTCTCTGGGAGCCCTTGGGAGCAATGATGGCTTAGATATATTATTAACATATATGCCCCTACGTAAATGTCTCAGTTTGCCTTCTGATGAGCCTGATGCTCCTTCTCAGTTCAGGTCTTTTGGAACTGATGGGGGAGAACAAATGGAAACATAATCCAGACAAGATGGAGGTGCTGTTAGAAGTGCTACTGACCTGCTGGGAGATGGTGGCCAGCTTGTTTGTGATGGGGCTGCACTCGCCCTCAAGGAACAGATGCACAGTCAGAGGCAGGGTGCTGAGCTCCTTGAGCCAGGGGTTCTAGTCTTGGCGCCTCAGGTGGCCTTGGTGACAAGAAGCACCGATGATCAGTTTTGGTTGATTTGCCAACTGCGGCTTTCTCCGTTTTTGGCGAAAACCGGAAGTAGGCTTTACAAAGCGAATGCCACTGTTCAGAGCCTTGGGGAGGCCTGCAGAGGCATCAGCAGCCCCCCCCACCGACACTTCGGGGACCTGGCAGGACAACCAAGTATGTTTAAAAAGGCATTTTTGGGTCGGGGCGGGCGCGATCCTGGAGCACTGCTGCCACCGTTCTTGCTAGCCACCCCCCTTAAGGGGATATCAGCCACTTCTAGAAAAAGTGGTGAGTCGTGACCCACCACTTTGAGAACCTCTGCACTAAGGCATGGACCACAGTTGCCAGATCCGACTGATTCAGGTACATTTTCAGCTGGCACACCAGCCAAAGCTGGGCAAAGGCCCCCCTGGCCACAGATGCCATCTGAGCATCTAGGGACAGCTGTAGACCCAGGAAGACTCCAAGGCTGCAAACCTGCTCTTTCCGAGGGAGTGTTACCCATTCAGAGCAAGTTGTGGCTCTAGTATAGCAACCTTCCGGATCAGGACCTCTGTCGTGTCCGGATTTAATTTCAATTTATTAGCCCTCATCCAGGCCCCGATCGCTTCCAGACAGCACCCTGGAACTTCATTATTAGCCATGAAAACGAAACAGAAACTCCATCTTCCGGGGTAATATACATGATCTGAATCTTCTGAATGCCAGCAAAGGAGAGCAAAGGCTGAGAAAGGCAGGTCACCTCCATGCTACTTATCAGTGCTCAGAGGTGTTTTTGGCTGTTTTTGTTGGAAACATGAAACAGACCAGCACATAGTTTATCTTATATTATGAAAAGGGAAGCCTGGTCGGTGCTAGATTTGCAGAATTTCCACCTTTTTGAAAGTTATAGAGAGGAGATTTGCTGATAGAATGTTCAACAGGTAACAGCCTTTACCCTCTCTTGTTGGTGGAGATTATGAAACGTATACAGCATTATAGTTGCCAGAAACCAGCACTGACACACAATAAATGTTGGAACAGGAATGTCTTTAGCGAGGGCTTCATGCAGAGGTGTCACAAGCTCCCGATCTCCATGATCGTGAAGGAAAGGAGTGCGCGCAGAGGCTGGATGACTGGGGAGCCGTGACGTTCCGCTGCGAGCGAAACGCCACGGCTCCCAATCACCTGCAGCCTCCACGTGCCCCCCTTGGAGAAGGGCGACGCATGGAGGCTGTAGGCAAATGGCTGCCCTCGAGTTTGGCTCAGAGCGTTCCAAGCCAAACATGAGGGCAGCCATTAGGTGGTGGGGCCTGAGGGTTGCGCCCCCCCCATCCCGGGCTTGTGCCCGCTGCCAAGGGCAGCTGCCCCTCAGGCTCCGCCCAAGTTACGCCCCTGGTATGTATCCCATACACTTATGATTGTATCAAGAAACTGTGAAACTTACAGCGCAATCCTGTCTAGGACAGGACCGGCGGAACTATCGTTTCACTGGCGCCAGGTGTTGCAAAGTGTCATAAGACGCAGAGGCTGGCGCTGCTCACTCTACCTCGGACGCAGGTCGCCGCCTCCAAACACAGGTAAGGACTGCACCAGATGGTGGCGGGGGGTGGAACGGGAGGGGGGATTGGGTGGCTAGGCCCGGGGAGGGATCATCAGCGGCACACTCCGCCAAGTCCTACTTCCTCCATACTTCCATCTTTGTCTGTGTTTAGGGTCTTGTGTGAGTGGTGGTTTGTAGAGTGGAGGTAAGTCCACTTGGAGGCGAACCCAGAGACATTGTCGCTCAATCTTACCTGGCAACAAGTAGCTAAACATACACACAACCATTCTAGCTGACCTTCTTAGCAGCTGAAAGACAGAATAAAATCAGAATTGGGAACAGCAAGCCAAGCACACACAGAAGAGATGTTTCTTTCCAGGACTGTGAGATAAGGACATTAGTCTAAATAGGGATTATCCGAGACACTTCATTGGCTTCCCTTACTAACGATGCAAGTGCAGATGTAGGCACACACACCCCTATTTGTCTTCCCACACATTTTGAGGGCTTTAAACATTTTTAAACATAGCAACAAAATGGTTTTAATTTTTAATTATGCTGGAACAACATTCATAGAATCCTTCTCTCCTGACCAGGGCAGGAATTTTAAAATGAGGAAACAAGAGTATTGCACACAATGACACACATAGTTGTAATAAACAGGCATTAAGATGGAACCTCCTGCTGGGAGCTACTGTCTGTTCCCAGATCTGCCATCCAAAGTTTATTTTTAAGGTCACAGAAGAAGCTATAAACCAAAATAAATGTCCCACTCCGAAAGTCATTCTGCTCCGTGAAGCCCTCACCATGTCAAATTTCCATAGACTTTGACATAAAAGAGGAAGTCCTTTCACTCATCATCTGAGTCACCTTTACTACAGCTGCTAAACATCTCATGATCATGATATATAACAGGGGTGGCTAAACTGTGGCTCTTTGACATATAATGTGCGGCTCTTGGAAATATGCTGGCAAGGTACTTTTTGCATCACAATTAATATAAAAGGTAAATAAGAAGTTTGCAAGCTTTATAATTATTTACCAGGTATAAACTGAGAGTGCACTGGCTTAAAACATAACTTTAATGTTCATGGGAAATAAATATATTTAAGAACTCAAATGCTTCTTAGATATTGTGGCTCTCAATCTGAAGTTTATTGTATGTGGCTCTTTCATTAAGCAAGTTTGGCCACCCCTGATATATAAAGTTCAGCCTAATATGTCTGTAGCCAGGAAATTGGGTAATCTTCAAACCCAGTAGCTTGGACCAAAACAAAGTCCTGCAGGACTCTTCCCTCTTCCCCCCCCCCCCAAAAAAAAGATTAAGCAGAAGAATCGTTAGACGGAAGTCCTGTGTGCCTCTACTGGAAGACTTTTAATGACCAAGGGCCCGGAACATTTACTAATATGCTATGATGAGTTACCGTAAATAATTAATACGGTGCATGTTCAATACATAAGTGCAGGTCGGTCTGTGATGCAGCAGCCGGAACCACTGCCAATACGGCTAAAAAGGGTGGTGAGCCCTGTTCCATTTCTCTCCCAAAATTTGGGTCACATCTGCAATATGGGTCTCTCGGTCATCAGGACACATTTGTGAGAATGTCTTTGTAATGAAGCAAATTAAAGTATGATGATTCTTATTATTACTATGAAAGGATGAGGAAAAAATGGCAAGCTAAAATCATTCCTGCTTGCTTGGCCAACCACATCTTACCCACAAGGAGCTCAGCTGCTCCCAAAGAAAGATAGAACCAGCCAGGGTCCCATCCCACAGAGTCGCTGTTTCCAAATACTGCTTAGCCCCACTCACTCTTGCTGCCCTGCAAAGTTACCCAACCCAAAATGAACATGAAGGGCTTACCTGGAGAATAGGTGGCACACTGCTGTCTGCAGTCTTCTTAACCCGTCTGGTTTGTGATGAATTAACAGGGATGAAATCAGCACATTTCTGGTTGAGCTCCTGCCACCCAGACTGGCCAGAAGGTCAGTTTTCCCAGTCTCTTCTAGTCTCAGTCTCTCCCCTTTTTTCTTTTCAGAGAAGAGCAGGCAGATTCTCTGCCTCCCTCCCTGTGTGGCTGCTCTCACACACTCCCACTCTGCTGCAGACTCTCTCCAGTACTGGCTTCCTCAGTGCAGTAGCAGCTACATCTCGGCTTCCCTTCCTCTCAGTGCCAGAAGTGAAGGGAACTGAACAGCTTCAAGCTTGGCCTAATTAAAGGGCCAGGCTTCCTGCCTGTCTGACAGTACAGTATTAGGGAAAGAGGGGAGTCAGCAAGTACTGTCTTGCTTCCTAAGATGATGAAGTCTGCCTGCCAGTGAGAGCTGAGGATTGGGGAGAAAGTCTCCGAAAGGGATCTGTACTATAGACACTGGGTGTAGCTGTCTGTACAATAAAAGAAATCCCAGCAACTCCACAATTTGAACCAAGAGACGCCAGGTCCTGCTGCACCAAGGCAAGGTATACCTGTGCCCCCTTGCAACAGCACACGTAATTTATTCTGATGGCAAGGGTAGGGCTTTCACAGGTTCTGGAATGTTTTGGCATAAGGGGCAGAGCATGTCCAGCATGCCAGCTGCAGGACACTGGAGATACAGAAGTAGATTTGTTTCAGACTGAGCCTTCAACAAAAAAACGTTCTGAAGTTTGTCCTTCTGAATAATGGGGTCAGAAAAGAAACCAAGGTTGGGTTCTCAGAAAGTTATCTTCTCTACCTAAGCAAGCAAAGATTTTGTAATGACCAGTTGTGACACAAACACGTTTGGGATACAAACAACTTTGACCATAAGAATGTTATGTGTGATATCACAGAACAACCAGACTAGACCACAGTTAGACTTTAAAAGAAGATTAAACGAACAGCGCAAACTAACTACATGCAGCCGGCCTAAAGGGCCGTATCCTGAGCCCATTCTCGGGCCATGGGGACATTTGCCCCCTTCCCCGAGTGTAGGACTGCCCGAGTGTAAGGCCTACTATGGGCCTCCTCGGATGTACGCCAACTCTGAAACTGGCGTACATCTGAGGTGGTGGAGTAAGGCCAGCCCAGGCTGGGAAAGGGCCTAGGAGAGAGGTTCCCAACCTGTGGTACACATACCACTGGTGGTACTTTGAGTGACTGGTCAGGCCCAAAGGCCCATCTAATCCAGCTTCCTGTATCTCACAGTGGCCAACCAGATGCCTCAGGGTCGATACAGGTATCTTGTTGTCTTGCGTGCTCCTTGACTCAGGGAGCACACAAGACAAGATACCTGTATCCTGTTGCCACTCCCTTGCATCTGGCATTAAGAGATAGCCTATTACTAGACGTGTGTGTGTTTTTTTGGGTATTTTTTTCAAAATTTCTTGATTAAAAATGCAAATTGTGGTGTTATGTGTTTTTATTTAACACAAATAGTCATGTTATATGTTTTTATTCCAATTTTTCATTTGTATTAATTTTTATTAATTTTATTTGCTTTTAAAATGGACTATATGTGCACTAGATAGCTGATAGTGTCAGCAAATGCAGCAATTAAGCCACACTGTTTTTTTTTTTCACAGATCCACTTCCTGTTTTGGAAGCTTATCCAAAAGAGCAAATATAGTGTACATTAGTATAGGCTTCACATCAGGAGAATATCAGGCATATTTTTGGCATCCTCAGTTTTCAGTCTCTCTGTGTTTTGGCCTATCTTTCCCCTGGACAGTTCCCCCTCCCACTGGTGTTGCTGAAGGGGGGGCGGAGCTCTAAGTTCCGCCACAGTCCGACCCTGCGTGTTGCTTTCACTGCCTTGAATGGCTCCAAAGGCGAGGGGGCGCCGCCGCTTCGTGCACCCGTGTAACGGAGGGTCAGAGGCGTCGCTCCGGTAGGGGCGGGGCTGTAAGTTTTGCTCGGTCGGAGTCCCGTTTACCGAAGGAGCAGGAGGCGGCCCCGCCCCCTCACTGTCGGAGCCATTCCCCTGCGGGTCTCTTGCCTGCTGCTTTCTCCACAGGGGAATGGCTCTGACAGTGAGGGGGCGGGGCCGCCTCCTGCTCCTTCGGTAAACGGGACTCCGACCGAGCAAAACTTACAGCCCCGCCCCTACCGGAGCGACGCCTCTGCGGAGGGTCAGACCGCGGCAGAACTTAGAGCTCCGCCCCCCTGCAGCGACACCAGTGCCCACTCCCATGCCTATTGATTTGAATCTCTACAAATTGAATATTTACAAATATGAGCAGCAGCTTGCTCAAATACAGCAATAAAATAGAAACACTGTGCGGTAAAAAACAACAACCAGGAAATAAGAGGCTTGCCTGCACTTGTTCTTGTTCTTGCCTGCGCCACCTAGTGGTGGAATGCTGTATATGCAGCAAACCATACAGAACAATACAGATCGGAGATAAGGAACAGAAGCAAAGCAACCAGAAGCAACAGGCAGAGATGTCGGCGTCGCTACAGTGGGGGCGGTACCGTAACATTCGCACTGTGCTAATCTCCGCTAACTCTCCGGTACGAGGTGGCCCCACCCCCTCACCATCACAGCCATTCCGTGCGGCGAAGGCAACAGGCAGGGAGTCTCCTGCCCGTTGCCTTCGCCACACAGAATGGCTGCGACGGCGTTCTGTCATTGTTCTGCTGTTCCGTTATTTAGCATTCTGCAAAATTAGTGTTATTTAGCGTTCTACCTCTACCTATTAATAAAACCAGGAGGTTGCTTATCCCCATCATGGCTTGTAAGCCTAACCCTAACCCTAACCCTAATTTTCCTCCATAAATCTGTCCAATCCCCTTTTAAAAGCATCTAGGCCAGGTGCCATCAGCACATCCTGTGGCAAGGAATATGCAACAGGCTGGTCCTTATCTGGTTTTCCAATCTCCCCTCTGTTGCAATTTAGTGAAGCTGATTGCTGCTGCAGTCTTGTCTGTGGAACCTGACACCCCCCCCCCCTTATCTGCAACAGCAGTAATTAGGAATAATCAGCTGCTAGGTCTCTTATTATCTGCCCTTCTGATCTCTCTCTCAGGGCCTCTGCTCCTTATCTTCGATCTCTACTGCTCCTGTATTTACAACACTGAACCATTAGGTGGCGCAGGCAAGAACAAAGCAGGCAAGTTTTTTATTTCCTGTTTCTTTGATTTCTACTTTTTTGCTGTATTTAATTTGAGCTGTCTCTGAGCAAGCTGCTGCTCATGCTGCTCATATTTGTAGAGATTCAAATCAATAGGCATGAACAGGGGATTCAAGGGGCAGGGAGGAATGAAACATAACTGTCCTGGGGAAAGATAGGCCAAAAAACAGAGAGACTGAAAACTGAGGATGCATGATATTCTACTCCTGAACCGAAGCCTATATATCAGCTTCCAAAGGAGGAAGTGGATCTGTGAATACTACTGTTTGAAAAACAAACAAACCACAGTGTCTTAATTGCTGCATTTGCTGACACCATCACCTATCTAGTGCACATATTTATTTAAATTAAATATTATAAATAAATTTATATTTATTATATATACGGTAAATCAGAAGATAGATTTACAGAAGGCAGGCTATCTTCTGTAAATCAGAAGATAGCATCATGCCCTCACGAGATTTGGGCACCGACACAGAGGTGTGCTCCACCCCAGGCGCTGAGTGGGTGCGGGGGCGCGGCAGCTGGGCTCGGGGCTGCGCAGAGCGGCGCGGCACCGGAGCCCGGCTGGCGCGCCCCTCTAAAGCAGCGCGTCCACTCGGCGCTTCCCCGGCCTCCAGAGACCGGGGAGAAGCCCTCCTCGACCGCCGAACAAGGCGGTCGCTTTGAGGAGGGCTTCTCCCCGGTCTCCGGAGCACAGCCTCCGGAGGCCGGGGAAGCGCCGAGTGGACGCTCAGCCCCGAGTCCGGCTGCTTGGGGCTGCGCACCAACCCCGCCCCCCCCAGGCGCCGGGAGGGCTGGGAACGCCACTGCACCGACATCTTCGATCTCGCGAGATTTCGCAAGCCAACATGCTGTGTGCCTGAGTAAGTAACTCTATTTTCAACATGGCGGTGGCGGCAATCCTGGATCGCGGCCATACCTCCCGGGATGCCGGGATCTGAGCCCGAAATTCGGAAGGGTCCCGGGCATTCCGGGAGGTATGGCAAGCGTAGCTATCTGGCAAACTGCAGGAGCTCAGCTCTTTGAAGGGCAATTAGCAGCTAATTGATATTTGAATAGCCTCAGGGCTTGATGCAATTACTTATCTGATCTTTCCATCACCTGGGACCCACCAGAAATCAGATCATGACCCACCAAGTGGGTCCCGACCCACAGTTTGAGAAACACTGGCCTAGGAGGCTCCTGTATGGAGGTGAGCTGCAGAGTCAGTCCAAGGCAACAGCCATCATTGCTCTGTTGTTGCTGAACTTCTTCCTCCCTCAGCCAGTTATTATTAACAAAGAATTTGGCATTAAGCCAGCGGCTCATTGTGAAGCTCATCTGATTCCCAAGACTGGGAAATTCAGGTGGCTCAGGTGACCCCAAGTACCCAACCCCACAGGTCTAACCTGGTTAATGGCCAGGGAGGGCAGGCCCAGCCCCCCCCCTTTTGCCCTGTTAGCCAGGTCCACCAATTGCAGGTAGATGTTGCAGATTTGGTGATAGTCGGAAGCATGGGAGGAGCAGCTGCCACTGGTCCGCTAGGGGGCAGTGTAGGGTAGAGATTTCGCGAGCCAACATGCCGGCGCCCGAGTAAGTAACTCTATTTTCAACATGGCGGTGGCGGTGAGCAAGCGGGTGAGACAGCGGGCGAATGAGAGAATGTTCTCTCTCTGGATCACTTGCGGGCAGAGTCTCTCTCTGGATCACTCTCTGGATCCGGGCAGTCTCTCTCTGGATCACTTGCTGTCTCACCGGCTCCAAGCCAGTGAGACAGCGAGCGATCCAGAGACACTGCCCGGGCCCGTGCGAGCCGGCCCCGGGCAGTCTCTCTTCAGATCAGCAGCACGACGAGGATGCAGCAGCAGCATGGATCTCAGCAGCACGACGAAGACTTGAGGAGCAGCACTGCCGACAATAGTGGGGTAAGTAAATTTAATTAATTATTTAACTTAAATAAATAAATTACAAATTGCGACCGTGCTTTGCGCGGCAATAGGGGGCGCTTTGCGCCCCCTTTGTTTTTGAAAACTAAATTGCTTTCTTTAATTATTTACTTATTTAGTTCGTAGGCTAAATAGATAGAAATTGTGGACGTGCTTGTATTTTTCTATGTATTTTTAATTAATTATTATTTAATTAATTTTCAAATTATTGGTGGGGGTGTGTGTCCCGGTTGAAGGTCAGGAAAATATGGCAAGCCTACGATAGCAGCTAAAACAGTACCCTTCAAACAGCTGAGCTCCTGCAGTTTGCAAGCTTGTGTAAATCTGGGGAGATAAATGTTTGAGCATCTTTTATCCGGTGGTTTTTTTCCCAGTCTGTCAATAGATAGGGGGGCATAACTAAGGAGCCCCTCTTGAGGCTATTCATTAGGGCTGCCTCATTATGAGAAATGGATTGAATTTTACCATAAATAAATAATATATATTATTTCTTTCTAGATCATCTTTTTTTTAAGTCTCATAAAGCTACCGTAGGTGGGTCCTGATAGAGTGTCATTTTAAAAAGTGGGTCCTGGTACTAAAAAGTTTGAGAACCACTGTCCTAGGCAATACGAAGGTCCAAAATAGTGGTGAAAAAAGAGAGGAACCAGGGATTTTCACCACAGGCCCTCTGCTATTGCTGTGAAAATAACATGACTTCCTGTCAAATCGCTGCAGTACTTGCCTATGGCTATGCATATATGAATGAACAGATTAAAAACATGCATACATACCGTAAATATTTTTAGACTCCAGTACACACTCTCTCTCTCACTCTCTCTCTCTCTCTCTCTCTCTCTCTCTCTCTCTCTCTCTCTCTCTCTCACACACACACACACACACACACACACACACACACACAGACAAGGAAGGAAGAGCTCAGCACCTGTTACTGCTCCATGTGAACATGTTACTGCTCCATGCGGCCATGCAGCTCATCCTGCTGACTCTGAGATGGGAAAAATTGCGCTGACTACGGCAGAAGGAGGAGCACCTTTTGTTTTGGCATTTGGTCTGCGCATGCAGTCCAGCAGCACACACAAATCTCATTATAGTAGGCAGCCGCTCACATTAAACCAATTGCTCTTCAGATACAGTACTGCAGTACACTCCTGTATCTGCTGTAAGGCCTAATACAGCCCGTTACCCATGGAGCAGGCTCCTGATGGGTGATGGCACAACCTTGGCAAGGCATTGGTGCATTGTCACTGTGATGCTGGTGCATCATTGGCATGGCATCCAAGGAGCCAATCACCACATCCAGCCAGCCCCAATGCCAACAGGCAGAGGAGCATTGCCAGCGTGAACCACTCATTGGCCCAACTTGCGCAGGGCCAGTGAGCAGCCACTACTGGGGGATGCCCCCCCCAAGGACACCACACACATAAACGCACATACACTCAACATGGCACAAGGACGCCACATCACCCTCACCCCTACAGAAGCAACCGTGGCATCAGGAGCAAAAGGTGGAACTGCTAGGAATCCCCCTGCGCCCAGGGATGAAGTCGCCATATTCCACTCACACACACATCTGGGGAATACCTTTTTGAACAAAGCATCTCATCCCACATTTAACACCGTCCATTACTGCACATCCGCACACCTGGCTGCTGGGAGGCTGTAGCACATGGGCCTTTCAGAGGGAGCACTGCATAGTAAGCCAATCCTTGGGCTGGCATGTAACACAGGGCACCTACATCTAGCCAAATTCGCACAAGACCCACCATGCCCTTTGCGTCATCATTGTCACCAGGACCAGCCTATTCATGAGGCTAACTGAAGTGGTCCCTGGGGGGGGGGGCGCCCGTCAGCCTACTTGCCTCCACTGCCCCTCCTTCTCCTTCCTCGTATTGAAAAAGGAAGAGAGGGACAAACAGGAAATGTGGAGGGGGGGGGAAGAGTGCTGAGCTACATCGTTGGAGAGTGGGAGGAGAAGAGGCTGGCACATCATCGGGTAAGGGGGGGCAGCATTTGGCATGTCACCTCTGGTGACAAGTCCCACCCTGAGGCTGAGAAAAAAAAAACACCTACGGTGAGAAGACGGTATCCTTATCTGCTAGGAAAGAGGCAACAGTTGTGATCCAGTCAATGTTTTTTTATTGAATTTTGTCAGGGATAGAGTAGCATCTGCAAGAGAAACACACAGGTGGGGGTCACCAAGTACCTCCTTCCAGTAGGGCTGTTGGGCCATGTAGCACCATCTGTGTAGCACCATGTATGGCTTCTTCCTTGGAGTAGGGTCCAAATGGTGGTGCTAGGGAACTTCTGCTCTACCTCTTGGCCTCGGGTCTGCAAAGCTCCCCAGAGTTCCAGATTGTTCCTTATTCTACTGTTTAATATTTACTGAAACTGCTGGGTTAAGTTGCCCTGAGATTTGGGCTGCACAGTCATCAGTATGCTTTTTCATCAGATCGGGGGGGGGGGGGGAGGCAGTGGAGACCATTGGCAATGGCTGCCAATTTGACCTGGATGGGGAGGCACATGAGGCGGTGGCCGCTCTGCCAACTGAGCTAGTCATCCTGCCCGGAGGGGGCGGTCACGGAGGCCTCCTCAAGGTCAGGGAACATTTCTTCCCTTACCTCGGTGCTGCATTGCGGTTGCATCGGTGCTGCAAAGTTGGATAGGATTGGGCCCAAAGTCAGCTAAATAACCATATCATTTTTTTCAATTTATTTTTGAATGGATGAAGAAAGGTGTGGGCAGAAAAGTAGGTCAGAACTATTCAGCAATGTTAAGATGTGATTCTGACGATTACATTTTCTCCCATGATATCATACTGTATTTCTTCAATTCTAAGACGCATGTTTTTTTCCCAATTAAGCATTTCAAAAAATGGGGTGCGTCTTAGAATCGAAGGTCTCCAAAAAGCACCCCAAAATGCTATCTTCTTACTTACTGGGGCTTGGGGGAGCTTCAGGGAGACCTGCGCGACCCTCTGCAGGCCTCCCCGATCTTCAGTTCAGCAAAAAACGGTGATATTCAGCCATTTCCGGTTTTCGCGAAACCAGAAATGCCCAAAAATCGCTGTTTTTCACCGAACTGAAGATCAGGGAGGCCTGCAGAAGGTTGCACAGGCCTCCCTGAAGCTCCCCCAAGTCCAGGTAACAAAGAAAATGGCACTTTCTGGCGGGGCCAGAAATGCTATGCAAAGGCACTGCACTCGGTCATCCTCAGCTGTAGGAGACATGCTGGGGAGAGTTGGTGCTGAGCGGGTAGATTCAGTGAAGGGAGCGGAGTCTTACAATCGATGGATATTTTTTTCCCCTGCTGGTGGTACTGAAAGTAAAGATGCGCCTTAGAATCGATGGCGCCTTAGACTCGAAGAAATACGGTATACACTACAGAAAGAAACATTACAGTGGACACAGGTGCTCTCGAGAAGTATAGCTCAGAATGGGAGACTCTCCACCTAGCTGATCAGGCAATATTATAATTCTCTTCTTCCCTGTGGCTTACTCTAAAGTAAGATGTCAACTCTCCGCCTTCTCACAGTCCAGGGACACGACCTCCGATACAGCAGGCTAGGGATCAGCTCCAGGCACTTTTAATCAGGGAAAAGTAAATCCTATGCAGATAGACTCACACAGCTGTTGTGCGGTTGCTCTAGCAACTGTAATGTGGCATTTGGATATTAAGCGCCAGAAGGTGCAAATTGACAGAGGCCTGTTAATCCATAGCCCTCCCAAAGGGAATAAGGTGTTCTACTGGAATCACCTGCTTTCCTGGAATAGAAAGTATGGAGACTGTGTGCTTAGAACTAAGTGACCTTGTATCTATGTGGGCTAGAAAAGGGTTTTATTCACAGGCAGCGCTGCTCTAAAGCGCAGTATTTATCTCCCAATAAAAAATGAAAATGGTCAGTTGCACTTTTTCCATGGTTTAAGACAACTAATCGTTATACAGTTGTGCCCCTCAATGGTCGGTTCTGCGTCCCCAGCGCTGAGGTCTGTGCCCTAGGCGGCTACCTAGCTGGCCCAATGATAGCACCTGCCCTGACTGTTCCCGTTTTACTCCTCCCCTAGTGAAAAGAAGAACCCAAGCAAGATGCAGGGGAGGGGGGGGGCTTCAGCGCCTTCGTGGAGAGTGGTTGGCGGGAAGCGGCGGAGGGCAAAAAAAGCAGCAAAAGCCTACAGCACCCGGTATTCCCAGGCGGTCTCCCATCCAGGTACTAACCAGGCCTGACCCTGCTTAGCTTCCGAGATCAGACGAGATCGGGCGCGTTCAGGGTAGTATGGCCGTAGACGCTTCACAGTTCTGCTGCCTCTGCTTTTAAGCAGGGCTCTGAGACTCTGCCTCTCCCCCTTCCCCAGGAGGACCGCTCCTACCCAGAACCTTGCTTACGCTGCTACCCGCTGCTGCACACACACGCAAACAAACAAACAAACACACACACACACACACACACACACAGAGCAGCCGCCACCTCGCTCTGCCTGCCCCTCACCACTGATCACGCTTCTCCCTGCAAAACGCAGCCACCCGCGCCTTCCTCCGCCCTGTCCCACCTCCAAACCCCTCTCCTGACAACCAACACAACTTCTCCTCCTCCCTCCAGCTGGGCAGCATGGCATCGTCTCGGGCACGTTGGCCCCACAACCCTCACTCAGTCAAACAGAAGGCCTCTCCCGTGGAGACACGCCTTCTCCACCCAGGGCCAACCACCGGCTGGCTGCCACCCCTTCTGACGTGCCTGCGGTCACAACGACCCAACTCCACCTGGCACTCAAGGCCAGCCCCCTCCTTTCAGGCAGGCTCTGCCATCTCGGGCCGCGGACGCACCCCACAGCCTGTCACACCCCACACCCAGTCGCGCTGCTTCCCTCTTTCTCCCCTGGCCCCACCTGACCTGGCACCGGGAAGTCTTCCGGGCCGCCAGCCGACGACAACACCACCAACTTGCCTGGCCTTTCAGATGCCTGCCCGCTCCCTGTCTCACCCACCACGGGATTTCAACCAGATGGGACCAGGAAACAGGCACAGGGCCTTTCCTGAGGTGTCCCCACGCTGGTGCAAGCCTTGCCCGCAGAGCCCCGGCAGACTCCCTCACCGCAGAGATGTGGACGCCGGAAGGAAAGACCGGCCTCCCTTCCCAGGACCTTTCTGTGCAACAAACTTTCTTTCTTTCTTTCTTTCTTTCTTTCTTTCTTTCTTTCTTTCTTTCTTTCTTTCTTTCTTTCTTTCTTTCTTTCTTTCTTCTCCTTCCTTCCTTCCTTCCTTCCTTCCTTCCTTCCTTCCTTCCTCCTAAAGAGCAGCTGCTTGGAATGTTAGCGGGACAGAGCCTCTGATGTTGCCAATGTGCCTGCTGCTGTCTGGGTGACGCTTGGGGTGTGAGATGGGACGTTTTGGCGAACCCTCTTCCCACGACCGGTGTCAGGCTATTTTACACCCTAGGCCAGGCTAACTCTTTGCACCACCACCACCACCATCGTGCAAAAAAAAAAAATGGCCAACTTCAGTTTTCAAGAGCAGATGTCTCGTAGAAAAAAAGGAAAAGCACAAAAGTGGAAAGTGCTCAACGTATTTTAAATTGCAAGAGGAAGTAACACACAAAGTCAGTCTTTGATTTCCTTCGTCCAATACCAAAGACAATGTTATTATAGGAGACAAATCACGTCGCATAATCTTGTGAATTAAATTGATCCGTACCGGAAATTATTTTCCACAGCACTGTTGCAGTATTTAACTTCCAATAAAAAATAAAAATGGTCAGTTGCACTTTTTCCATGGTTTAAGACAACTAATCGTTATACAGTTGTGCCCTTCAATGGTCGGTACTGCGTGCCCAGCGCTGAGGTCTGTGCTCTACCAACGGCTGCCTTGTTGTTGTTGTTCAGTCGTTAAGTCGTGTCCGACCCTTCGTGATCCCATGAACCATATCCCGCCAGGCCTTCCTGTCCTCCACTATCTTCCTGAGTTCGCTCATTTTCATGTTTGTTGCATCGGTGATGCTGTCTAACCATCTCATCCTTTGCCTTCCCCTTCTCCTTTTGCCTTCAATTTTTCCCAGCATCAGAGTCTTCTCCAGAGAGTCCTCTCTTCGCATTAGGTGGCCAAAATATTTGAGTTTCAGCCTTAGTATCTGTCCTTCCAGGGAACAGTCAGGGTTGATTTCATTTAGGATTGACTGATTTGATCTCCTAGCAGTCCAAGGGACTCTCAGGAGTCTTCTCCAGCACCACAGTTCAAAAGCATCTATTCTTCGGCGCTCAGCCTTCCTTATGGTCCAACTCTCGCAACCATACATTGCTACTAGGAACACCATCGCCCTGACTATGCGAACTTTTGTTGGCATGGTGATATCTCTGCTTTTTATTATGCTGTCTAAGTTTGCCATAGCTTTCCTTCCAAGGAGTAAGCGTCTTTTAATTTCATGGCTGCTGTCTCCGTCTGCAGTGATCTTGGAGCCCAGAAAAGTAAAATCTGTTACTGCTTCCATTTCTGCCCCTTCTATTAGCCAGGAATTGATGGACCCAGATGCCATGATCTTAGTTTTATTAATGTTGAGTTTCAAGCCAACTTTTGCACTCTCCTCATTCACCCTCATCAAGAGGCTCTTTAGTTCTTCTTCACTTTCTGCCGTTAGGGTGGTATCGTCTGCATATCTGAGGTTGTTGATATTTCTCCCGGCAATCTTGATTCCGGCTTGCGATTCATTCAGCCCTGCATTTCTCATAATGTACTCTGCATATAAGTTAAATAGGCAGGGTGACAATATACAGCCTTGCCGTACTCCCTTCCCAATTTTGAACCAGTCGGTTGTTCCATGGCCGGTCCGAACTGTTGCTTCTTGACCCGCATACAGGTTTCTCAGGAGACAGGTAAGGTGGTCTGGTACCCCCATCTCTTTAAGAATTTGCCACAGTTTGTTGTGATCCACACAATCAAAGGCTTTTGCGTAGTCAATGAAGCAGAAGTAGGTGGTTTTTTGGAACTCTCGGGCTTTCTCCATGATCCAGCAGCGCATGTTGGCAATTTGATCTCTAGTTCCTCTGCCTCTTCGAAACCCAGCTTGTACGTCCGGTAGTTCTCGGTCCACGTACTGCTGAAGCCTAGCTTGTAGGATTTTGAGCATAACCTTGCTAGCATGTGATATGAGTGCAATTGTGCGATAGTTTGAGCACTCTTTGGCACTGCCCTTCTTTGGAATTGGAACGTAAACTGACCTTTTCCAATCCTTTGGCCACTGCTGAGTTTTCCAAATTTGTTGGCATATTGAGTGCAGCACTTTCACAGCATCATCATTTAGGATTTTAAGTAGCTCAGCTGGGATATTATCATCTCCACTAGCTTTGTTGTTAGTAATGCTACCTAAGGCCCACTTGACTTCACTCTCTAGGATGTCCGGCTCTGGGTCAGTGACCACACCAGCGTGGTCATCAGGAACATTAAGATCTCTCTTGTATAGTTCTTCTGTGTATTCTTGCCATCTCTTCTTAATCTGCTTCTGTTAGGTCTCTGCCTTTTTTGTCCTTTATCATGCCCATCTTTGCACAAAACGTTCCCTTGATATCTCCAATTTTCTTGAAGAGATCTCTAGTCCTCCCCATTCTGTTGTTTTCCTCAATTTCCTTGCATTGTTCATTTAAGAAGGCCTTCTTATCTCTCCTTGCTATTCTCTGGAACTCTGCATTCAGTTGTTTATATCTTTCCCTTTCACCTTTGCTTTTTGCATTCCTTCTTTCCACAGCTATTTGTAAAGCCTCATCTGACAGCCACTTTGCTTTCTTGCATTTCTTTTTCTTTGGGATGGTTTTCGTTGCTGCCTCCTGTACAATGTTACGAACTTCCGTCCATAGTTCTTCAGGCACTCTGTCTACCAGGTCTAATGCCCTAAATCTATTCTTCACCTCCACTGTATACTCATAAGGGATATGGTTTAGGTCATATCTGACTGGTCTAGTGGTGTTCCCTACATTCTTCAGTTTAAGCCTGAATTTTGCAATAAGAAGCTCATGATCTGAGCCACAGTCAGCTCCAGGTCTTGTTTTTACTGATTGTATAGATAGAGCTTCTCCATCTTTGGCTGCAAAGCACATAATCTATCTGGTTTCGGTATTGACCATCTGGTGATGTCCATGTGTAGAGTCGCCTCTTGTGTTGTTGGAAAAGAGTGTTTGCTATGACCAGCGTGTTCTCTTGACAGAACTCCGTTAGCCTTTGCCCTGCTTCATTTTGCGCTCCAAGGCCAAACTTGCCTGTTGTTCCGTTTATTTCTTGATTTCCTACTTAGCATTCCAGTCTCCTATGATGTAAAGGACATCTTTTTTGGGTGCTAGTTCTAGAAGGTGTTGTAGGTCTTCATAGAACCGGTCAACTTCATCTTCTTCGGCATCAGTGGTTGGGGCATACACTTGGATTACTGTAATGTTGAATGGTTTGCCTTGGATTCGAACTGAAATCATTCTGTCGTTTTTGAGGTTGCACCCCAGTACTGCCTTTCCCACTCTTTTATTGACTATGAGGGCTACTCCATGTCTTCTAAGGGATTCAAGCCCACAGTAGTAGATATGATGGTCACCTGACTTAAATTCGCCCATGCCCGTCCATTTTAGTTCGCTGATTCCCAAGATGTCAATGTTCAATCTTATCATCTCATTTTTGACCACATCCAGCTTGCCTTGATCCATAGACCTCACATTCCATGTTCCTAAGCAGTATTGCACCTTGCAGCATTGGATTTTCCTTTCAACCTCAGACACATCCACAGTTGGACGTCCTATTGGCTTTGGCCCAACCGCTTCACTCTTTCTGGGTCTACTTGGAATAGTCCTCCGCTCTTCCTCAGTAGCATATTGGACACCTTCCGACCTGAGGGGCACATCTTCCAGCGTCATATCTTTTAGCCTTTTGGTACTGTTCATGGGATTTTCTTGGCAAGGTTACTGGAGTGGGTTGCCATTTCCTTCTCCAGTGGATCACTTTTAGTCAGAACTCTCTGCTACGACCTGTCCGTCTTGGGCGTCCCTGCACGGCATAGCTCATGGCTTCATTGAGTTACGCAAGCCCCTTCGCCACGACAAGGCAATGATCCATGAAGGAGAACGGCTGCCTAGCTGGCCCAATGATAGCACCTGCCCTGACTGTTCCCGTTTTACTCCTCCCCTAGTGAAAAGAAGAACCCAAGCAAGATGCAGGAGAGGGGGGGGGCTTCAGCGCCTTCGTGGAGAGTGGTTGGCGGGAAGCGGCGGAGGGCAAAAAAAGCAGCAAAAGCCTACAGCACCCGGTATTCCCAGGCGGTCTCCCATCCAGGTACTAACCAGGCCTGACCCTGCTTAGCTTCCGAGATCAGACAAGATCGGGCGCGTTCAGGGTAGTATGGCCGTAGACGCTTCACAGTTCTGCTGCCTCTGCTTTTAAGCAGGGCTCCGAGACTCTGCCTCTCCCCCTTCCCCAGGAGGACCGCTCCTACCCAGAACCTTGCTTACGCTGCTACCCGCTGCTGCACACACACACACGCAAACAAACAAACACACACACACACACACACACACACACACACACAGAGCAGCCGCCACCTCGCTCTGCCTGCCCCTCACCACTGATCACGCTTCTCCCTGCAAAACGCAGCCACCCGCGCCTTCCTCCGCCCTGTCCCACCTCCAAACCCCTCTCCTGACAACCAACACAACTTCTCCTCCTCCCTCCAGCTGGGCAGCATGGCATCGTCTCGGGCACGTTGGCCCCACAACCCTCACTCAGTCAAACAGAAGGCCTCTCCCGTGGAGACACGCCTTCTCCACCCAGGGCCAACCACCGGCTGGCTGCCACCACTTCTGATGTGCCTGCGGTCACAACGACCCAACTCCACCTGGCACTCAAGGCCAGCCCCCTCCTTTCAGGCAGGCTCTGCCATCTCGGGCCGTGGACGCACCCCACAGCCTGTCACACCCCACACCCAGTCGCGCTGCTTTCCTCTTTCTCCCCTGGCCCCACCTGACCTGGCACCGGGAAGTCTTCCGGGCCGCCAGCCGACGACAACACCACCAACTTGCCTGGCCTTTCAGATGTCTGCCCGCTCCCTGTCTCACCCACCACGGGATTTCAACCAGATGGGACCAGGAAACAGGCACAGGGCCTTTCCTGAGGTGTCCCCACGCTGGTGCAAGCCTTGCCCGCAGAGCCCCGGCAGACTCCCTCACCGCAGAGATGTGGACGCCGGAAGGAAAGACCGGCCTCCCTTCCCAGGACCTTTCTGTGCAACAAACTTTCTTTCTTTCTTTCTTTCTTTCTTTCTTTCTTTCTTTCTTTCTTTCTTTCTTTCTTTCTTTCTTTCTTTCTTTCTTTCTTCCTTCCTTCCTTCCTTCCTTCCTCCTGAAGAGCAGCTGCTTGGCATGTTAGCGGGACAGAGCCTCTGATGTTGCCAATGTGCCTGCTGCTGTCTGGGTGACGCTTGGGGTGTGTGATGGGACGTTTTGGCGAACCCTCTTCCCACGACCGGTGTCAGGCTATTTTACACCCTAGGCCAGGCTAACTCTTTGCACCACCACCACCACCATCGTGCAAAAAAAAAAAAATGGCCAACTTCAGTTTTCAAGAGCAGATGTCTCGTAGAAAAAAAGGAAAAGCACAAAAGTGGAAAGTGCTCAACGTATTTTAAATTGCAAGAGGAAGTAACACACAAAGTCAGTCTTTAATTTCCTTCGTCCAATACCAAAGACAATGTTATTATAGGAGACAAATCACGTCGCATAATCTTGTGAATTAAATTGATCCGTACCGGAAATTATTTTCCACAGCACTGTTGCAGTATTTAACTTCCAATAAAAAATAAAAATGGTCAGTTGCACTTTTTCCATGGTTTAAGACAACTAATCGTTATACAGTTGTGCCCTTCAATGGTCGGTACTGCGTGCCCAGCGCTGAGGTCTGTGCTCTACCAACGGCTGCCTTGTTGTTGTTGTTCAGTCGTTAAGTCGTGTCCGACCCTTCGTGATCCCATGAACCATATCCCGCCAGGCCTTCCTGTCCTCCACTATCTTCCTGAGTTCGCTCATTTTCATGTTTGTTGCATCGGTGATGCTGTCTAACCATCTCATCCTTTGCCTTCCCCTTCTCCTTTTGCCTTCAATTTTTCCCAGCATCAGAGTCTTCTCCAGAGAGTCCTCTCTTCGCATTAGGTGGCCAAAATATTTGAGTTTCAGCCTCAGTACCTGTCCTTCCAGGGAACAGTCAGGCTTGATTTCATTTAGAATTGACTGATTTGATCTCCTAGCAGTCCAAGGGACTCTCAGGAGTCTTCTCCAGCACCACAGTTCAAAAGCATCTATTCTTCGGCGCTCAGCCTTCCTTATGGTCCAACTCTCGCAACCATACATTGCTACTAGGAACACCATCGCCCTGACTATGCGAACTTTTGTTGGCATGGTGATATCTCTGCTTTTTATTATGCTGTCTAAGTTTGCCATAGCTTTCCTTCCAAGGAGTAAGCGTCTTTTAATTTCATGGCTGCTGTCTCCGTCTGCAGTGATCTTGGAGCCCAGAAAAGTAAAATCTGTTACTGCTTCCATTTCTGCCCCTTCTATTAGCCAGGAATTGATGGACCCAGATGCCATGATCTTAGTTTTATTAATGTTGAGTTTCAAGCCAACTTTTGCACTCTCCTCTTTCACCCTCATCAAGAGGCTCTTTAGTTCTTCTTCACTTTCTGCCGTTAGGGTGGTATCGTCTGCATATCTGAGGTTGTTGATATTTCTCCCGGCAATCTTGATTCCGGCTTGCGATTCATTCAGCCCTGCATTTCTCATAATGTACTCTGCATATAAGTTAAATAGGCAGGGTGACAATATACAGCCTTGCCGTACTCCCTTCCCAATTTTGAACCAGTCGGTTGTTCCATGGCCGGTCCGAACTGTTGCTTCTTGACCCGCATACAGGTTTCTCAGGAGACAGGTAAGGTGGTCTGGTACCCCCATCTCTTTAAGAATTTGCCACAGTTTGTTGTGATCCACACAATCAAAGGCTTTTGCGTAGTCAATGAAGCAGAAGTAGGTGGTTTTTTGGAACTCTCGGGCTTTCTCCATGATCCAGCAGCGCATGTTGGCAATTTGATCTCTAGTTCCTCTGCCTCTTCGAAACCCAGCTTGTACGTCCGGTAGTTCTCGGTCCACGTACTGCTGAAGCCTAGCTTGTAGGATTTTGAGCATAACCTTGCTAGCATGTGATATGAGTGCAATTGTGCGATAGTTTGAGCACTCTTTGGCACTGCCCTTCTTTGGAATTGGAACGTAAACTGACCTTTTCCAATCCTTTGGCCACTGCTGAGTTTTCCAAATTTGTTGGCATATTGAGTGCAGCACTTTCACAGCATCATCATTTAGGATTTTAAGTAGCTCAGCTGGGATATTATCATCTCCACTAGCTTTGTTGTTAGTAATGCTACCTAAGGCCCACTTGACTTCACTCTCTAGGATGTCCGGCTCTGGGTCAGTGACCACACCAGCGTGGTCATCAGGAACATTAAGATCTTTCTTGTATAGTTCTTCTGTGTATTCTTGCCATCTCTTCTTAATCTGCTTCTGTTAGGTCTCTGCCTTTTTTGTCCTTTATCACGACCATCTTTGCACAAAACGTTCCCTTGATATCTCCAATTTTCTTGAAGAGATCTCTAGTCCTCCCCATTCTGTTGTTTTCCTCAATTTCCTTGCATTGTTCATTTAAGAAGGCCTTCTTATCTCTCCTTGCTATTCTCTGGAACTCTGCATTCAGTTGTTTATATCTTTCCCTTTCACCTTTGCTTTTTGCATTCCTTCTTTCCACAGCTATTTGTAAAGCCTCATCTGACAGCCACTTTGCATTCTTGCATTTCTTTTTCTTTGGGATGGTTTTCGTTGCTGCCTCCTGTACAATGTTACGAACTTCCGTCCATAGTTCTTCAGGCACTCTGTCTACCAGGTCTAATGCCCTAAATCTATTCTTCACCTCCACTGTATACTCATAAGGGATATGGTTTAGGTCATATCTGACTGGTCTAGTGGTGTTCCCTACATTCTTCAGTTTAAGCCTGAATTTTGCAATAAGAAGCTCATGATCTGAGCCACAGTCAGCTCCAGGTCTTGTTTTTACTGATTGTATAGATAGAGCTTCTCCATCTTTGGCTGCAAAGCACATAATCTATCTGGTTTCGGTATTGACCATCTGGTGATGTCCATGTGTAGAGTCGCCTCTTGTGTTGTTGGAAAAGAGTGTTTGCTATGACCAGCGTGTTCTCTTGACAGAACTCCGTTAGCCTTTGCCCTGCTTCATTTTGCGCTCCAAGGCCAAACTTGCCTGTTGTTCCGTTTATTTCTTGATTTCCTACTTAGCATTCCAGTCTCCTATGATGTAAAGGACATCTTTTTTGGGTGCTAGTTCTAGAAGGTGTTGTAGGTCTTCATAGAACCGGTCAACTTCATCTTCTTCGGCATCAGTGGTTGGGGCATACACTTGGATTACTGTAATGTTGAATGGTTTGCCTTGGATTCGAACTGAAATCATTCTGTCGTTTTTGAGGTTGCACCCCAGTACTGCCTTTCCCACTCTTTTATTGACTATGAGGGCTACTCCATGTCTTCTAAGGGATTCAAGCCCACAGTAGTAGATATGATGGTCACCTGACTTAAATTCGCCCATGCCCGTCCATTTTAGTTCGCTGATTCCCAAGATGTCAATGTTCAATCTTATCATCTCATTTTTGACCACATCCAGCTTGCCTTGATCCATAGACCTCACATTCCATGTTCCTAAGCAGTATTGCACCTTGCAGCATTGGATTTTCCTTTCAACCTCAGACACATCCACAGTTGGACGTCCTATTGGCTTTGGCCCAACCGCTTCACTCTTTCTGGGTCTACTTGGAATAGTCCTCCGCTCTTCCTCAGTAGCATATTGGACACCTTCCGACCTGAGGGGCTCATCTTCCGGCGTCATATCTTTTAGCCTTTTGGTACTGTTCATGGGATTTTCTTGGCAAGGTTACTGGAGTGGGTTGCCATTTCCTTCTCCAGTGGATCACTTTTAGTCAGAACTCTCTGCTACGACCTGTCCGTCTTGGGCGTCCCTGCACGGCATAGCTCATGGCTTCATTGAGTTACGCAAGCCCCTTCGCCACGACAAAGCAATGATCCATGAAGGAGAACGGCTGCCTAGCTGGCCCAATGATAGCACCTGCCCTGACTGTTCCCGTTTTACTCCTCCCCTAGTGAAAAGAAGAACCCAAGCAAGATGCAGGGGAGGGGGGGGGCTTCAGCGCCTTCGTGGAGAGTGGTTGGCGGGAAGCGGCGGAGGGCAAAAAAAGCAGCAAAAGCCTACAGCACCAGGTATTCCCAGGCGGTCTCCCATCCAGGTACTAACCAGGCCTGACCCTGCTTAGCTTCCAAGATCAGACGAGATCGGGCGCGTTCAGGGTAGTATGGCCGTAGACGCTTCATAGTTCTGCTGCCTCTGCTTTTAAGCAGGGCTCCGAGACTCTGCCTCTCCCCCTTCCCCAGGAGGACCGCTCCTACCCAGAACCTTGCTTACGCTGCTACCCGCTGCTGCACACACACGCAAACAAACAAACAAACACACACACACACACACACACACAGAGCAGCCGCCACCTCGCTCTGCCTGCCCCTCACCACTGATCACGCTTCTCCCTGCAAAACGCAGCCACCCGCGCCTTCCTCCGCCCTCTCCCACCTCCAAACCCCTCTCCTGACAACCAACACAACTTCTCCTCCTCCCTCCAGCTGGGCAGCATGGCATCGTCTCGGGCACGTTGGCCCCACAACCCTCACTCAGTCAAACAGAAGGCCTCTCCCGTGGAGACACGCCTTCTCCACCCAGGGCCAACCACCGGCTGGCTGCCACCCCTTCTGACGTGCCTGCGGTCACAACGACCCAACTCCACCTGGCACTCAAGGCCAGCCCCCTCCTTTCAGGCAGGCTCTGCCATCTCGGGCCGCGGACGCACCCCACAGCCTGTCACACCCCACACCCAGTCGCGCTGCTTTCCTCTTTCTCCCCTGGCCCCACCTGACCTGGCACCGGGAAGTCTTCCGGGCCGCCAGCCGACGACAACAACACCAACTTGCCTGGCCTTTCAGATGCCTGCCCGCTCCCTGTCTCACCCACCACGGGATTTCAACCAGATGGGACCAGGAAACAGGCACAGGGCCTTTCCTGAGGTGTCCCCACGCTGGTGCAAGCCTTGCCCGCAGAGCCCCGGCAGACTCCCTCACCGCAGAGATGTGGACGCCGGAAGGAAAGACCGGCCTCCCTTCCCAGGACCTTTCTGTGCAACAAACTTCCTTCCTTCCTTCCTTCCTTCCTTCCTTCCTTCCTTCCTTCCTTCCTTCCTTCCTTTCCTTCCTCCTGAAGAGCAGCTGCTTGGAATGTTAGCGGGACAGAGCCTCTGATGTTGCCAATGTGCCTGCTGCTGTCTGGGTGACGCTTGGGGTGTGAGATGGGACGTTTTGGCGAACCCTCTTCCCACGACCGGTGTCAGGCTATTTTACACCCTAGGCCAGGCTAACTCTTTGTACCACCACCACCACCATCGTGCAAAAAAAAAAATGGCCAACTTCAGTTTTCAAGAGCAGATGTCTCGTAGAAAAAAAGGAAAAGCACAAAAGTGGAAAGTGCTCAACGTATTTTAAATTGCAAGAGGAAGTAACACACAAAGTCAGTCTTTGATTTCCTTCGTCCAATACCAAAGACAATGTTATTATAGGAGACAAATCACGTCGCATAATCTTGTGAATTCAATTGATCCGTACCGGAAATTATGTTCCACAGCACTGTTGCAGTATTTAACTTCCAATAAAAAATAAAAATGGTCAGTTGCACTTTTTCCATGGTTTAAGACAACTAATCGTTATACAGTTGTGCCCCTCAATGGTCGGTACTGCGTGCCCAGCGCTGAGGTCTGTGCTCTACCAACGGCTGCCTAGCTAGCCCAATGATAGCACCTGCCCTGACTGTTCCCGTTTTACTCCTCCCCTAGTGAAAAGAAGAACCCAAGCAAGATGCAGGGGAGGGGGGGGGGCTTCAGCGCCTTCGTGGAGAGTGGTTGGCGGGAAGCGGCGGAGGGCAAAAAAAGCAGCAAAAGCCTACAGCACCCGGTATTCCCAGGCGGTCTCCCATCCAGGTACTAACCAGGCCTGACCCTGCTTAGCTTCCGAGATCAGACGAGATCGGGCGCGTTCAGGGTAGTATGGCCGTAGACGCTTCACAGTTCTGCTGCCTCTGCTTTTAAGCAGGGCTCCGAGACTCTGCCTCTCCCCCTTCCCCAGGAGGACCGCTCCTACCCAGAACCTTGCTTACGCTGCTACCCGCTGCTGCACACACACGCAAACACACACACACACACACACACACACACACACACACACACACACAGAGCAGCCGCCACCTCGCTCTGCCTGCCCCTCACCACTGATCACGCTTCTCCCTGCAAAACGCAGCCACCCGCGCCTTCCTCCGCCCTCTCCCACCTCCAAACCCCTCTCCTGACAACCAACACAACTTCTCCTCCTCCCTCCAGCTGGGTAGCATGGCATCGTCTCGGACACGCTGGCCCCACAACCCTCACTCAGTCAAACAGAAGGCCTCTCCCGTGGAGACACGCCTTCTCCACCCAGGGCCAACCACCGGCTGGCTGCCACCCCTTCTGACGTGCCTGCGGTCACAACGACCCAACTCCACCTGGCACTCAAGGCCAGCCCCCTCCTTTCAGGCAGGCTATGCCATTTCGGGCCGCGGACGCACCCCACAGCCTGTCACACCCCACACCCAGTCGCGCTGCTTCCCTCTTTCTCCCCTGGCCCCACCTGACCTGGCACCGGGAAGTCTTCCGGGCCGCCAGCCGACGACAACAACACCAACTTGCCTGGCCTTTCAGATGCCTGCCCGCTCCCTGTCTCACCCACCACGGGATTTCAACCAGATGGGACCAGGAAACAGGCACAGGGCCTTTCCTGAGGTGTCCCCACGCTGGTGCAAGCCTTGCCCGCAGAGCCCCGGCAGACTCCCTCACCGCAGAGATGTGGACGCTGGAAGGAAAGACCGGCCTCCCTTCCCAGGACCTTTCTGTGCAACAAACTTTCTTTCTTTCTTTCTTCCTTCCTTCCTTCCTTCCTCCTGAAGAGCAGCTGCTTGGCATGTTAGCGGGACAGAGCCTCTGATGTTGCCAATGTGCCTGCTGCTGTCTGGGTGACGCTTGGGGTGTGTGATGGGACGTTTTGGCGAACCCTCTTCCCACGACCGGTGTCAGGCTATTTTACACCCTAGGCCAGGCTAACTCTTTGCATCACCACCACCACCATCGTGCAAAAAAAAAGATGGCCAACTTCAGTTTTCAAGAGCAGATGTCTCGTAGAAAAAAAGGAAAAGCACAAAAGTGGAAAGTGCTCAACGTATTTTAAATTGCAAGAGGAAGTAACACACAAAGTCAGTCTTTGATTTCCTTCGTCCAATACCAAAGACAATGTTATTATAGGAGACAAATCACGTCGCATAATCTTGTGAATTCAATTGATCCGTACCGGAAATTATGTTCCACAGCACTGTTGCAGTATTTAACTTCCAATAAAAAATAAAAATGGTCAGTTGCACTTTTTCCATGGTTTAAGACAACTAATCGTTATACAGTTGTGCCCCTCAATGGTCGGTACTGCGTGCCCAGCGCTGAGGTCTGTGCTCTACCAACGGCTGCCTAGCTGGCCCAATGATAGCACCTGCCCTGACTGTTCCCGTTTTACTCCTCCCCTAGTGAAAAGAAGAACCTAAGCAAGATGCAGGGGAGGGGGGGGGCTTCAGCGCCTTCGTGGAGAGTGGTTGGCGGGAAGCGGCGGAGGGCAAAAAAAGCAGCAAAAGCCTACAGCACCCGGTATTCCCAGGCGGTCTCCCATCCAGGTACTAACCAGGCCTGACCCTGCTTAGCTTCCGAGATCAGACGAGATCGGGCGCGTTCAGGGTAGTATGGCCGTAGACGCTTCACAGTTCTGCTGCCTCTGCTTTTAAGCAGGGCTCCGAGACTCTGCCTCTCCCCCTTCCCCAGGAGGACCGCTCCTACCCAGAACCTTGCTTACGCTGCTACCCGCTGCTGCACACACACGCAAACAAACAAACAAACACACACACACACACAGAGCAGCCGCCACCTCGCTCTGCCTGCCCCTCACCACTGATCACGCTTCTCCCTGCAAAACGCAGCCACCCGCGCCTTCCTCCGCCCTCTCCCACCTCCAAACCCCTCTCCTGACAACCAACACAACTTCTCCTCCTCCCTCCAGCTGGGCAGCATGGCATCGTCTCGGGCACGTTGGCCCCACAACCCTCACTCAGTCAAACAGAAGGCCTCTCCCGTGGAGACACGCCTTCTCCACCCAGGGCCAACCACCGGCTGGCTGCCACCCCTTCTGACGTGCCTGCGGTCACAACGACCCAACTCCACCTGGCACTCAAGGCCAGCCCCCTCCTTTCAGGCAGGCTCTGCCATCTCGGGCCGCGGACGCACCCCACAGCCTGTCACACCCCACACCCAGTCGCGCTGCTTTCCTCTTTCTCCCCTGGCCCCACCTGACCTGGCACCGGGAAGTCTTCCGGGCCGCCAGCCGACGACAACACCACCAACTTGCCTGGCCTTTCAGATGCCTGCCCGCTCCCTGTCTCACCCACCACGGGATTTCAACCAGATGGGACCAGGAAACAGGCACAGGGCCTTTCCTGAGGTGTCCCCACGCTGGTGCAAGCCTTGCCCGCAGAGCCCCGGCAGACTCCCTAACCGCAGAGATGTGGACGCTGGAAGGAAAGACCGGCCTCCCTTCCCAGGACCTTTCTGTGCAACAAACTTTCTTTCTTTCTTTCTTTCTTTCTTTCTTTCTTTCTTTCTTTCTTTCTTTCTTTCTTTCTTTCTTTCTTTCTTCCTTCCTTCCTCCTGAAGAGCAGCTGCTTGGCATGTTAGCGGGACAGAGCCTCTGATGTTGCCAATGTGCCTGCTGCTGTCTGGGTGACGCTTGGGGTGTGTGATGGGACGTTTTGGCGAACCCTCTTCCCACGACCGGTGTCAGGCTATTTTACACCCTAGGCCAGGCTAACTCTTTGCACCACCACCACCACCATCGTGCAAAAAAAAAAAATGGCCAACTTCAGTTTTCAAGAGCAGATGTCTCGTAGAAAAAAAGGAAAAGCACAAAAGTGGAAAGTGCTCAACGTATTTTAAATTGCAAGAGGAAGTAACACACAAAGTCAGTCTTTGATTTCCTTCGTCCAATACCAAAGACAATGTTATTATAGGAGACAAATCACGTCGCATAATCTTGTGAATTAAATTGATCCGTACCGGAAATTATTTTCCACAGCACTGTTGCAGTATTTAACTTCCAATAAAAAATAAAAATGGTCAGTTGCACTTTTTCCATGGTTTAAGACAACTAATCGTTATACAGTTGTGCCCTTCAATGGTCGGTACTGCGTGCCCAGCGCTGAGGTCTGTGCTCTACCAACGGCTGCCTTGTTGTTGTTGTTCAGTCGTTAAGTCGTGTCCGACCCTTCGTGATCCCATGAACCATATCCCGCCAGGCCTTCCTGTCCTCCACTATCTTCCTGAGTTCGCTCATTTTCATGTTTGTTGCATCGGTGATGCTGTCTAACCATCTCATCCTTTGCCTTCCCCTTCTCCTTTTGCCTTCAATTTTTCCCAGCATCAGAGTCTTCTCCAGAGAGTCCTCTCTTCGCATTAGGTGGCCAAAATATTTGAGTTTCAGCCTTAGTATCTGTCCTTCCAGGGAACAGTCAGGGTTGATTTCATTTAGGATTGACTGATTTGATCTCCTAGCAGTCCAAGGGACTCTCAGGAGTCTTCTCCAGCACCACAGTTCAAAAGCATCTATTCTTCGGCGCTCAGCCTTCCTTATGGTCCAACTCTCGCAACCATACATTGCTACTAGGAACACCATCGCCCTGACTATGCGAACTTTTGTTGGCATGGTGATATCTCTGCTTTTTATTATGCTGTCTAAGTTTGCCATAGCTTTCCTTCCAAGGAGTAAGCGTCTTTTAATTTCATGGCTGCTGTCTCCGTCTGCAGTGATCTTGGAGCCCAGAAAAGTAAAATCTGTTACTGCTTCCATTTCTGCCCCTTCTATTAGCCAGGAATTGATGGACCCAGATGCCATGATCTTAGTTTTATTAATGTTGAGTTTCAAGCCAACTTTTGCACTCTCCTCTTTCACCCTCATCAAGAGGCTCTTTAGTTCTTCTTCACTTTCTGCCGTTAGGGTGGTATCGTCTGCATATCTGAGGTTGTTGATATTTCTCCCGGCAATCTTGATTCCGGCTTGCGATTCATTCAGCCCTGCATTTCTCATAATGTACTCTGCATATAAGTTAAATAAGCAGGGTGACAATATACAGCCTTGCCGTACTCCCTTCCCAATTTTGAACCAGTCGGTTGTTCCATGGCCGGTCCGAACTGTTGCTTCTTGACCCGCATACAGGTTTCTCAGGAGACAGGTAAGGTGGTCTGGTACCCCCATCTCTTTAAGAATTTGCCACAGTTTGTTGTGATCCACACAATCAAAGGCTTTTGCGTAGTCAATGAAGCAGAAGTAGGTGGTTTTCTGGAACTCTCGGGCTTTCTCCATGATCCAGCGCATGTTGGCAATTTGATCTCTAGTTCCTCTGCCTCTTCGAAACCCAGCTTGTACGTCCGGTAGTTCTCGGTCCACGTACTGCTGAAGCCTAGCTTGTAGGATTTTGAGCATAACCTTGCTAGCATGTGATATGAGTGCAATTGTGCGATAGTTTGAGCACTCTTTGGCACTGCCCTTCTTTGGAATTGGAACGTAAACTGACCTTTTCCAATCCTTTGGCCACTGCTGAGTTTTCCAAATTTGTTGGCATATTGAGTGCAGCACTTTCACAGCATCATCATTTAGGATTTTAAGTAGCTCAGCTGGGATATTATCATCTCCACTAGCTTTGTTGTTAGTGATGCTACCTAAGGCCCACTTGACTTCACTCTCTAGCATGTCCGGCTCTGGGTCAGTGACCACACCAGCGTGGTCATCAGGAACATTAAGATCTTTCTTGTATAGTTCTTCTGTGTATTCTTGCCATCTCTTCTTAATCTGCTTCTGTTAGGTCTCTGCCTTTTTTGTCCTTTATCATGCCCATCTTTGCACAAAACGTTCCCTTGATATCTCCAATTTTCTTGAAGAGATCTCTAGTCCTCCCCATTCTGTTGTTTTCCTCAATTTCCTTGCATTGTTCATTTAAGAAGGCCTTCTTATCTCTCCTTGCTATTCTCTGGAACTCTGCATTCAGTTGTTTATATCTTTCCCTTTCACCTTTGCTTTTTGCATTCCTTCTTTCCACAGCTATTTGTAAAGCCTCATCTGACAGCCACTTTGCTTTCTTGCATTTCTTTTTCTTTGGGATGGTTTTCGTTGCTGCCTCCTGTACAATGTTACGAACTTCCGTCCATAGTTCTTCAGGCACTCTGTCTACCAGGTCTAATGCCCTAAATCTATTCTTCACCTCCACTGTATACTCATAAGGGATATGGTTTAGGTCATATCTGACTGGTCTAGTGGTGTTCCCTACATTCTTCAGTTTAAGCCTGAATTTTGCAATAAGAAGCTCATGATCTGAGCCACAGTCAGCTCCAGGTCTTGTTTTTACTGATTGTATAGATAGAGCTTCTCCATCTTTGGCTGCAAAGCACATAATCTATCTGGTTTCGGTATTGACCATCTGGTGATGTCCATGTGTAGAGTCGCCTCTTGTGTTGTTGGAAAAGAGTGTTTGCTATGACCAGCATGTTCTCTTGACAGAACTCCGTTAGCCTTTGCCCTGCTTCATTTTGCGCTCCAAGGCCAAACTTGCCTGTTGTTCCGTTTATTTCTTGATTTCCGACTTTAGCATTCCAGTCTCCTATGATGTAAAGGACATCTTTTTTGGGTGCTAGTTCTAGAAGGTGTTGTAGGTCTTCATAGAACCGGTCAACTTCATCTTCTTCGGCATCAGTGGTTGGGGCATACACTTGTTGTTGTTCAGTCGTTAAGTCGTGTCCGACCCTTCGTGATCCCATGAACCATATCCCGCCAGGCCTTCCTGTCCTCCACTATCTTCCTGAGTTCGCTCATTTTCATGTTTGTTGCATCGGTGATGCTGTCTAACCATCTCATCCTTGGCCTTCCCCTTCTCCTTTTGCCTTCAATCTTTCCCAGCATCAGAGTCTTTTCCAGAGAGTCCTCTCTTCGCATTAGGTGGCCAAAATATTTGAGTTTCAGCCTCAGTACCTGTCCTTCCAGGGAACAGTCAGGCTTGATTTCATTTAGAATTGACTGATTTGATCTCCTAGCAGTCCAAGGGACTCTCAGGAGTCTTCTCCAGCACCACAGTTCAAAAGCATCTATTCTTCGGCGCTCAGCCTTCCTTATGGTCCAACTCTCGCAACCATACATTGCTACTGGGAACACCATCGCCCTGACTATACGAACGTTTGTTGGCATGGTGATATCTCTGCTTTTTATTATGCTGTCTAAGTTTGCCATAGCTTTCCTTCCAAGGAGTAAGCGTCTTTTAATTTCATGGCTGCTGTCTCCATCTGCAGTGATCTTGGAGCCCAGAAAAGTAAAATCTGTTACTGCTTCCATTTCTGCCCCTTCTATTTGCCAGGAATTGATGGGACCCGATGCCATGATCTTAGTTTTATTAATGTTGAGTTTCAAGCCAACTTTTGCACTCTCCTCTTTCACTCTCATCAAGAGGCTCTTTAGTTCTTCTTCACTTTCTGCCATTAGGGTGGTATCGTCTGCATATCTGAGGTTGTTGATATTTCTCCCGGCAATCTTGATTCCGGCTTGCGATTCATTCAGCCCTGCATTTCTCATAATGTACTCTGCATATAAGTTAAATAAGCAGGGTGACAATATACAGCCTTGCCGTACTCCCTTCCCAATTTTGAACCAATCAGTTGTTCCATGGCCGGTTCGAACTGTTGCTTCTTGACCCGCATACAGGTTTCTCAGGAGACAGGTAAGGTGGTTTGGTACCCCCATCTCTTTAAGAATTTGCCACAGTTTGTTGTGATCCACACAATCAAAGGCTTTTGCGTAGTCAATGAAGCAGAAGTAGGTGGTTTTCTGGAACTCTCGGGCTTTCTCCATGATCCAGCGCATGTTGGCAATTTGATCTCTAGTTCCTCTGCCTCTTCGAAACCCAGCTTGTACGTCCGGTAGTTCTCGGTCCACGTACATACACTTGGATTACTGTAATGTTGAATGGTTTGCCTTGGATTCGAACTGAAATCATTCTGTCGTTTTTGAGGTTGCACCCCAGTACTGCCTTTCCCACTCTTTTATTGACTATGAGGGCTACTCCATGTCTTCTAAGGGATTCAAGCCCACAGTAGTAGATATGATGGTCACCTGACTTAAATTCGCCCATGCCCGTCCATTTTAGTTCGCTGATTCCCAAGATGTCAATGTTCAATCTTATCATCTCATTTTTGACCACATCCAGCTTGCCTTGATCCATAGACCTCACATTCCATGTTCCTAAGCAGTATTGCACCTTGCAGCATTGGATTTTCCTTTCAACCTCAGACACATCCACAGTTGGACGTCCTATTGGCTTTGGCCCAACCGCTTCACTCTTTCTGGGTCTACTTGGAATAGTCCTCCGCTCTTCCTCAGTAGCATATTGGACACCTTCCGACCTGAGGGGCTCATCTTCCGGCGTCATATCTTTTAGCCTTTTGGTACTGTTCATGGGATTTTCTTGGCAAGGTTACTGGAGTGGGTTGCCATTTCCTTCTCCAGTGGATCACTTTTAGTCAGAACTCTCTGCTACGACCTGTCCGTCTTGGGCGTCCCTGCACGGCATAGCTCATGGCTTCATTGAGTTACGCAAGCCCCTTCGCCACGACAAGGCAATGATCCATGAAGGAGAACGGCTGCCTAGCTGGCCCAATGATAGCACCTGCCCTGACTGTTCCCGTTTTACTCCTCCCCTAGTGAAAAGAAGAACCCAAGCAAGATGCAGGGGAGGGGGGGGGGCTTCAGCGCCTTCGTGGAGAGTGGTTGGCGGGAAGCGGCGGAGGGCAAAAAAAGCAGCAAAAGCCTACAGCACCCGGTATTCCCAGGCGGTCTCCCATCCAGGTACTAACCAGGCCTGACCCTGCTTAGCTTCCGAGATCAGACGAGATCGGGCGCGTTCAGGGTAGTATGGCCGTAGACGCTTCACAGTTCTGCTGCCTCTGCTTTTAAGCAGGGCTCCGAGACTCTGCCTCTCCCCCTTCCCCAGGAGGACCGCTCCTACCCAGAACCTTGCTTACGCTGCTACCCGCTGCTGCACACACACGCAAACAAACAAACAAACACACACACACACACACACACACACAGAGCAGCCGCCACCTCGCTCTGCCTGCCCCTCACCACTGATCACGCTTCTCCCTGCAAAACGCAGCCACCCGCGCCTTCCTCCGCCCTCTCCCACCTCCAAACCCCTCTCCTGACAACCAACACAACTTCTCCTCCTCCCTCCAGCTGGGCAGCATGGCATCGTCTCGGGCACGTTGGCCCCACAACCCTCACTCAGTCAAACAGAAGGCCTCTCCCGTGGAGACACGCCTTCTCCACCCAGGGCCAACCACCGGCTGGCTGCCACCCCTTCTGACGTGCCTGCGGTCACAACGACCCAACTCCACCTGGCACTCAAGGCCAGCCCCCTCCTTTCAGGCAGGCTCTGCCATCTCGGGCCGCGGACGCACCCCACAGCCTGTCACACCCCACACCCAGTCGCGCTGCTTTCCTCTTTCTCCCCTGGCCCCACCTGACCTGGCACCGGGAAGTCTTCCGGGCCGCCAGCCGACGACAACAACACCAACTTGCCTGGCCTTTCAGATGCCTGCCCGCTCCCTGTCTCACCCACCACGGGATTTCAACCAGATGGGACCAGGAAACAGGCACAGGGCCTTTCCTGAGGTGTCCCCACGCTGGTGCAAGCCTTGCCCGCAGAGCCCCGGCAGACTCCCTAACCGCAGAGATGTGGACGCTGGAAGGAAAGACCGGCCTCCCTTCCCAGGACCTTTCTGTGCAACAAACTTTCTTTCTTTCTTTCTTTCTTTCTTTCGTTCTTCCTTCCTTCCTTCCTCCTGAAGAGCAGCTGCTTGGCATGTTAGCGGGACAGAGCCTCTGATGTTGCCAATGTGCCTGCTGCTGTCTGGGTGACGCTTGGGGTGTGAGATGGGACGTTTTGGCGAACACTCTTCCCACGACCGGTGTCAGGCTATTTTACACCCTAGGCCAGGCTAACTCTTTGCACCACCACCACCACCATCGTGCAAAAAAAAAAAATGGCCAACTTCAGTTTTCAAGAGCAGATGTCTCGTAGAAAAAAAGGAAAAGCACAAAAGTGGAAAGTGCTCAACGTATTTTAAATTGCAAGAGGAAGTAACACACAAAGTCAGTCTTTGATTTCCTTCGTCCAATACCAAAGACAATGTTATTATAGGAGACAAATCACGTCGCATAATCTTGTGAATTCAATTGATCCGTACCGGAAATTATGTTCCACAGCACTGTTGCGGTATTTAACTTCCAATAAAAAATAAAAATGGTCAGTTGCACTTTTTCCATGGTTTAAGACAACTAATCGTTATACAGTTGTGCCCCTCAATGGTCGGATCTGCGTCCCCAGCGCTGAGGTCTGTGCCCTAGGCGGCTACCTAGCTGGCCCAATGATAGCACCTGCCCTGACTGTTCCCGTTTTACTCCTCCCCTAGTGAAAAGAAGAACCCAAGCAAGATGCAGGGGAGGGGGGGGGCTTCAGCGCCTTCGTGGAGAGTGGTTGGCGGGAAGCGGCGGAGGGCAAAAAAAGCAGCAAAAGCCTACAGCACCCGGTATTCCCAGGCGGTCTCCCATCCAGGTACTAACCAGGCCTGACCCTGCTTAGCTTCCGAGATCAGACGAGATCAGGCGCGTTTAGGGTAGTATGGCCGTAGACGCTTCACAGTTCTGCTGCCTCTGCTTTTAAGCAGGGCTCCGAGACTCTGCCTCTCCCCCTTTCCCAGGAGGACCGCTCCTACCCAGAACCTTGCTTACGCTGCTACCCGCTGCTGCACACACACGCAAACAAACAAACAAACACACACACACACACACACACACAGAGCAGCCGCCACCTCGCTCTGCCTGCCCCTCACCACTGATCACGCTTCTCCCTGCAAAACGCAGCCACCCGCGCCTTCCTCCGCCCTCTCCCACCTCCAAACCCCTCTCCTGACAACCAACACAACTTCTCCTCCTCCCTCCAGCTGGGCAGCATGGCATCGTCTCGGGCACGTTGGCCCCACAACCCTCACTCAGTCAAACAGAAGGCCTCTCCCGTGGAGACACGCCTTCTCCACCCAGGGCCAACCACCGGCTGGCTGCCACCCCTTCTGACGTGCCTGCGGTCACAACGACCCAACTCCACCTGGCACTCAAGGCCAGCCCCCTCCTTTCAGGCAGGCTCTGCCATCTCGGGCCGCGGACGCACCCCACAGCCTGTCACACCCCACACCCAGTCGCGCTGCTTTCCTCTTTCTCCCCTGGCCCCACCTGACCTGGCACCGGGAAGTCTTCCGGGCCGCCAGCCGACGACAACAACACCAACTTGCCTGGCCTTTCAGATGCCTGCCCGCTCCCTGTCTCACCCACCACGGGATTTCAACCAGATGGGACCAGGAAACAGGCACAGGGCCTTTCCTGAGGTGTCCCCACGCTGGTGCAAGCCTTGCCCGCAGAGCCCCGGCAGACTCCCTAACCGCAGAGATGTGGACGCTGGAAGGAAAGACCGGCCTCCCTTCCCAGGACCTTTCTGTGCAACAAACTTTCTTTCTTTCTTTCTTTCTTTCTTTCTTTCTTTCTTTCTTTCTTTCTTTCTTTCTTTCTTTCTTTCTTTCTTTCTTTCTTTCTTCCTCCTGAAGAGCAGCTGCTTGGCATGTTAGCGGGACAGAGCCTCTGATGTTGCCAATGTGCCTGCTGCTGTCTGGGTGACGCTTGGGGTGTGAGATGGGACGTTTTGGCGAACACTCTTCCCACGACCGGTGTCAGGCTATTTTACACCCTAGGCCAGGCTAACTCTTTGCACCACCACCACCACCATCGTGCAAAAAAAAAAAATGGCCAACTTCAGTTTTCAAGAGCAGATGTCTCGTAGAAAAAAAGGAAAAGCACAAAAGTGGAAAGTGCTCAACGTATTTTAAATTGCAAGAGGAAGTAACACACAAAGTCAGTCTTTGATTTCCTTCGTCCAATACCAAAGACAATGTTATTATAGGAGACAAATCACGTCGCATAATCTTGTGAATTCAATTGATCCGTACCGGAAATTATGTTCCACAGCACTGTTGCAGTATTTAACTTCCAATAAAAAATAAAAATGGTCAGTTGCACTTTTTCCATGGTTTAAGACAACTAATCGTTATACAGTTGTGCCCCTCAATGGTCGGATCTGCGTCCCCAGCGCTGAGGTCTGTGCCCTAGGCGGCTACCTAGCTGGCCCAATGATAGCACCTGCCCTGACTGTTCCCGTTTTACTCCTCCCCTAGTGAAAAGAAGAACCCAAGCAAGATGCAGGGGAGGGGGGGGGGGCTTCAGCGCCTTCGTGGAGAGTGGTTGGCGGGAAGCGGCGGAGGGCAAAAAAAGCAGCAAAAGCCTACAGCACCCGGTATTCCCAGGCGGTCTCCCATCCAGGTACTAACCAGGCCTGACCCTGCTTAGCTTCCGAGATCAGACGAGATCGGGCGCGTTCAGGGTAGTATGGCCGTAGACGCTTCACAGTTCTGCTGCCTCTGCTTTTAAGCAGGGCTCCGAGACTCTGCCTCTCCCCCTTCCCCAGGAGGACCGCTCCTACCCAGAACCTTGCTTACGCTGCTACCCGCTGCTGCACACACACGCAAACACACACACACAGAGCAGCCGCCACCTCGCTCTGCCTGCCCCTCACCACTGATCACGCTTCTCCCTGCAAAACGCAGCCACCCGCGCCTTCCTCCGCCCTCTCCCCCCTCCAAACCCCTCTCCTGACAACCAACACAACTTCTCCTCCTCCCTCCAGCTGGGCAGCATGGCATCGTCTCGGGCACGTTGGCCCCACAACCCTCACTCAGTCAAACAGAAGGCCTCTCCCGTGGAGACACGCCTTCTCCACCCAGGGCCAACCACCGGCTGGCTGCCACCCCTTCTGACGTGCCTGCGGTCACAACGACCCAACTCCACCTGGCACTCAAGGCCAGCCCCCTCCTTTCAGGCAGGCTCTGCCATCTCGGGCCGCGGACGCACCCCACAGCCTGTCACACCCCACACCCAGTCGCGCTGCTTCCCTCTTTCTCCCCTGGCCCCACCTGACCTGGCACCGGGAAGTCTTCCGGGCCGCCAGCCGCCGACAACACCATCAACTTGCCTGGCCTTTCAGATGCCTGCCCGCTCCCTGTCTCACCCACCACGGGGCTTCAACCAGATGGGACCAGGAAACAGGCACAGTGCCTTTCCTGAGGCGTCCCCAAGCTCAGATCAGATACATTCAGGGTAGTGTATCTGTAGACACCATTCATTGTTACCAATACATTTTTACCAATTTAATAACGAAATGTTGATGCAGTACAATTACCGTTTCCCTAAAAATAAGAGCTATCCTGAAAATAAGACCTATCGTCATTTTTTCATGATTTTTGCTGGCACTCGTCAATATAAATCCTCCCCAAAAGGCCTGCACTTGAGTCCTCCACCATAGAGACGACGTGCTAGTTATGCCAACAAGGCCTGCGAGGAGGCTGCTACCTTGCAGAATCTCTCTAGCATGTTGTCTCCATGGTGGAGGACTTGAGTACAGGCCATGCAGGCCTTGCACCTTCAGGAAAGAATGAAACTTTAATTGGTCAAAGTAAGTGCCGGGGGGTGGGGTCGCATCACAGGTTGGGAAAATAAGACCTCCCTGAAAATAAGACCTACTGCGGTTTTTGGAGCCAAAATTAATATAAGACACCATCCTATTTTCTTGGAAACACAGTAATATGGCATGGCAGGTGTCATACCTGTCAGAAGATCTGATTCATATGAGAGATTTGCGTTTCATTGTGCTAAAGGTGAAGGAGTCTGAAGCAAGGATTAATGGAAGAAGAAATGCATTTCTGTTGTTCTATGACTGTTGTATTTCTTACCTGGATGAATGCGGGGGGGGGGGGACAAATGTTGCTGATCTGCACTTTTTTCCTGGATATTTCTAAAGAGTGTTCTTTTTTAGAAGAATATGTAAAGTTCTCTGGAAGAAAATGTGACATCAGTAAAGCAGATTGTTTTAACATAAATAACAGATGAGGGAACTGCAAAATATAGTGAGGAGAAAAACCTAGCAGATGAACAGTTGGTAGAGGGTCACTTGTTTTAAAAACAAGGCTATTGCATTCAAAAACATTTGTCTCATCATCATTCAGTTTGCAATATGTCTGCCTGGAACTAATGCACCTGTGTAATGAACTTTATCCATCAGTAATGACACCTGGACAGATGAGAGAAACATAACGGAATATGCAATTCTAAATGCATTGCTTGTAATGAGAGTCAGGTTTAAGTGATAAGAAAATCAACAACAGGTCAGAACCTGTCCTGCACTGAATTTCATAATTCATTATTGAAAAATTGAATTGTGCTGCAAAAATGTTCATACCTATGCAAAGTTCTCCAGTCATACCTAGGGGTATGTCCCTACATAAGAACATAAGAAGAGCCCTGCTGGATCATGCCAAGGGTCCATCTAGTCCAGCTTCCTGTATCACACATTGGCCAACCAGATGGCTTATGGAGCACTCAAGACAACAAGATACCTGTATCCTGTTGCCACTCCCTTGTACCTGGCACAGAGAAAACCTACTTCAAATCCAGGAGGTTGCTTATGGCTTGTTACAAGCCATGGACGTTTCCTCCATGAATCTATCCAAACCCCTTTTAAAGATATCTAGGCCACCACATCCTGTGGCAAGGTGTTCCACAGATTAATTACACACTGAGTCAAGAAATATTGTTTTTGTCCGTTATAAGAACATAAGAAGAGCCCTGCTGGATCAGGCCAAAGGCCCATCTAGTCCAGCTTCCTGTATCACACAGTGACCCCACCAGATGCCTCAGGGAGCACAAGACAACAAGATACCTATATCCTGTCGCCACTCCCTTGCACCTGGCACAAAGAAAGCCTACTCCTACAACCAGGAGGTTGCTTATCCCCATCATGGCTTGTAAGCTGTGGTGGAATTTTCCTCCATAAATCTGTCCAATCCCCTTTTAAAGGCATCTAGGCCAGGTGCCATCACCACCTCCTGTGGCAAGGAGTTCCACAAACCAATTACACGCTGGGTAAAGAAATATTTTCTTTTGTCTGTTTTAATCCTCCACTCAATTTGAGTGGATGTCCCCTAGTTCTAGTGTTGTGTGAGAGGGAAAAGAACTTCTCTCTCTCCACTCTCTCCATCCCATGCATAATTTTATACGTCTCAATCATGTCCCCCCTCAACCGCCTTTTTTCTAGACTGAAGAGCCCCAGACGCTGTAGCCTTTCCTCATAAGGGAGATGCCCCAGCCCACTAATCATTTTGGTCGCTCTCTTCTGCACCTTTTCCAGTTCCACTATATCCTTTTTGAGATACGGTGAACAGAACTGGACGCAATACTCCAGATGCGGCCTTACCATCGATTTGTACAACGGCATAATAATATTGGACGTTTTATTTTCAATCCCTTTTTTAATGATCCCAAGCATGGAATTGGCCTTCTTCACAGCCGTCGCACACTGGGTCGACACTTTCATCGACCTGTCCACCAGCACCCCAAGATCTCTCTCCTGATCCATCAGAGACAGCTCAGAACCCTACACTCTACTACAATAATGGATTGCCTGAATAAGTTATGGGACATAGGAATACTGATAAAATTAATCAGCCTAGGGAAGGAAGACAGAGGGATAGTAAATTCATCTTTCAGTTGAGTCTATGCATTATTGAAATGACAAAGTTCAGGACGTGAACGTATTTGCTCTGTTTGCAGTAATCTGATTCAAATGCATGGTTAGGATAGCATTAATAACAAACTTACAATCACAGCGCAATCCTAACCAACTTTCCAGTGCCGGTGTAGCCATGCTGACAGGGCGCACACTACGTTTTGCACTGCAGGTGCAGTCATGGAAGCCTCTTCAAGGTGAGGGAACATTACCTCGGGGCTGCATTGCGGCTGCATCGGCACTGGAATGTTGGTTAGGATTGCGCTGTACATTTAGTATTCTGATAGGGAATTTAAATCTCATACCTCAGTTGGATTTATAAGATTCTGTTTTGTTTTTGAATAATTTAAATCTTGCACCTTAGTTAATTTTACAGGTTTCTTTTTTGTTTTCAGAAAACTTAAATTTTGCACTTTGCTTGATTTGATCCCAATTTGGCTTGTCAATTATGTAAACCCTGTATTCTGTAAACCCTGTAGGAAAGAGAAAAAAGTATCTTAATGTGAATTTTATTAACAAAGGAGTCCACCTTTGACATGTCAATTGCTTAATATACAAAACTAACAAAACTATGGCATGAATATAAATTGTTGAAAGGTTAACTAATATTATCCTTAACTTTCACCCTATTAGGATTACAGTACAGCTACATGCATAGACTTGTTCTCCCCTCCAAAGCTCAGTACTCATTTCTTGTTCTTGATAAAACACTTGTATCTATGAGGACCAAACCTCTTTTTAAATTATGAAATATGATTACGCAACAATACAAGAGAGGGGAGACAAAGAATATCATCACATTCTGCAGAAACTGGATCCTCTTTCTGTTCTGTATAGTGATGGGCAGTAAGTGGAGGGTTTTAAGTGGAGGGTTTTAGGGTGTGGATTCTTACAGAGATAGATATACAATAATGTAAACCTGTTTGGATTTGTCATTGCTCTCCTCCCAAGAAGTAAACGTCTTCTGATTTCCTGGCTGTAGTCAGCATCTGCAGTAATCTTTGCGCCTAGAAATACAAAGTCTGTCACTGCCCGCACATTTTCTCCCTCTATTTGCCAGTTATCAATCAAGCTGGTTGCCATAATCTTGGTTTTTTTGAGGTTTAACTGCAGCCCAGCTTTTGCACTTTCTTCTTTCACCTTTGTCATAAGGCTCCTCAGCTCCTCCTCGCTTTCAGCCATCAAAGTGGTCATATCTGCATATCCATCATCTGCATTTCTGAGATTGTTAATGTTTCTTCCAGCGATCTTAACTCCAGCCTGCATGATGTGTTCTGTGTACAAGTTGAATAGGTAGGGTGAGAGAATACAACCCTGCCGTACTCCTTTCCCAATCTTAAACCAGCCGGTTGTTCTGTGGTCTGTTCTTACCGTTGCTACTTGATGATTATACATATTCCTCAGGAGGCAGACCAGATGACTTGGTATCCCCGTACCACCAAGAACTTGCCAGAATTTGTTATGGTCCACACAGTCAAAGGCTATAGAATAGTCAATAGAAATAGATGTTTTTCTGAAACTCCCTGACTATTTCCATTATCCAGCAGATATTGGCAATTTGGTCCCTAGTTCCTCTACCTTTTCTAAACGCAGCTTGTACATCTGGCAATTCTTGCTCCATGAATTGCTGGAGTTTACCTTGCAGGATCTTGAGCATTACCTTACTGGCATGTGAGAGATAAGTGCCACTGTTCGATAATCTGAACATTCTTTAGTGTTTCCCTTTTTAGTATGGGGATATAAATTGATTTCCCCCCCCAATCTGATGGCCATTCTTGTGTTTTCCAGATTTGCTGTGGCATATGGCATATTGTCACCCTGCTTATTTAACTTATATGCAGAGTACATTATGAGAAATGCAGGGCTGAATGAATCACAAGCCGGAATCAAGATTGCCGGGAGAAATATCAACAACCTCAGATATGCAGACGATACCACCCTAATGGCAGAAAGTGAAGAAGAACTAAAGAGCCTCTTGATGAGAGTGAAAGAGGAGAGTGCAAAAGCTGGCTTGAAACTCAACATTAATAAAACTAAGATCATGGCATCTGGTCCCATCAATTCCTGGCAAATAGAAGGGGCAGAAATGGAAGCAGTAACAGATTTTACTTTTTTGGGCTCCAAGATCACTACAGACGGAGACAGCAGCCATGAAATTAAAAGACGCTTACTCCTTGGAAGGAAAGCTATGGCAAATTTAGATAGTATAATAAAAAGCAGAGATATCACCATGCCAACAAAAGTTCGTATAGTCAGGGCGATGGTGTTCCCAGTAGCAATGTATGGTTGTGAGAGTTGGACCATAAGGAAGGCTGAGCGCCGAAGAATAGATGCTTTTGAACTGTGGTGCTGGAGAAGATTCCTGAGAGTCCCTTGGACTGCTAGGAGATCAAATCAATCCTAAATGAAATCAAGCCTGACTGTTCCCTGGAAGGACACGTACTGAGGCTGAAAGTCAAATATTTTGGTCACCTAATGTGAAGAGAGGAGTCTCTGGAGAAGACTCTGATGCTGGGAAAGATTGAAGGCAAAAGGAGAAGGGGAAGGCAAAGGATGAGAGGGTTAGACAGCATCACCGATGCAACGAACATGAAAATGAGCGAACTCAGGAAGATAGTGGAGGACAGGAAGGCCTGGCGGGATGTGGTTCATGGGATCACGAAGGTTCATGGGATCACACGACTTAACGACTGAACAACAACAACAAAATATATTTAAGAATTTAAATGCTTCTTAAATATGTATTGCGGCTCACAAACATCTCTTACAGCTCTCATAAATCTGAAGTTTATCATATGTGGCTCAGGCTCTTGCATTAAGCAAGTTTGGCCACCCCCTGGCATATGATATGCTGGCATATGATGAACAATATGGACATATATATTCATATTCATATTATGTGACTGTTGGCAAATTTCAGGAGCTTGTGTTCTTTTATGCTAAACTCGCAATAAGATAAAAAAAATCAACAATAGGTCAAATTCAGAACCAAAGTCCATGGTTGCAATGGTAGGCACTGGATCGAGAGGAGCCCCAATGAGGTTTACTCTCACCCGGTTAACATGCAACGACTTACGTGGCAAATCACTCGCCCACCCCCCACCTTTCTCAAGGGGTCGCCATCCCACCCAGATTAAAGGGAGCGCTTGAAGAGGCTCCCAGTCTTTTCAGTGAGATATTCTGAGCCAGCGTGAATTAAGTGTGGGCGCAACTCATCTGACTTAAGGACCATGCCCATGCCCATGATGCGTTGTCTCAAGGACTCAAGCACAGCGCCTCACTCAACCCGGCGGCCACTCCGAGGCTGCTGGGCCGCTTCCCGCCCCCTCTGAAAATCCCCTCAGTCCCTTCTGGCGGGCTCTGAGGAGGGCGGACTCCAACTTCCCGCCCAAAACTGTTTCAACGTTCTGACTCGCCGCAGGGGCGGAGCCAGGAGGGCTGATCCTCGTAGAGGCTGAACACACTAGAGTGTCACGCAGCCTGAACTTCCGGTCAAAATTGAAAGTCTCCCCTTGTCACACGAAAGAGCATGAACTTGTAATTTTGTCGTGGCATTTGGTCTCTCTGGGTGGACACGCTGAGGCCCGATAATAGCCATGGTGGTGGTACGATCCTGGACAAAACCGCCAGCTGCCAGCAAGGGAAGACTTGCCTCCATCATCATCATCAGGGACCGGATGAAACTAGAACATAAGAAGAGCCCTGCTGGATCAGGCCAAAGGCCCATCTAGTCCAGTCCAGCATCCTGTATCACACAGTGGCCCCACCAGATGCCTTTTGCTCTTTTGCCTCCTAGGCTGCCACCAAGGAACATCAAACTAGCTCAAGGCAACACTAATTAAGTAATAATATGTGTTTGCACGTGCTCAGTTGTGCACCATTGTAGTTTTACATATTTTAAGCCTTGATATATTTTTTAGAAAGGCTGTACAAAACTAGCGTCAATAAAGCGAGATAATGATTAATACAATGTTATTTAGTTAAGGAAAAAAAGGAGACAAAGAAGGGAGACATTATAACGCTTTTCAAAAGTATCACCGTGCGGAAAAAGTGGAAAGACAAAAGTGGAAAAGTGTTTCTCCTTCTATCCATCCTAATACTAGAACTGTGGAAGTCATCTACTGATCGTGAGTAGATTTAGGAGGGAAAAATGAGAATACTTCACACAATTTAGCACAATGAAGGCTGCAACAATCCTCAATGGGACTTACTTTTGACTAGACATGATGTGAGACAGACGTAGGATTGCACTGTACGTATATGGAATTTAGTGGTAGTGACCACCAGCTTGCGTGGCTTAAGCCTTCTCCATCTGGCGATTAGATACTGACTCAATACTGATACTGATTTCTCATGATTTAGCATGAGAAATTAATGGAGAAGTCTGTTACTGGCTATTAGCCGTGATGGCTAAATAGAACCTCCACATCCAGAAGCAGCCTTCCTCGCTCTGAATACCAATTTCTGGGAAGGGGCAACACACGGAAGCCTATTGCTTTCCAAATTTCTGCCCTACTACTTGTGAGTTTCTTGGAGGGAGCTGGTCTGACACTGTCAGAAAGAGAAGATGCTAGGCTAGTGGGCTTCTTGCTGGACTTTTGGTCTGATTCAGCAGGGCTCGCCTCTCCCGAATAGATTTCTCACTTCCTCCCGAGAGACTAACAAATGGCTTCTTCTCTAGTGTAAACCCGACAGATTTCTAGCCAGACTATGAAACGGACCACTCTGGGGTTTTCTTACTGCTCTACGGCAGACCCACCACCTGCGCATGTGCGACTTCCCGACCCACACAGATAGGGGAGGAGCTGCCTGAGTATTGGTTAGAGGGCACGCGAGGCTGGGGAGCTGCAGTTCTCTCTGCTGGGAAGCTGCCGAAGAAGGAGGTGCTCGTGTTGTGCGCGCGGCGGTCAGTAAGTTCCGTCCAGGCGTGGTGCGCCCGCCCGCCCCAGGTTCATAAAGGGAGGGAGCGAGCGAGCGAGCGAGCAGCTACCGCGGGACAGGACGGGGCGCTTTTTCTCCCCTCCTTGGCTGCAAGTCTCAAAAAGCGGGTTCTTAAGGATTTCCCCGCCCCGATAGCGGATATGTAGAGCTGGAAAACTTGCAGAAAAGGGGAACCGAAATTGATCAAGTGCGTGGAACATCTTTCTCGGAGCGAGGAAAGCCCTTTTGGAAGCGCCGAGGCTTTTAGTTTAGACAAAAAGACTAGGGGCTTATAAACCTGCATGCTAACATTTGGCTGGCTGGAATCTTTACTTTGGTGAAATCTTGTCCGTAATTAAATCTCGCCTCTTGTTCCTCAGACAGAAATTATGAATAAACTATAAAAAATATAGTGAATAAACTATAAAAAGGTGTCTAGCAAGTAGGGTCGTCAACTCTCCAGGACTGACCAGGAATTGGCATTGATTTCCAGGTGACTGCTGAAAGCAGCCCTGGAGATTTTAGCAGCGTCTTCCCAGTTTAATGATAGGATGGCATATCAGAAGAGAAAACGGCTTCAGTTGGAGCTGGCAACTCTTTTAAGAGCAAGTTGCTGTACCGTCATTGGAAGAGCAACTTACCAAATGTTCTGCCCAGGCATGCCTCAGCAGCAGCCTCTTCACCACTCAGATAACTTTGGGAGCTTCTAGGAACAGTTTCGATTTTCATTTGCTGTTCAGCTGAAGCCAGAAAACGAGAGTGCTGCTCTCTTTCCCAGTCAAGAAATATCCCTAGTGCTTTGATGTAACTTCTGTCTGACATGGAAACACACGCTCGCAACCACTGCTCCCATGAGTTTTCATGAAGAGGAAGAGTTCTTACGTTACTCAGAACCTGGTATAGCTGCAATGTTGCTAGGGTACAAATCTTACAAAGACTTTTTTTTTTACAATACAGTAAGTGATAGAAAAGCTTGCTGCCCTTTTCAGTGGAAACTAAAAATCTCAAGCTGAAAGATTCTGAATCCAGTGCTACATTCTGTGTGGGTTTGTGTGTGTATTCAGGATTGCAGCGCATGCACACACCATAGAGATGTAAAATATTTAGAAATGTTGCAGCTGTGGGAATGTAACCCCACCAGAACCTCTGGTTGTAGGGGTCAAAACTCTGGGACCAGCCTTTTTGTCTTGTTTAAACTGTAGGAGACTGGGGAAGAAGGGTGGAATACAGCCAGGGGTGTGACGAAGCCATTTTGGGGTATTTGATTCCATCTTGTGTGGGAGGGTCTGTGTCTTCCAGTGCTGGGAGAGAATCCCATTAAGCGAGAGAGTTATTTTGATAAACACCTGCGTTATCAAGATTGTTTTGGCCTTTCAAGGCCAGAGTCCTGGGTTAGTTCCTTAGGAATTGGCTACAGCTGGATTCACCGGTGGGGAGGGGTAAGAGTATTATGGGTCATCTTTTCTAGCACTTTTGGTGGTTTCAAGCCTCTGAGTGACTGGAACCTTTGAGAAGGTGGGAAAAGGGTACAAAAAAGCTCCTTTTGGGGTAGGGTCTGTTAGTCTCCCTAGACTTGGCACGGCAGTGAGCATTCTGCACATGTTCTGGAGCTATGTTCCCAAAGTCAAATTAGCTGATAATTAGCTATGAGCTTGGCTTTGTTTTATGTCTGCCTTTATATTATTCCCAAATTATATTCTGAGGTTTTGTGGTTATTTCCCTTTCTTTTAATAAATACAAAAACTACCTCAGTTGTGTGTAAATTACTGGGTGGGGAACTCTGTTTCAGTCTAAGTCAGAGGTTCCCAACCTTTGGTATGCATACCACCAGTGGTATGCGGACCACAGGCTGGTGGTATGTGGGCTGCCAGTGGCCAAGATGGCGGCTGCCCTCTCGGCTGCACTGAAGCCTGAAAAGCAGTGGCTCAAGCTCTTGAGCACGCACTTGAGCATGCGGGCTTCCAGAGTAGAAAATCCCCTTCCCCGCCCTCCCCTGTGCCTTACCGTTACTTTCTTCATTCCGGCGCAGCCACTAACCTAGAAGTAACCCAGACCGCCATCAGCACTTCCAGTGGTACGCGTAGGGGAGGGCCAGAGGCATGCAGAGCTGGAACCCCCAAACCCGGCCTCACACACGTACCTCGCCACCACTCTTGCTGCCTCCTCACCCATAAAGGTGCCTAGGAGAGCAGCTGGGTAGGCAACAGGAGACGAAGTGGGGGGCTCAGAGCCTGTCCTCCTTGCCTTGAGCTCTGGTGTCCTCTCCTCCTTCCACACTGAAATAAACAGGATGAGCAAGGCATGCTCAGTGAACAGGGCAGCGTGGCGGAAGGAGGTTGTTCCAGTGCTGGGTCACCGCACTTCATTTACCCAGCGTGTAATTCATCTGTGGAACTCCTTGCCACAGGATGTGGTGATGGCACCTGGCCTGGATGCCTTTAAAAGGGGTTTGGACAGATTCATGGAGGAAAAGACCATCACAGGTTACAAGCCATAAGCAGCCTCCTGGTTTTAGAAGTGGGTTTTCTCTGTGCCAGGTGCAAGGGAGTGGCAGCAGGAAACAGGTTATCTTGTTGTCTTGTGTGCTCCCGGAGGCATCTGGTGGGGCCACTGTGTGACACAGGAAGCTGGACTGGATGGGCTTTTGGCCTGATCCAGCAGCCTGGCTCTTCTTATGTTCTTATCTCTCCTTGCGCACCTGGCTGCTTTCCTAAGCAGCTGGGTGGGCAAGGAGGATGAGGTGGTGTTGGCAGCGGCGGCATTCTTTCCCCATCCTCCAGTGGTGTTGGAAGAATGGGTGGGCGGCTGCTGCTGCTGCTCCATTCCTCTTCCTGCTTAAGGCTGATCTCCACCGCACGAATTCCGGTGCGTCCTGGGCATGTGTGGAGAGTGCAGAGCTGTGTGGCTTCCATTTTATCTGATCGCATCGGAATGCTGGAGAGCTGTGCTCTCCCAAGTTCCGTTGAGATCGCTCATGATTTGAGAGGGCGGGAAGCGGTGCTAATTGTTAGACCAGTGGGATGAATGGTTTTTCAGTCAATCGGAGCACACGTGTTTCAGCCAATCAGCGTTGAGCTTTTATTAGAAGGCGGGACAATCAGGAGGGACTATTTGCGTTGAAGAAACTGGTGGAGCCCAGGGCAGCGTTTCAGGCAGGGCGTCCTGTCCCCAACACTCGTGCCTCCCAACGCAAGCGCAACGCAACAGGGGTAGGTGTAGATCAGCCTTTACTCTCGGTGGGCAGCAGGAAGAGGATCAGAGAGTCCATTGAAGCAGCTCAGTGGGTTGGACAGGGTAGTGGGCTGCAGTCTTGGAGTGCAGGACACCCCTCATCAGTTCTCCGCTTCCCCCAACTCGCCACTCAAACGGCTGCTTCAGTCAGCCTCATCGCTAGGCTGGCCCTAGGTGGGACTAACCCTTGCTGCTGACCACAGGGGCACTTCTGAGAAAACCTTTTCACTGTGCCTCTGTTTAAAGTGCTGCTAGCATGCCCAGCTGGGCTTTGTCCTTTTTCAAAACCTGTTTTGCTGCACCTCTGAGCAGCAGCAGCTTTAGTGGTGCCTGGAGTGCTGACTGGCAGAGTCCCCCTTAGCTGGTTCTCGCCAATGGTCATCCTTTTCTTTAGAGTGGGCGATAAATGATTGGGCGTTGTGCTGCAGTCCTTTCCTGGCCCTTCTAAAGAGAAAGCAATGGAATAAAACTGCCTTGGCCTGCAGAGGGGTGACGATGATAAATGCTTCTCAGCAGACATGAATTGGAGGCTGTCATTGACAGCCAGGTGAGAGGATGATATGAAGACGAGATGCCTGAACCTCTTAGTTTTAAAATAGGGAGAGAAAAAGTTGGAAATAGAAACTCTTGCCATTGCAGTAAACAAAAGGGAGGGTGTTTTTTTAATTATCTGGACAAAGAAAACGTAAACACTTCCTAGTTCAAACTTTTCAAGTTTACTGCCATGTGCACCAAAGAATTGCAACGTCAGAGAACTGTGGATTGCAACAAGTTTCTTTGCTATTTCATATGTTAGCTTGTTTCTTGATTTGGTCTGTGTTGCATGTGCAAACCCACCCAGGTCAGCCTCCAGGTGGCGCCGTACTCTATCAGCAAAGGCTCCTGCCCACAAAAAGAGCACAAGTGGTCATTCCATGAGTGCCCAGGGTCCTTGTGTCAGCACAGCTCCCTTTTTGTGAGCAGAAGGGTCTTCTGACAGCAGATCACTAAGTTGCCAAAGGTCCATAGGCTGCCCGCAGATCAGTCTCTTTCCAATACTGCAGAACGCAGAGAACTCCGAAGCAAGTGAGAGGATCTGAGAGTTGTGCTTGCCTCCAATATGTAGGAATTGTGATTGCCTAATATTGTAGGTGGTCTTGCGTATTGACTGGAAAACATTTTTCAGATACAGCAATATTTTCAATCTTTGCATGGAAAACATTTCACTCGGCATTAAAAAAAAATCTTAAGTTATTGTGTGTGTGTGTGTTTTGGTGTGAAGAAACAGGATTCAGAGGTAACTCTGTAAACAGAACCTCGGGTTAAAGCTGAGCTGGTAGAGTTTGAGGATTAAGTTGAGGGTAAGCCATTACTGCTGAATGGCTGTGCTTATGGATAGGGAGAGAGAAGGCAACATTATGTCAGTCACACTGGCTACTCAAAGGTGACAGAGCTGAGCTGTGAAGGAGGGTTGACTGACTCTATGCTGTCTAGATCTTGCAGGTTATTTTCCTGCACAGGGAAAAGCTCAGAGAAGAATGTGACACTTGTGCAACTGTCACTCCAATTCTGTGCAACTCTTGCACCGGTGTAACAGTAGATCCCCCCCAGTGTAAGAGCACTTATGCCAGTGTAACTTGCCATACGCTGACGGACACAGGATGGACACTGGCTTAACCCCCCTCAGGCAGTTTGGTTACAGAACGGATGCTGGCACAACGTCACCGGCGCAGGGGGCATTCCGGGGGGAGTTGCGCTGGTGTCCGTTCCGCGTCCAAACTGTGCATGTGAGGTGTCCAAAGGGGGTTAAGCCAGTGTCCATCCTGCGTCCGTCGGCGTACGGCAAGTTATACTGGCATAAGTGCTCTTTATACCAGGGGGTCTGTTACTGTGCAAGATCTACTGTGCCAGAGTTACACAGGATTGTGCCCTGTATGTATTAATAAGGCCTGTGTTGGAAAGAAGAGGTCCCCACTGGATCCCAAGAAAGCCACTCTGTTCTTATTCTTATCCTGAAGCAATCCTTGGAGCCTCCAGAGGGCCCTCAAGTGAGAGATAGGGCTAGGAAGAGAACAATAAGAGAGAAATCTCCTCTTGTAGGGCTTAGACCCAACTCTAGGGATGGTTCAGGAGGAAGCTCTGTCTTGTGAATTCAACCCACTGTGGTCTTTTCACTTTGCCAAGGAGTGAGAAGCCTAGAGGTCTTTTCAGACCAAGTTTTTCTTTTGGAGAAAATAAGCTTTGTGCCTTTTAAAAAATAGCTGCCACTTTTCAGCACTTTAAGCCCTTTTTAATAGAATAAAAAGGCCTCTTAATAAACACCTCGCATCGATTTTTGTTTTTAATGCAGGTACTTATAAAAACTACAGGTGACTGATGCCATCTTAGAGGCATTTTCTGCCTTTACTCTCACACAGGAGGAAGGCATCACAGACATACACTAACAAAGTATGCTTTTTCTTCCAAACTGTTGTTCATATGCAAATTAATTGTTAAAACTCATAAATAATTGACCTAAGACTTCTTTAATCAGGTGGCAGCCGTAGTGAAAAACTGCTGACACACACATGGAGGTTAATTTTATTGTGCATTTTTTTAAAAAAATGAATTTTTATTCCATCTGCTCAGAGTGGCAGTTATTGTTCTCCCTCTCTCCCCTTCTGTCTGTGCAACAATTAGGCAAGTTAGGTTGAAAGGCAGTGGTTGGCTTGCAAATAAATAAGCCCACAAAGTTTCTAAGATTTCAAGCAAAAGAGCTAGAAGTAGTGGTTCCCAAACTGGGAGGCATGAAAACAGTGCAATGCCAATTGGCAGGCATCAACATAATATAATGGGGAGCCAATGGTCAAGGGGGCCCACAGATCAAAAAAGTTTGGGAAACACTGGGCTAGAGTTACAAAGTTGGGCTTGTTGGGGGTATTGTTCCATCAGGTCAAAATGAGTCCCCCAGCCCTTTTTTTGTTTTTGTTTGTTTGTTTTGCTTAACAACTAGCCTGAAGAAGAGTTGAAAGTTTGCTGTCTATTTACTGATAGTTGATCCTCATAAAGGAATTGGCCTCTTTTGGATTGTTGGTCTCTTCTCTTCCCACCCCCCAGGAGAAGTTGTGAAGACATCCCTTTCTACATTCCCTCAGGGGATGCTTAGAGCTTCCCAGTGAAGTGATTAATTCCCCCTCTTTGTTATAAATGTTTAAGGTGATGCCCTCCTCTTGTGAGAGGCAAGTGTTGGACAGCAAGACCATTTGTGTGGTATGGAGGGGTGCTTAAGGTATGCAGGGCTGCGCAGTTGCCATGGCAACTGCTGGGAAGAGCGCCTTTCCTTATCTCTGAAATTCAGGGACTGAGGTGATGATAGTGAGGCTGATCTACACGACAGCGTCGCGGAGCGTTTTTGTAATCCGGCGGAGCCGCCGGACCTCCGCCCCACTGCCGCGTACTCCAAGTCAAGTGCTCTATTTTTTTGGAGGCGTACGGCAGAGCTTGGAGGTGGCTCGCGGAGCTGCTGCAGCCTACCAATAACAGAGAGGGGGGGGAAGAGAGCTACCAATCACAACGGCGCGTTCTTAGGAAGGCGGGACAACATGAGGGGTAACATGCTTGAAGACACTCCCCCGCTTCCAGCGTGGAGGCGCCGGGCAGAGGCGACGGCGGAGCCCCTCCGCCGTCGTGTAGATCTGAGGCTCAAGCAAACTCTGGCATAATTAGCTCAAGTTGGAAAGAAGTGGACATACAAAAGCGCTCAACGGGAAAATGCTTGCTGACCTCCTCTTAGCAAATCAAATGAAGACAGAGTGATTCTGGGTTAAAAACAGGATTGGGCCCCAAGTCAGTTGGCTATAGCCAGCCAGCCCATGGGGAAGGCTGGACCCAGCCTGACACTCCTGAAGTGCATGTAGTGTGTGCCCCCACATTCCATGTTGGCCGATTAAAACAGCGCAGTCTGGTGGTCTCCCTCAGTTGCCCAGATAGGATGAGAGCAACAGTAAAGGCTGGTTCACACTACAGGAATCCAGGCGCGTTACGGATCTCTGGAGCGTAGCGCGGACCTCTTTGACCGCATTTCAGAAGCTTGCGGAGCAGCTGCGAGCTCCGCAATGCAGAGGCTGGAAAAATGGCTTCCCCTCATCTTTTGCAGGGTCGGGCTTCGCGGAGCTGGGCGGGTTCGTGGAGCTACTGCAGCCTACCAATCGGATGAGAGGGAGGGAGAGTGGCTGCATGCCAATCAGAACTACCTCCAATCACCTTCATAAGAAGGCGGGATAGCAGGAGGACTTCCGGCCAGCTCTGTGCGCTGGGGCAGGGGCATCCGCGCCTGGAAAAGTGTAGTGTGAATCAGCCTTAAGTCTTTATTAGCAGGTAATGAGTATGGGATTGTCTCTCTAGTGTCATCAGGTGTGTTCTGGGATGTCCTGGCTTGAACTAATTCCAGTCTCTGGCCAGCAGCCCTGGTGGTGCAGGGAGCAAGGAACATTGCCTTAGAAACATGGCTCCAAGTTTAAGTCTTGTGATGTTTGACAGGCACACTTCTAATAGCTTTCCAAAACCACTTCACCTTCTTGCAGTCCCACCAAATATGCTTTGTGTACCCACACCACTGATTTCATCTCCAACAATTACTATGTCCTGGAAATATTTTTTGCTGGCATGTAATACCACTTATAGTAGTTCTTGTCTAGAGCATAATGTGAAGATACGCCTTTTTCCATTGCTTATCAGTAATTTACATTTGCAAATCCAAGCTCCATTTTAATCTTATTATAAGTAATGTCTTCCATCTCCAAACTTGAAATCTTAGATAATCTTTTACATGACTCTTGTTGGAAAATTTATTCAAAATTAGAGAAGCCAAGAGATGAACCAAATTCTGTTGCTGTATTTTATTTATTTATTTATTTTTCACATTTTTATACCACCCTTCCTCCAAGGAGCTCAGAGTGGTGTACATATTTCCTCCCCTCCTTTTTTATGTCCTCACAACAACCCTGTGAGGTAGGTGGGGCTGAGAGATAGTGACTGGCCCAAGGTCACCCAGAAAGCTTCATGGCTGAGCGGGGATTTGAACCTGGATCTTCCAGGTCTAAGTCCGACTCCCAAACCACTATGACAGATTTGCAAACATTGAAATAAAGGTGGACAGCTGAGCTATTCATATTTTGCAATGTCTCTGTACGTAGTAATCTTCTAATCCTTGCAAAACTCACAGCCAAATCCTAACTACCCGGTAACTTTCGAGCGCTGATGCAGTGGGGTGTACGCTGCATCTTGCAGTGAGGGGGCAATCACAGAGGTCCCCTCAAGGTGAGGGAACATTTGTTCCCTTACTTCGGGGCTGCATTGCAGGTGTATCAGCACTGGAAAGTTGGTTAGGATTGGGCTGTCAACCTAGCTACTTAAATTTCTTTCCCAAATATCAAATGATTGTTGTCTTGATGCCTGAAAAGCAACATCCTATATATTCCAAGCTAGTGGCAGAGCCCCACTTCCTTAGCCCCACAGGATGCAGGGAGGGGAAGAGACCTAGTCTAAACACATTAGGCTATGGCCCATCTCAAGGAGCTGGAAACTGGTCCAGTGGGTGTCGTATTGCAAGCTGTTCATGTTGTGTTTTCCTTGTACCCACAGAACGTGAATTTTCTCCAAAACCTGAACGATGGGCAGGCCCAGGAAAACCTCTGGCAATGCATCTTCTCCTCACGTTGCTGCTACTGCTCCTAAAGCAAACCCAGCACCTCCTCGATCTTCTGCCTCGTCCAAGGCAACACCTGCAAGTGGTAGAACTCCATGTCCTCCCACTGCTAAAAGTGAAGGTGACAGACGGGGACGAGTAGAAAAGCCAGCCAGCGCCACAAGTTCCAGAGGACAAAGTTACCAGACGAGGTCCACCGCTGCATATGGCAGCCAGCAAGGGGACGCAAAAAGCGGCTCTGGAACCAGAGCCAAGACCTCCGTAGCATCTAGAGAAGGAAAGTCTCATGGCACAGGTATGGAAGCCTCTACAACTGCCTCTGCTAAGCTGACGCAGGCCGCTACCAAACCCCGAGGCAAAACAAGCAATTTGTCCTCCCCCCTCCCTGCCACCGTGGATGAAATAGAGAGAGAAACACGGGGTCAGCGAACCAATCCTGAATGGCACAAGTGGCGGGAAAACCGCATCACTGCCTCCGTCGCTCCTCGGATCGCCAACAGCAAGTTTGTGAATGGCCGGAGCTCCGAGGTGCCTCAGTCATACCTGAAAGCGGTTGTCGAGTCTGGCTCCAGTGTCCAGACCCCAGCCATGTCTTGGGGCATCCGCCATGAAAGGAGAGCCGTTGAGGCCTATGAGGTGCTCAAGTCCAGCAAGACAGACAAGCCTGTGAAGGTGGATGATTGTGGCCTCTTCATTGACAAGGAGAAGACCTGGCTCGCTGCCAGCCCTGATGGGATTGTCAGAGAAAGAGATACTGGCAAAGAGCTGGGGCTCTTGGAGGTCAAGTGTCCCTATAAACATAGAGATAAGACGGTGACCGAAGCCTGCAAAGACAAAACCTTCTGCCTGGAGAAGGAGGGAGATTCCTACTCGTTGAAGAAAACTCACCCCTACTACACACAGGTGCAGTGCCAGATGCAAGTCACTGGTCTCAAAAAGGCAGACCTTGTGGTTCACACCAACAAAGAGACGGCGATTGCCCCAGTAAATTTTGACCCTGTTTTCTGGGAGAAAACAGTGCCGAAGCTGGAGAAGTTCTACACAGATGCTGTGGTTCCTTATAATATGGAGAAGCAAAGTGTTGGAGTCTGGGCTAAAGAAGAATAAGTGTATGTGGTGGGGGGGGGGGGGGAACGGGACAGGTTCCTACCTCTGCTGAAAGATATGCCTTAAGCCAGTAAACTGTATTTGTTCCTTTCTGGTTTCCCACCCAGTAGCAGAAAATAGTGCCTTGATACTGTATCTTCTTGCAAGTAGTTTGAGCAACCCAGTTTGAGCAACCCAGTGCTATCAGCCACATTTCTCCCCTGCTGCTGTTCCCATCTATCCCCCCCCCTTCTCCAGTTACCATCTGCTGGAGGACAGAAGAGCCTCAGTGACAGTGTGCAGCATCCCCTCTCTTGGCCTTCAAGGAAAACCAGGCTGCATTAGTAGATTGTGCGCTGTTGGCATTTTGAGACGGGAGCAACGTGCCCAGTGCTGCTCTGCCAGTTTTCCTCCTGCAAAGGTTGGTCTGCCAGGCTGGTCTACCTGTTTTTTCTCACTTTATTGGGCCAGGAGAGGCAACAGATGTGGGTGGGTGGGTGGATAGGCAGCAGTGGCGGATGACGGAACTAGTATAGTTGTTCCTCTTGTATTCACCCTGGGAACTAGCAGTTGCACCCTTACCTTAATTTCAGATTAGCTTCCCCATCTAGAAGTAATGTATAACTTGAGCTTCTATATTCTCTGAAATAACGGTTTGTTCTGTCTTCCAACTACCAGCATTACTAGAACAACTTAGAACATGCCAGACCAGAGTATCCCACATTTGAAGCTTTTTGGGTCCAGAATTCTGATTTTTCACTCATAGAAGACGGAGCCAAACTTGGCACACCTTGAGAGCATAATGCTTCCTGGATCCTGGTGCTTTTTCACAGAAAAGGTTGTGTGATAGAGAAAAGTTCAGTTCTAAACAGTCACATGGAAGGAAGACAAATAGCCATTATATATAATACTTCATTTATATTTAGGAAAAACTGAGGTGTACATCATAGTTTAGAATAAAAACTCACTTTGCTCATAACTTTTTTATAAGATGAGTTTTGCCCAGGGTTTCTGCAGTGCAAAATAGTATATAGTCAAATAAATATGCATATGGTTTGAATACTGTTGTCCTGCAGTATGGTGGTGTAAGCACAAGTGAAGCAAAAGAGCAACACCTGGGGGTAGTGACCTGCTCATCACTGCATTGCAAGACTGCCCTGAAACTGATACCTAAGCAGAGGGAACAGCTAGGACTGCCAAACTGCTGCCTGCCCACCTGTGAAACATGGTGTGAACATGCCCTGCACTTTCAGTTTCAGTTGTATTGACTTACTGGTATGTTGGCCCACCCCACCATTTTACTGGTATGTTGGCCCACCCCACCATTTCATTTCTACTACTTGTGAGTGGTAGGGTACAGCAAGTGCAGAAATAAATGTATCTGTCATACATTAGTACAGCCATCTTCTCCAAGTACACAAGACTGATTCCAGAGCAGACTGTAGTTTGCTTACAAACCATAGGCCACCACTTTTCCTACTCTAGTTGGCTCAGTTCTTCACACTGTAATCCCAAAGGGATTTCTGCTTTTAGTAAGCTGCATGCCTTTCTGAGGTCTCAAGTCCCATTTCTTTTGTTTTGCACTGAATGGAATAGACTTTGCAGCATAGCTACATTCATAGACTTAAGAGGCATGCTAATAAAACAAAACAAAACACTGGTTTAGACATTGTACCATCCCCTCCATTAACTACCTGAGAAATTATGTTGGTTGGTATGTTAGGGCCCACAACATTACTCAAACTTAGCCAGGCATTTCACTGCCCATAGGATTTACTTCCAGGTAAGCATAGTTAGGCTAAAAGCAGTGTTCATTGCTTGACATGCATCAGCATCATTAGAAGTCTGCATTGGTCTGCCCAAGCATGTGTATTTGAAGAAAATGGGACTGCTTTATGAAATAGCTTCTTTCTGAAGTACTGTTCATTCCTTCTCCCTTTGATGCATGCAACTTTGAACACACTACACAAAAAGAAACCTTGCAATACATAACTGATTAAAAGTATTTTTTTATTCTGTACATATCGTAGACAGTTGTCATAGGGCAAGGCCCAGAACACACTACTTTACATCTTTAAAAGAAAGTGACTATGAACTATAAAAGTGTAAACACAGAGGACAGAGGGGTACTGGTTGAATCAGGGATAGCTCCCCAAATCCTTCCTGCAGTATAACTGGACAGTCTTACCTTAAGAAACTAAGACCCACCCTCAAGCCACTTCAAAATTCTTTGTACAAGGAAAATTGGACTATCCTTACAAGCATGTCCAAAGATGTGGGGGTGGGGTGCATGCGAGAGAAGTTTAAAAAAAGGCACATGGGTCAAACAGGCTCAGAGGACTAGGTAGAACGCACAGGTTGACCAGCTTCCTTTCCAAAACAAGCCATAGTTGCTGACTTGATTTCCCCAAGAAGCAGTTTGCATAGTGGACAGCTCTGTCCTTTCACATTCCCCAAAGGTCACCTCTGGCAACCTATGTGGAAGATCCTCAACTCTGAGAGCAGTTTGAAAACAAAAGCAGGACCCAATCTGCTTCTGCAGTGCAGCTTACTGCCATGGCTATAGTTTTCTACTCCTGCATCCTCTTCAGTTCTAGAGCCTTTGCCGCAACATCACCCTCTCTACCCTAGCCACGTTGGTCTCTTCCCCCCCCCCCCCCCCCGTCAGCTCCTGCATTCAAAGAAGATTCTAGTGCAACTGGAAGTCTACGATGGGAGATGGGTATGTGGAATATGTACAGCTAGTTTTATCTGTATACAAAATTTACACAAAGTGAATATTAGCCCTGCCTCTCCCCCACCACAAGTGACTAACCTGGCTAGAATGGCAACAGTTCAGTGCAATACAAGCTTATGAAGAAGGCTTGCTCCTTACAAAAACGAGAAGCAATTACTTCAGCACTGCAGTCCGAGGCCAGCTGATCCATGCTGCCAGTCCTGTTAACAGAAGCCTCTCTCCCACTGACCACTGTCCTTTATATGTGCTTTAGCTTTGAGGATGCAAACTTCTGGGCCATTCCATCTAGAACCCCCGACTCATTTTCCCAGGGGGGGGGATTCAGGTTAGGCAAAGGAATAAGAAATTGGGGGAAGGGGTATAATCTCACAAGTTTAATGTGAGCAACTATCGTACCACAGAACAACTAAATGTGGATCAACTCCTTGTAAGTTGCCAAGGAAATGCACAAAGGATAAAGAGGCTTCTGGCTAACTTGGTGCACTGGACTCCACTGAATCAGTCACTTGTATCTGCCAGGCACATCTGCATCTGCTGCTCTGGTATAACCCTGAGATCTAAACAGCATAACTCACAGGCCCTTTCAAGAAAGCAGCATCACCTCCACAGCCGAGTAAGACACATGTTGCTATCCTGGAAGCTGAAAGTATCAGGGTCCCTCACTCATTTTCCCAGGGTCCAGTTCCTGCGTTTTGATTGTCTTGCCCATCCAGCCTGAGTTTAAAGGGAACCCCCACCCACCCACCCACCCACTTCCCAAGCCAAAGTCAGTCACAGAAGCGCTTGCGGGGCACGGTGCGGGCACGGTTTGAGCGCCGGATCTCCTGCTTCGCATCACGGCATCGTTGGCAGATGAAGATATCAGGCACGTTCGATTTCCGTATCTTGGCACAAGAGAGGTGGATCCAAGTGGCACATTCATTGCACTCTATCATAGGTCTCCCAGCAAAAGGTTTTAAGCAGAAGCAAGTGATCAGATCCCAGGCGTCATCCTCTGCATCAGAAACAGCAGCATTAGAAAAAGAGACCCCAACCTATTTTTACAGAGGTTTTGACAGGTTTGAAAGATGTTCAGAAGAGCTGTCTGAATAGTGTCACTCAGATACAGCACTCATTTCTCTCATCACCGCCCAAAAGCAGCCCAGCCAAAATGTAGTAGCATTTGTTCCCCCTACTGGAAGCTGGCAGTACTACCACATACTATGATCTACTCACCATCTGCTTTAGCATCTGAGGCTGCAGCAAACTCCTCACAGGAAGCTGCAAGAGAGAAGCGGGAGAGACCAGATAAATAACAATGCTTACATCTGCACTGGGATTCTGGACTCCTGAAACAATTATTTGCAGCTTCCCAGATCATTACCATGTTACACTCGCCTCTCAGGAATGCTGAGATGGGCCCTCCCACCACTCCAGAGCCTCCTACCTGCGTTTTCTGGCCTCCAAAAACCTGAAAACCCAAAAGTAACTGGCAACGATGTCATCGCCAGTCACTTCTGGTGGTACACAGCAGGAGAGTGGCACCGGAGGTGGTACTCGGCCAGGAAGGAGTTGAGAACCCCTGAACTAGACAGACCTACAATATGGCTTTAAGTCAGTTTCATTTGTTTGTAGAACTTTATTTTCAAAGCCCCATTATCCGTATACTTACTAAGCTGGGAGCCATCTCTGCTCAGCTCTTCCTCACTGCTCTGCTCTACAACACGCCAACAGCCAGAATCGATTCTTCCCTCCTTGCACATGCTCGGCTCCCCTGGCTTCTCTGCCATCTGCACCACATGTATCCAGTCGTTGTCATCCTTTACATGTTGCTCCAAGGGAGATGTGGATTGGAGCTCATTCCTTGGGAGACAAGATTCAAGCACCCCTCCTTTTCCACAAGTCCCCTCTCCTGGCTCAGTCCTTTCTTGCTTAAAGTCCTTCATGCTCACTGGCATCACCCTCTTATTCACCTCTCGGTCCAAGATGAGCTTTTTTGCCGACTGTCTCCTCTTCTTAGTTTGCTGTGGTCGAACTGTGCAGAAACTGCTGGAAATGGTGGAGTAGTTCAGGAACCGGTCCCCAGACCCCTTGCACTTCGTGTTCCTGCTCCCTCCATCATCTGACAGCACTTGAGAGTCACAGGACTGGGATGAGGCCCAGCTGTCGCTGTCTCGAGTGCTGCCTGTGCTGTTCTGGGGGCTCATGTTGCCTTGAAGGAGCCAGGGCTCATTCTAGAAATGGGGGGGGGGGGGAGAGAGACACACACAGAGAGAGAGAGAGAAAGCATAATGAGATCTGCATTATTTCAGAATTCATTTTAATACTGCTGAACATAATGGGAGAGAGAAGAAAGTAGTGTATGGACAGACTCAGAGGATCGAAAAACAAAATCAGAAGATATTCAGTTCCATCATGTCAAACCCTCTTACCTCCTTTGGGTATGGAATATAGCCTGCATAGGCGAGCACAAAGGTGCAGAACTGATTGAAGTCTTCTACAGTTCTTTGTCTCTTCTGTGGTGGCTACAAGACAAAGGTTCATGCATCAGAATCTTCACACACACACACACACACACACACACACACACACACACACACACACACACAATGCACAACTTAGTTATAAGCCAGTCTGGAGCAGGAAGAGGTTATTTTGTACCTTCTAATAAAACCTAGACTATTACGGAACCCATCCCCACCAACCAAGCTTCACCATCTCATTAGAATGCCTGCAAGCAGGACACTGAGCAAGTTCAGGCTGCTTGCTGGCCTGAACACAACATAGGAGAGAAGGATCCTTAAAGGCTTCAATTCAATACCAAGCTTTTGTTATCTAAAAACCCATTTCCTCCCAGCCCACAGGTGTACACAATTTAACTCCTGTTGCGTATATACACCCTTGGGTAAAAATGCCTTAAAGAGGGAGAGAATACACAAAGTTGTCAAGCTCTCCCTTTCCTGCAGCTACAAAATGATGTTGCCTGCATAGCTCTTGATTCAAAACCCAGAGGGAAATACAACAGATTTCACAACTGGGATTTCAGAACAGCAGGAAATGCATCTCATGAGAAAGGAGCTCCTAAGAACTATCTTGCTAGTTGATAATAATAAATGAGAAAATGTCAAGACTTTTCCCTGTGGATCCCCTATCAGAGCAAACAAAACAAGATGCAGCCTCCCCCTGCAGACAAAGGGAAGCAGCAGATCAAATTCCAGCCACAACAAGGGAGTTGGAAGGAGCGACTACCATACCTCCCCCATGTCTAACTAAGCATGCCATCCATGGCAGTCATTCAAGGAGAAAAAAGCCATCAGACCAAGACTTCCTTTGCAATAGCTGGACCGGTGTGAGGGTTTTTGACTCTTAAAAAAAAAAAAAACCGAAGTCCACTGCTGTGTCTCCATCATCCCCACCCCAACATCATGAAAAGCAGAGCTGAGCCAGCAGCTATAATTCCCACAAACACCTGTGGAGGAGGGGAGCAAACCCTAATACAGGCCATACAAAAACTGGAGGAAATCTGGCAACATACAATCTCCAGAACTGGAAGCAAGGTAAAAGGAGGGTTGAAAAGGGTAGCATTCTTCCTCAAATGCTCCTCAGCCACAGACAAGGTACAACAGCTTTTCTTCCTTCCAGAAGCAACTACAGACCATCAGCACAAACTACAATTTAGACCCCCCCCCCCAAAAAAGGGACTCTCTTCCCAACAAAGATCTGTTCTTGGGATGGAGCGAGACAGACAGGATGGGTCATCCTAAATTCCTTTTAGGGATTTGATCCCCCAACTTCAATGGGTTAGGTAGGCGCTTACAATGATTTTATAGCTCAGAGTTAGGAGCTAAAATCTGGCAGCTTTCTTCAATGCCAAGGCACTGGGATGCGAGGCTAGAGCCAACAGGACTAAGCTTCTAATTCACAAAAAGCGAAAGAGGTGCCTCTTTCTGGAAAAGGGTAGCAAAAGCAGCACTACACCAAAAGTCACCCACATGCCCTGCCCCCTGGTTCAAAGAATAGAACAGCCACCGCAAGTACAGTACTGAAGGGTACGTACTTAAGCATGACTGACGACAGGATGCTTAAAAGACAGGGTATTTGGGGGGGGGGGGTTACCAAGGCAGGTGGTATGCCACAAAAAGCCTAAAAGCAGGGGAATGGGAAGCAACGCGTTTAAAAGACATTCTTAGCAGTGATGGGGGTCGCCTTTCTGGTTCTCTTTGGATTTATACTCGATTTGGTTACAAAAGTCATTGGAAAAGAAAACAACAATGTCTTGGAGAACGTGGGAGGGGGGCCGCGGCGCGCTCCCCTCGTCTCTCCAACCAGCCTCCCTCCCCCCACATCTAGACGCGGCTGCCGCATCTGACATCTCCCTCCGAGAAGCCCCTTCCGCACTCTGGCACACGCCCCCCCCCCGAAGAGGTCGCGCTCCCCCCTCCCCCGTGGCTCCTAAGATGGCGCCTGCGCTGCGGGGACAGTCCCGGGAGAAGACGGGGCAGCAACACAAACACACCAACCCCCCCCCCCCGCACGAAGCCTCCACAGCCACCCGCCCCTCCCGCGCAAGCTGCCCCGGCCAAGTACGCCCATTCCAGAAAACGCGGGACGGCGGCGCGGCTGGGCCCTCCCGCCAGCTTGCAGACCGGGGGCGGAGCCGCCATCGCGCCAAGAGACCGAGCCCCGCCAGCCACCCGGGCCCGGAGCCACCCCGCCCACGCCGGAAGGAGGGGCTGCTCGCTCTCCCGTTCCCCCGCCCCGACCGGGGGCTACCCCCGCGCCCGCCCCGCCCCCGCGCAGCTCCGGAGAGACCGGGCCGGCGTGTCCCCTGCGCGCAGCAGCCCCGCCGGGTCGGTCTCTCTCCCGCGCGCACACCCGCCGGGCGGGGAAGACAGGAGGGCTCCACTCACCTCGTCCAAGCCGCGCACGGGGCTCGCGCCTGCGGAAAGAAAAAGACACGCGGTTAGCAAGCGCTGCCCCAGCTGACGCCGCCGCCAGACACGCAGCTCCCCGGCCAGCCGCCCTGCTGCTGCTGCCGCCGCCGCCGCCGCCGCCGCCGCCGCGCCCCCCCCCCGTGCACCCGCTTCGCGGTGTGCTGGAGCCCAGCCCTCCCCCCGGCGAGTGTTTCTCTTCCGCTGCCCGGCAGCAGAGCCGCTCCCCGCCGCTGCCCCCCCCGCCTGGCTCACCTGCTGCGTACTCCTCCAGGCCGCTCATCCCCCCTCCGCAGGGTCGCGGTAGCGGGTCCAACGTGAGAGTGCCCGGGCTGCGCCGGCCCCTCCTCCAGCGGGCGAAGTGAGTCGCGGGGTGGCCGGGCGAACGGCGAGAGGAGGAGGGCTTGTTCTGCCGGCCGCAAAGCTCCCCTCCGGCAAGGCAAGCTGTGGGTCTGGGGGCTCCTCCGCCGAGGACCTCACGAGCTGCAACCGGCTCCGGATCCTGAGCGGTAACCCCGCCTGCTTCTTCCAGGCAAGGCTGGCGGGAGGCGGAACCACCAGGGTCGGGGGGAGGGGGCAGCAACGAAGGGGCGGGGTGGGCGGGCGGGAAGTGTTGACACCCAGAAGCTCAACCCCCCTTCCACTTGGGCTCGCCCATCAGCTGTGCAACTGGGGGGGCTGCCGCTGTCGCTCCTCCTCTGTGCATATTGGCTGTCGCCCCCCCCTTCTCCGCCAGGGCTCGTCCCGCCACCAGGCTTGGGGGTGCCTCCCCTTTGCAAAGGCGTGGGGAGCGGCGGGGATCTACTTCGTCTGATCAGCCTCACTCCTTTCCCTGCGAGGGGGCTAGGATCATTTCCTGGACTTTTTGCAGCGAGCAGGGCCCCTTCTTCCCAAGCGGCAGAGTGTGTAGGGGCGGGGGGCAGGATGACGGTCCATTTTCTTCTCCAGAGCAGAGCCGGGTGCACCAGAACTAGTGCTAAGTTGCCGAGGAAGGAGCCCTCTCGAGTCTCGCCTGAAACACTGGCGAGTTCGCGTCAAGTCACCCACCATTCAGGTGGTGCCCTTCCTGCCTTCTCTGGCTGTGAACCCGCCGCTTCTCTCTCGACACTTTTATGCTCGTCGGCGGTGCGCTCCCTGCACACAGCTGGCAACCTCTGGTAGGAAAGTCGGAGGAACCCGGCTAGAGCATCGAGTCCAGTCTCTCCCCCCCCCCCCAGCACGGAGGTGCCAATTGCTGCTGCTGGGTCTATCCTTCAAGATTGTGTCTTGTCCTCTTTTAAAACCTCCGGAGGTCAACACCACATCCTGTCAGAGCAAACTATATTAATTATGTGTTGTGTAAAGTACTTTCTTTCATGGATGGGCCTAATCTACTGCTAATCAAGGTCATAGTATTACAAGAGAGAGAACAAACTTTCGCCACACTATACAGTCAGTGCAATCCTATGCTTGTTTACTTAGAAGTCAATCCCATTGTGTTCTCAATGAAGGTTACTCAGGAATTATAGGTTAGCAACCTTATACTCCTCGGTCATGTCTCTCCTTCCTGTGTTTTTCCCCCCTTCATCTATGAATGAGCTTCAACTGCTTTAGGTTTTCCTCATAGAGAAAGTGCTCCAACCCCCAGTCATTTTGGTTGCCTTTTCTGATCCACTTTCCAGCTCCACCACATCTTTTACAAAATGGACAACCAACCACACATGTGGCCACACCTTAGAATTGTGTGTGGCCACACCACAATTATAATAAAGGCATTATGATATAGAAGGTTGCCTTTTTCAATCCTTTTCCTAATAATCCCTAGTTTAGTAGAGTTCCAGGGATTCTTGAAAATGAGACCAGGTAAGCATGCAGAGTTTATTGCTGACCTTATCCCCCCCCCCCCCCGCAGATGGTGACAAGGGGACTGCTGTCCACTCCTTTTTAGAATCCTCCCTGCCCCTTCAGGCCAATAGGTCCTGGAATGGATCACTAGTGTCTGACCAACCTGGGGCACGAGTCCAAACACCAGACTGGATCAAGGAATGGCTCAATCACAAACACAAGATTCCTCCTTTTTCCTCACACGTGAAGCCATAACCATAAACTCAATTTAGAACACAATTCTACGAACTACGAACAAAGCAGGCCGCCCAATCCTGTTCTAAAGATCCACCGGGTGGCCCAGGGCCACTTGTCGGATCCTGAGGGTTCTGAGCTCCGCCGTGGGCAGGCTCCCCGCAGCAGAAAGTCTACTCAAGGAAGGGGATGCACGTCCCCTTTCCCAAGTGTAAAGGCCGTGACAGACTACACAAATTCCTCCGCGTTCCGGATGCCCGAGAAGCTTTGTCGAGCTGTGCGGAGGTGTCTGGTTACCATAGCGGAAGCGAGCAGAGCAGATACGATCTCCCGATTTCTGGCACGATCAAAAATGTTTCTGGCCCATGTTTGAGGGGGCGGCTTCGCGGAGCTACTGCAGCCACCAATCAGATGAGAGGGGGAGGAGAGTGGCTATCTGCCAATCGGAAGTTAACTTTAGTGTTAGCCAATCACCGTGGAGGTTTATTCCAAGAAGGCGGGACAAAAGGAGGGACTATTTGTGGGAAGACACTCCTACAGACAAGCTCAGAGCGCGGAGGAGAGCGGCCAGCCTCGCTCGCTCGCCTCGGCGCCGGGATTCGCCAGAATTCGTGCGGTCTGTCATGGCCTTAAATGGCACTGGGGCCGATTGGCCTCCTCAGAATTCCGCCAGCTATTTTGCTGGCGGAAGTCGGAGGAGGCCATGTAACAGCTCAGCCGATCGGCGGGGGGTCAGGATTCGGCCGAGGCCAATCCCTGACCCTTCCCCGATTGGCTGGGCCTATCGACCCCCACCCTTTGCTCCCGAACCGCCGCCCCCTCTGCTGGATCTTTACCTGGGTCGGGAGATGGCGACAGGCGGGAGGCGGAGCAGGGCAAGCCGGCCTTCCCTGCTCGTGAGTCATCGCAAATGTACCTTACAGCACGTTTGTGACGTCTTCGGCCTGCAGAATGCTCGTTCCACCGGCCGAAGTTATGACTGGATTGCACCATAAGAGTGGTAGAGGGAGAGAGAGAATTGTTAAAACTAGTTCACAGGAACCACTTCCTTCAAATAACAGTCCTGAAAATACGGCTGCTCCTTTGCAGGTAACACATGGGCTTGAAGTGTTGGATGGGATGACATCATCACTGTGTGACATCCTCATTGTCTGGTCTCGGAGCCTCTTAGGGGCATTATGAAGTGTTGAGACACACTCCTCACATTAAGATCCCCTCTCTGTGCTCTGATCATAGGTGCCTTTTAACATTATGGTTTGATATGGTGTAGGATTAACTAGCACTGAGAGTTTGTTTTGAGGCTGGAGATTTTTACCAAGCACCATGTCTTCCACTTTAAATGGTACTACTGAGGCTTGCCTGTGATGATCAGCATGCTGTTTCATTGCAAGCCTTGTCTTTTTGTCACATTTACTCAGAGAAAGGGATCCTTGCATGGGGCTGCAGTTTGAGGTAATTTTGGCCAGACCTGCCTGCCAAACATTATGTTAGCAGGTTACCATGCCAGTGGAACAGTGGGGAGTGGTTTGGTGGCTGCGAAGAAATCGAAATCTTGTTTCAAATCAGTTCCCTCTGCTATAATACCTTAATCCATAGAACTTTCTTGAGGGTCCTCATGAATCCCTCAAGCTCCCCCTTGGCTTGGGGCCAGCGTGGTGTGATTTTTCCAATAGGCTGAAAACTGAGCAAACGGAAGACTTGAAACGGTGGGCCATTTTCACAACAGCTGGGATGCAATAAGATGAAACAATCTTGTCCAATTTGGGAAGTACAGAAGCTGCTGAAGCAGTCATGAGCATTTCCACGTCAGGAAATTGGTTATGAGCATCACTCATGAGATGTCCTCCATTGGGAAGGCTGCAGAAATCAACACTGACTTCCATCCATAGTGATGGAGGAAGTGGGGAGACTGGTGCAGAGTGATTGTGTGAAACTGCTGGGATTTTACACATTAATTGGCAAGGGTTTCATTCTCAGGAAACCAAACTTTCTTATCAGACCTTTAATTTTTGACTACTCCATGATGACCTTCATGAGCCAACTAAATTCCATGGCTCCACAGAGAATGTGGGATAGCTAAATGCCTCAAAGTAAGAGGTCATTCTTTGTGACAGTAACTTCAGTTTTTACATTAGCAAATGATTGGATGACTCCTTGTGCATCAGAAGTCAAATGATCTTAAGGAATCTAGACTCTAGATCTTTCCACTGGTCTTTGCAAGACTGTCTTGATGATCAACTGGATGTATGAGTCAGCATGTGTAGCAGTCTCTCTGTCTCCTAAAGAGAGAGCTTTGGGAACACATGTGAGAGAAGGAAGTTGACATGTGCCTCTGTGTGTGACTGCTTTTGATGCGGGATACATAAAGAAATATTCATCTAGATTGGCTTTTCCTGGTCAATAGATGACTCTGTAGTCATAGCCCTGCAATTTGAGCATCTACCGTACAATGCAAACTGGTGGTGAAAAAATGGATTGTTAAACATAGGCTCAAGTGTTTTGTGGTCTTGTTATTGTGAGTGGGCACACAAATAAATGAAAAATGATTGCATATCCCGGCTACAGCAGGATCCTTCTTAGAATATCACTGTTCTGCAGGAGAGTGAGCTTTGCTGGCATATGCAATGGTAGAAACATGACCGTGTGGATTTCTGTGTGTGAGAACACCTCTGACCTAGATTAATATTAATTATTTAATAAAATCCCATTTGGTCCCGCGGTATGATTTTCCCAGAATTCAGTGTGATCCACATGTCTAAGGGACCCCCATGTAGAAAAAACCACCTGCAGAAAAATTCCCAGGTGTACCATGCACCTGGAGCACAGGTGGTGCTTTTGGGACTCAACGAGACTTAAGGGTAACACAATTCGTCCATTCATTCCTATGTAAAGCATGGACCTGACAACACAAGATTTCAAGCAAACACATAGTTGTGTTTAACACACAGCTCCAGGGCTTTAGGGGTGTTTAGGGGGATGTCTCACCTAAGTGTACCTCAAGTTTCAAGTCCCTTCCTTCAAGGTTTTTTTTTTATGACCCTTTAAATTCTTGAAATATGCAGATTTTGTTGTGAGTTCAGCACGAAAATGCTCAAACAAACATAGTTGTGTTTAACACACAGCTCCAGGGCTTTAGGGGTGTTTAGGGGGATGTCTCACCTAAGTGTACCTCAAGTTACAAGACCCTTCCTTCAAGGGTTTTTTTTATGACCCTTTAAATTCTTGAAATATGCAGATTTTGTTGTGAGTTCAGCACGAAAATGCTCAAACAAACATAGTTGTGTTTAACACACAGCTCCAGGGCTTTAGGGGTGTTTAGGGGGATGTCTCACCTAAGTGTACCTCAAGTTTCAAGTCCCTTCCTTTAAGGTTTTTTTTATGACCCTTCAAATTAAGTTCCGTTGAGTCCTTTGAGGTACGCCTAATGTTGCGCATGTTTACAGCTGTGTACAGCTGCTCCCCTGCACCTGAGGTGCTCCAAACAAGGTGGATTCCAAAGCCAGGGCCCTGGCCATGAAAACAAAGCCAGAGTTTCATTTTTAATTTCAGTGAGGTTGGGGTGCCCTGCCCCCAATTCTGGGGCCTCATTTTCCCTAAAAACAGTGATCTTTGCTCCTCTGGGGGGGGTCAGTGGGGTGACCCTAGAACTCTGAAAATTGTTTTAAAACATAGTTTCATCTGTCTACTTTCCACAAAAAAAAATCCAGAGAATTTGGGGAAGCCATTTTTTTTAACTATTTACTTTCGGGCGTACCTCTAAGGACTCAACGGGACTAAATGGGTTTTTAAAGGGGTAGTCTGGCATCAACCAAAAGTGAAGTCTTCTTGACTGGATCAAAGTAGGACATAACTACATCACTTTACATTTAACTCGGTAAAAGCAGTTTGATGTTTGTCACTGTGACCATTCTCATGTTTGATCTTTTTTTGTGAGATTCTGCAGAGGATGTGAGATTATAGCTAGCCTTGGTATGAATCTGCCAGAATACTTTGCAAAGCATACAGCCGCATTGGGCATTTGCCTTCGGCATAGGAAAGGCGGGATATAATTTTTAAAAATAAATAAAAAAAATAAGCAAACTTCTTTGGGTGCTGGGCGCTGCAGTTGCAAACGTGCCATAAGTCACATTTTGACACCCAGAGAGGAGGTGGCACCGGCAGGAAAGCCTGCGCCATCCGGCCGGCCCCATATCCAGGCCCCGTGCAGGTAAGGCCACTCTGAGTAGTGCAGGGGCTGGGGGAAGGCTGGGGGCAGATTGGGCCTGGGAGGGGTGTGTGACCAGTGTCCATGGTGGATTTTTGTTAAGACCCTATTTATCTACTCGCATTAACATGCTTTGGAACTGCTAGGTTGGCAGGAACTGGCCAAGCAACGAGAGCTCACCCCGTCGCGGATTCGAACTGCCAACCTTTCGATCGACAGCTCATGGTTTAACCCACTGCGCCACCCGCTGGCCATGTGTACATTTACTTGGGAGTAAATCCTATTAAATGTAGTAGAACCAATAAAACATTCAAAGGATCAGGTTGTAAGAAAGCAACTCTTTGCTGCTGCCTTACCCGAGACCAAAAGCTGTAAGTCAGATGAGCTCAGTTTTATCACCTCTTTACCATAGTGCGCAATATTTTATATACTAGTGGGCGTTTTATTCTGTTGGTTGATCAAGGTGCTACATGTGTCCATATCCTTACAGAGCAGGCATAGAAATTTTCTTATCTAAATACCAGCACCCTGCAATTCATAAAAGGTAATAAATGTGAAACAAGGTGTGCAGTCTTTTCTGGAAACAGTCAACAGCTGGTTCACTTACATTCAGTCAGTGTTCCTTTACTATAGTAGTAGTATACACACTACTATGGGAGTAAAATGACTGACTATATTGCTTTTGTGTGCAAAGTGCACCCCCCAATCTGCATAATTATAGATTGAAAGCAGGCCTAGTGCTCAATGAGGTGGTAGACCTGGGTCTGTGCTGTACTGCTTCAGACTGTAGGTAGGAGCTTGCATAATTGAGTGCTTTTCTATACCCCCCCCCCCAATAATCTCTGCCTATAGAACATTTGCAAGACAAAATACTTCCTCCCAGCTATGATAGTTTTCTACAATCATGTGACCACTCCTCTGCCTTCTACCCACCTCAGTCTGAAGTAATGTAACCTACAACCAGGTTTACCATTGTTAGCAAAAACTAGACCCGAGATTGATTTTGTTGCAATTATCGAATGAGCCAAAAGGTGAAGTGGCATGCTTGAGTTCCCATCCACCATCTAGAAGTGTCTGTTGGATGGCAGTGGGGCAAATATAAGTAAGAATTGTGCACTTTAGAAAATGCTATAGAAACAAAGCAACAGTCCCTGACTTGCAAGGCCCACACGGATAGGAAAGAGTTCCATGTGCACATGATGTACAAAGGAGCACAATCCAGCCAGAATTCTTTTTCTTTGACGGGAGATGCTTATGGTTGCAATGCTAAGCGCCCTTTTCTGAAAGCGAGTCTCCTTGTAGACAGGAGGACTGACTTAGGTAAACATGCCCAGGATTCTGTTGTACATCTCTCACTGAAACCGTACAAATGCTTTTTAAAAAGGACTCAAAAATGCTCAGCTTTGGTTAAATCAAGTCCACTATTGTTTCTTCCTGATGTTGACGGTTCAGTGGTTTAACTGAAAAGTGATGAAAATGAAACTTTATGTCCAAAGAACAAGTTTAAGTATCCACATTAAGATCAGAGCATATTCTCAAAGAACAAAAAGCAGACACAGTGGATTGATTCAGACAACCAAATAGAAACCATTATTTATTCAGTCATGAATATGACCTGAGCCCACATGTTCCCTTCACTCATATCAGAAGAATCATGGTTTGTTAAACCACATCGTTGCAGCTCATCCAAACCTGGAGCTTCAACTGTGGATGGCAGACCACACTTAGTTAAAGCAGCATTTCAAAGAGAAACAATCAAAGTGCAGCTGTAGATTTGGACAAGCTGTAGGCCTGTGGTTTAACCAAATCATGATGGTACCTTCACAGCCGAACAATGGAGCCAAGGAAGTAACGGGAGAGAGAAATGCACAAGTTCAGACCCTGCTCACAACCAAATAAACAATGGTGTACTCAAGTCACTTGAACCTTCAAGGTCATTCCTTTGGGCACTTGAAAGAAAGAAAAAAGATAAGGGCGCACCAACCCTAGCACAGAATGTGAGCTTCAAACCGATCAATCAGGATGTAGCCCCTTTTTACAGCATAAGGCACAAAGAGGCAAGGGAATCCTCCTGGGATCATCTATCAAACGTAAAATCCTGCTGGCTGACAGGCAGTGATGGGCACATACCGGTACTGTGGCAGCAAAACAAAATTGTGGGCAGAAATCCCAAATTCTGTTCTAGTAGCAACCAACCTTTTGGGGATGCTGTACCACAAGTGTAATACAAAGTGCAAGGTGGCACCTCACTAGTGTGCGCTACATGATGTATGTATGTATGCATGCCCCCCCCGGTTCAGTTTTGGCTGTAGTTGACTGAACTGAAAAAGCAATGGGCTGACCCAATGCCAACACTCTCATGCTGCAATCATGGAAAGCCACAAACGCTCATTGTCTGGACCATTTTTGACAACCATGCTATGAGCTGCCCATGTGTTTTGCTCCCTAAATCAGTTCTACACATATGTATCAGTTTGCTTCTACTTATGTAGATTTCACCACTGTGAAATGTTTTCGCAAAGACCAGTTGGGAGGAATATCAGAAAAGTCTTCCCGAAAGGGAAAAGGAATTGTCATAGGCCCATTTTGTTTTCTGTGCCTTGGAGGAAGGGCCTTATGGACAATGGGCCTTATGGAGAATAGGACCCTTTTTTGCATGTAAAATTAAAGACAGTTCTTAGAAAGAAAATTCTGGCAGAATTCTGCAAGGTGTGGAATTAGCCCAGTTCTGCAGGGCATGTTAGGCACAGGGGTTACAGTGAAATCCCCTGGCCCTTCTCTTTCATCATCGGATGAGGCAAAGTTTACACATTCTAGAAAACAGGAAATAAAGAACTCCAAAGCCACAGAGATCCCATTTTATTTACAGAGCAGCCTCAATGCTGATGAACGGGAAGATTTACTCAGGTGCTTGAAAGCTTATTTTGCAACTTAAAACCACTTTATTTTATTTTTAACCGAGACATGGTGCGTTAGCTGGGACAGAACTTAGTCCTTCACGGAGTTGAGACCTTTTAAAGCTCAGAGACCAGAGTGGGTGTGTGGACCATTGGCTTCAATGGAAGCCTAGACACCAGCCCTAACAAGAGCAGAGCCAAGATGGCTGCCTCCTGGCAGACAGTGGAGCCAGCTGCTGCATTTCCACTACCACCGCCACCAGAGCATCTCTTGGTTTTTTTACACAATGCCTGCCCCTTCCAAGATCACAGCCAAAGGGTGAAGGGGAAGAGGGACCCACCCCCTTCAGCATACAAAAGCATCACCTTCTGAGCAGGAAAGAAAGGACAAATTAAGGCAAAGCCATGAAGACAGAAATGCTTTCCTAAGAAGACCTGGTTCATGTGTTTGACAGGCACATGAAGAGGCAGCACTTCTTTGCCATGGGGGTAGGGGAAGAACCCAACTATTTTCATAGCTGGGTTTGGAGGTCCATCTCATTTCCTAGAGAAGCTACTCAATGTGCAACACATAGCAGCAGCATTCACAGCCAGAAGCTTTCTCCTGTGCTCGTGAAACACAAGAGCAGCAGGTTAGAGTCTACACCAGACAGGTGGACAGAGAGAAGGGATGGCTTGCTGCAGATCCCCCCCTCCACACGCACCCCCCCTCCACTAAAGCAGCACTGGAAGACCCCACCTCTCTCTTTGCTAGCTTTTGGCCCCTGCCCAGCAGAGACTTGGCACAGATCCAGCAGCAGCAAACAGCTCCTACTCCCCTCTGCAACCCCCAGCAGGTGCCTGTTTCTGAGGGGAAGGGTTAACCCAACAGGAGATCGGACATCTAATGTTCACACGATGTAGGTGAAGTCCCTGCTGTACAACCATGTAGGATGACGGCTGCTGCGCGGCCTACTCCGCTGCCAACCAGCTCACGCACACACAGTTCGGGCACCCGCTTTATAGAAAGCCCTCCTTCCGGAACTGCTCCTGCAGGATGTCTCTGTACTCGTCAAAGCCTCCCTCGATGCGTTGCACAGTGCCGTTCCCACACACCCACAGCTCATGGCACACCAACCGGATGAAACGCTCGTCGTGGGAAACTAGGATCAAACCGCCCTGGAACAAAATGAATGAAGAACGTTTCACACCAGGGTTGAAGAATCGCAACAGTGACCATCACCCTGCAAGCCTTCGCAATTTGCCCAGAGCTGTCATTTTTGGTCCCTCTCCGCCATTGGCAGAAGTAGGCTTTTTCTTACTGAAGACCTGCTATGCATTATGGAACTTTATCCTACACTTTACATTTAAGATAATATAAGCTAAACTAAGCTGATCCCAAGTTAAATGCAAACCACCACGGATGACAGGAAGTTAATGCACAAGTTGGTGACAGCACAGACTGAAGTATTACCACTAGCTCATTTAACATCCACAGACCAGTCTTTACAATCCAGACCACAATAAACCATAATCAAAGAGGGGCACATGGCAGGATTTAAAGATTTCCAAAGAAGTAAACATCTCAGCAAAAAGGTTCTGTGCCTGGGTTGACAACTCCATGTGCTCCTCAACACTATCAAGCCACAGAAGAACCAGGACTGATTTTCTCCATGTTCCCCTCGCTGCAGCACCCACAGGAGATATTGCTCCTCTGCTGATGTGGGGACATGGCAGGGAGGAACATGCATTTCTCTAGAACCACCACCTCACATTATAGTATCAACATAGCAAAAAGAAAACCAGGCATACGCTAGCTAACACACACGCACACTCCTGTGGGGGCAAAAGTATACGCTGGGAGTCTACACAAAAAGACTTGGGAATAGGATTGGCTGGATTTAGAGTATGGCTTCAGCCTAGGTTTTTGTGCTTGAGCTTGCTCAGTGGTGTTAATAAAATCTGATACTGACAGTACTGACAGCTGGAGCCTATAGACTCCATCAGTTAAAGAGTAGGAGACCAATATTCCCTCTAAGGCACGGGCCCCTTCTGGCATGCGGCATCGTGACTGCGTTGCGATGCTGTCCCTGGATTCCTGGCAACGACGTCCCCTGCCATCGCCGAACTTCTGGGCTGCCAAGCTCTGTGCTGCGCAGAGCTCGGCTTGGAGCTGTGCGACTATGCAGCTTACAGGGAACACTGTGGGAGACCCTGCCTGCTCCAATGTCACACAAAAGCAGCAGAGAAAGAACCAGAGGGAATTTTTCTTTTCAAGGAACCCAGGCCAGCCAGCAAAGTTCAAAGTGTTAATTCTGATCTTTGAAACCGTCATTGATCTGGACCAGGAACCTGAAGACTCATCTAATCCCATATGAACCAGTCCACATGAGGCCATGTTTCATGTGCTATCCCCAACAGAAATTACCTGGGTTGTTGGCAGACTTTCCAGACTATGAAATTCCCTCTCCAGATGGGCTCAAATAGTCCCATCTCTTCCTTGTTTGTTTATTTTTTATTAAAAAGACAAGTAGAAACCATCCTGTTCAGGATGCACTAGAGAGCAGTGGATGTTCTGCTCCCTCCAAGAGAACTGTAGTTGGAGGTGAGCCTGCCCATTCTTCCCAGGAAGGAGTGAAGGGGGACATCTGGACCCAGCATTTTCCTGCCTCAACCATCCTGCTGTCTTGTAAATGTAAATAGTTCCTCGATCTCAGACACCAAGAGGGCAACTTGTAACTGCTCACACAAAAATTTCCCATAATGGGATAAACATCACAGAAACAGCAGGAAGTGAGCATGCCCACACTATTAAGCAGCCACATGAGAAAGATTTACCCGGAAATTGTTGAGAGCTTTTGCCAGGGCCTCAATGGTCTCCATGTCAAGGTGGTTTGTTGGTTCATCCAGAATGTAAAAGTTGGGGCTGGAAAGAAAATAAAATTCAATGAATCTGGCATCTAATTGGAAGAGTTCCATACCAATCCTCAAGTGTCCATCTTTTTACAATGATGAGCCACTAGCAACACTAACACCAGAAGCCACAGAATCTGCCCAATAGTTTTTAGCCCAGGGCTTCTGTTGGCTATCAACCCAGCACTGTGTCAAAATGTGAACCCAAAGGTTCTGTGAGCAGACTGCATGACAAGGACTGGGCTAGGAACTCTTCTTATAAGCCTTAGTTTAGTGGTACAGCACACGCGTGCCTGGGGAAAGTCCTAGGCCCAATACTGGATGCAGCCAGTCAGTGCAGAAGGGCCTCAAAAGGCCAGAAGACAGCCCTGCCGCCCCAGGCTCAAAAAGCGGCTCCTAGAATGGCCACATAGTTGTCACCCAGTACAAAGGGGGCCTGCTACAGACCTTTAAACACTATTGACAAACCAAGATTTGGAGGGGAGGTGGAGCGTGCGATCCCAAGGCTCTCCCGGGTTCATTTGCAATAGCCCAACCCTGCCCTCATTTTCAAACATGAAAATGAGCGAACTCAGGAAGATAGTGGAGGACAGGAAGGCCTGGCGGGATATGGTTCATGGGATCACGAAGGGTCGGACACAACTTAACGACTGAACAACAACAAACCCTGCCCTATGGTTTATTTCAGCTCGAGCAGGAGTCTGCTGCTGCACAGTAAGTAAGGCATAAACAAACCAAGCAGCAAGCTAGCAGTGCAAGGATGCATTGCCGCCTCACATTACGCACTACAGAGTCACACCTAGCATTAAGTTCTAAAAGAAAGCATGAAGATACCAAGGCATAGTCATTTGGGCAAAGGCCACTCTGCTCTTCTGGCCTCCGGACAGGCTGGCGACAGGTCGGACAGCTAGCTCTCCCGAGACGCCATAGCACCCCAGCTGGTGACGGTACTCTTCCTCCGTCTTCCCTAGAACCCACACACAGAAAGAAGGTATCAAATCCACTGTGACGTTCGGCTTCTAAGTTCAGGGGCAGTAGGTCGATGCCAGCAACCTGCTGGGGAGGGCTACTGCTTTCAAGGCCAGCTTGTGGGCTTCCCAGAGGCACCTGGTTGGCCAATACAGGAAGCAGGGTGCTGGAACAGATGGGCCTTGGATCGGATCCAGCAAGGTGTCTCTGTGTCCGTAAGGCTTCACAGCACAGCCACGCGACATTCTGAGGTCAGTGGCAAACTGGGCACGGAATTACTGGGATGGTGTGGTGTTTAAACCAAACGAGAAAGAAGATCACACATGGTTTTGACCAACAGCTAGGAAAGGCAGCCCCAGGTTACTAGGATCTGGATGGCAAGTTCATTTGACAACAGTGAGACAGATTCCTGCGTGCCTGACCTAAGGAGGGGGCAGAAGCAGCAGCAGCCACAGCTAGGAAAAAAAGGCACTTCAGATTTTCTGATTCTCAAGTGACAGATGACATGATACGCACTTGAACACAAACCACCACCACCCCCCAAAACAGACGACTACTACAAATATTTATATACACCACCTTTCGACAAGAAAAAGTTCACAAAGCGAACCAAAGTGCTGCACAAAATATATGTTTGTATCTTAAAAAACACTGCAAGTCTTGAGACTTCGGAAGATTAACGACCTCGATGCTCCCCGATAAAGCACCTGTTTTGCTAGAAGCAGGGCAAGCTGAAGGCCAGCGAGCTGCATACCAATCCTGTCCTACAGCAAAGTGTCTTTCATCATGGACTCCCCCAACTAACCTCACAGAAATCCCCAAAGCTGCTCACCTGGGAACTTCTTTGCTAGTAACTCTGTGGCACTGATGTCCAGATCCAGCTGATCCACATGGTGCTGACTGAAATAGCCAATCTTAAGGTTCCTGCCAAGCCAGAGAGGACAGACCATACATGATATTATGCACAGTGATTACTCAGCAACAGCCAACTTACCATTGCTAAACCTGCCCACAGGAAGGAACGACTTATCTCCCTTCCTTCTGAAATAGGCACATGTATTGCCTCCTGTTCAGGGGTGTAACAATGGTGGAGCCCGAGGGGCACCTACCCCAGGTGACATTAATGCCTAGGGACATTACCCACAACTACCAACTCTGCCCTGCCAGGGGCAACAAAGCAGGTGGTGTTGCTGGATCTTCAAAGCTTAGCACCATCAGGAGGTGGATTTCCATTTTCCCCATTGTTGGCCCTACTGGTGTGTCTTCCTTTTAGTCTTCATTTATAGTTAGGGGTACAACCACTTTTGGCTTTGTAGCCAATCATAGATCCCTTCCCCATGTGGTCTGGCACATGCAGAGTTGGGGGGGGGAGGATATTGTTGGTCTCTCACTTTGTACTGGGCTTCAGAAAAGGGTAGAAGCAGCAAGAGAGACTTGCACCGCTTCTGCCTTCCCCTGAACCTGCACAGGTTGGAGGATGTGGGAATGGAGGAGAGAGTAGGGGGCTTTCCGGTAACTCAGAATAGGGGATCTTTGTGCTGGTCATCCTGGGCAGAGGGGATGTCATTGGTGCCTAGATTTGTGGACCCCCACCCCTTTTATATGTGTCTGGTCCTGGAAGTAGGGGACAAATACATTTTAGCTATTAGCATACAAGGTGAGGTTGGGGGTTTAGTATCGTGTGCTATTGAATCATGAAACCTAGAAAATTGCTTTCTCAATTAAAATAAAAACCTTGAAAACTCCCTTCAGCCAAATTCACACCATCACTGAAGTAATGCTGAAGATTTCTCCATGACAGACAGAAAAAACAGCAAAGCAAAGCACAAGCTCCAAATCCGTAACAGAAATTAATTTTTTCCCAGAGTTCTGCAGCAAGGCAGCCACTTTCCATAGTCTGACCTCTCCACCCAGCTTCCCCAAGCCCTCCCAGTTGGGCTGAAACTACCTGTGAGCATGCCGAATCCCTTGCACAGGTGTCAGGTCCCCCATCAGGATTTTCAACATAGTAGACTTGCCAGCTCCGTTCTCCCCCACCTAAAAGGAAAACAATGAATGGGATTTCCTTTGGAACTCTGTTTTTGGGTCTGAGAGTTTGGGGAATGGGTAGAAGGTACAGTGAACAATGAACAAGAACTCAGAACCAAGTTCATGGGTGGAAGGTAGAGGGAGCAAGTGGGGTACAATGACCAATGTTGGCACTGGCCAACTATCTTTCGGTTAGATCAGATCTACTCTGCATTCTACAATCCTAGGCTTTCCTTTACAGGTAAAAGCCAAGGACATCATGCGGGGCACAATGCAAGATTACAGGAACTTCCTCGGAGATGACAGATGCAGGTTGAATACAAGGACAACACACCTGTCAATGATAGAATCAAGCCTGGGGAGCTACACTGAACATAGTGATAGAAGATCTTAATTACTGGTATATGTTGCCTCTATAACTTTTTATCTTCCTTTTAAAAAAAGACAAACTGTTTAATAACATTCATGCTTTGAAAAAAAATATCATAGTGACTGGGCTACATAAGGCAGTGAAATGGCAGGCAGGGTGTTTGAGATGCTTATGGATCTCCAAGCGAGACTCCCCAGTAGGATTTGAACTGCTCTAGCTTGGGAAATCTTCCTTTCCATCTGAGTTTGAGAATGATTATCACTGCAACTATGTTCAGTTCCTGGCGCCCCCATCCCCACCCATTGCTGTTGCACATCTGGCTCCACAGGCCAAGTGTCCAGTCTTCCCATCAGCATTGCTTCCACAGTCCCAGTTCTATTGGGGAAAATGTCTCCATACCACACATATGCGGGACTCCAGGTCAGCAGAGACCGAGAGGGAGCGGAAGATGTGGTGGTTGGGCTCATAATAAAAGTCCACTTCGTCCAGCTGCAAGATGGGAGGAGAAAACTTCTCAAAGCCATCTGGGAACCTGCAGGAAGTAGGACAGGAAGTTGAGCACAAGAGGGAATGCCACAAATAGGAGCTCCCCCACCATGGCAAGTAAGTTGCTTCTGTATCATTTACTGCACCTAGTACAATGTTGGCTGTAAACAAAACATTTCACGCACGGGTTTAGGTTGGCAAGAGCTGGGACTCACCTCAAACCCCAACGTGCAACATGGGACGCGCTTTCAAGAGGCAGTGAGTGAAGGGTGGACAAGTGAGTGGTCACAGCGCCATGGCTCCTCCTGTTCGCACCCAGCGATGGTCAATCTGTGCGCGCTGCTGCCATGTCATTCTGCCCCTTCTTTCCTTCCAGGCCAAGTGGGAGGAGAGGCAAAGAGGAACATGGCAACAGTGCGCGCTCAACTTTCAAAGGCAAAGGGAGAGAAAGGGAGCCACCTTGGAACTATTTAGTGAAAGGCAGGACAGGAATGGAAAACCAGAGAGGAAACAAGGCAAGCAAGAGTCAAGGGAGCGCCATGGCAGAGGAAAGCAGGCATAGGGCTGGAGGCAGAGGGATCCTGCTTGGGTCACGGAGCTTCATCAAAGCAACCCCTCCAAAGTGAAAGCCTCTGTGGGATTTACTTCATCAAGGGCGCTGATCCCGGCGACAGTGACCAGACCCAGATCACGTGCCTCCAGACAATGCCTGGATGGGAGAGCATCTGGGAATCCTATGTATGCTGCCTTCAGTTATGTATTCCTTTATAATACAGTATTTACTCTCAAGGAGAAAGGGCGGATGGCTTGCCTAAAGCCATCTACTGAGTTCATGGTAGAGGCCAGACTGAACCTGGGGATTTCAATTCGTAACTCTGTCTCCTCAGCCCCTGTTATTACATCAGTGGTCCACTAGTCAGCAGCAGTCATAGTAGTGAAGTATGTCAGGGACTTGAGCCCTCCAATGCAACATATTCGGAAGGGCAGCGCGAACAAGACGATCAGTGCATGGACCCAGAAGTCACTTGCAGGATATTGACAACAGACACTAGCCCAAGGAAAGTTCCACTGCAGGAACTGTGGAGAAAGGAACACTGACTTGCATGGAAGTGTCTTCTCATCAAAGGATAGAGGGTATTTTAGCCACATGGGAGGATAGAAAGTACAGTACCACTATGAACAGCCCAATCCTATACTCCAGATACGCCAGTGTACCTCTGTGCGTGCTGGTGCAACGACAGCCCCGCTGGTGTACAAGTCCACCTGCCACCGATGTGCCACAGACACTGGCGCAATGCCAGAAAAATGCTCCACCAACATAGCTCGGAGAGGCCAAAATGGAGAAGAGATTGGGAGAGACAGCCCCCACCCCCTGTTCAATTCACCCTGGCGGTGCTTTTCTGGCCCCCGCCACTGGGGCTGATTGGATGGAGTGACTACGACTAGCTCCTTGGACATCGCGCTTAGGTCAGGACACCACTCCCTGGATAATGGGCCATGCCGGTGTTTTCATGGACATTGGGGGTGTTACTGGGAATGGCTGTGCCAACGTTGTGCCAGCAGCACAGCACTGCCAGGACAGGCTTAGAATATGACAGACGTCACGCCAGCACCTGAATAGGACTGGGCCGTGACAGTCCTAGCATGAGCGCCAAAGGAATCCCTGTCACCACAGAGCAGGTGGGACATACACTGGAAGGCAAGGGGGAGGGAAGAGGAAGATATTAAACCTCAAAGAAGTGTGGGGGGGTCCTGTAATAGCCTGTTCAGAAGACCCACCTCCACTGAGAAAAAAAGAAAGAAGGACATGCAGCCAGTTTCATCTTGTGGTGCCCCCAGAGCCCCTAGTCAGATGCCTGCATCCAAGTAAAAAAAGTGGGGGGCCTTTTAGGAGACCTTCTGGGTAGGGGACACAGAATACCCCAAGGTGAGCCATTCCAACCAGGAACGTGCAACCAGATCCTAAGCCTTTTCTCAACTCTAGACATGCCACTGTCTTCTCATGCACTTGCTGAGTATAACACACTGCTATTCAATGCAAGTTCTCAAACCAGCCAATTCTCTGCCAGTTAGAAGTTACTGAACACACAACCGGTTGCAAGACCCACTAACGCTTGAGCCAGCAGTCACATGAAGCGAGGTGTGTGTTCTGTGTTCTGGAGACCGAAATGGCAGATTGGAAAGCAGTTCTCGCTTGGGGTGGGAGCGAGTCAGGCTGCCTGTTTTCGTAAAGAATCACTTACTTCATTATCACCTCAGATTCCTTGTCGATGGGTTTCAGTTTGGGCCTAAGAGACAAAAAGCATGAACTGATTACAGTCAAGGAGGGATATGGCATCGCAGGCCGAGTCCCACCAGCAGAAGCAGGGAGTGCCTCAAGTCAGAGCACCCCACCATGGAAGCAGCCCCCCACCCCCCTGCCCCAAACTCCCTGGAGACAGGGAAAAGAAGTGACCCAAAATTTCAATTTCCCTCAATCTGCTCCTGAAAACGTCCTGAACTTCAAAGAACTTCCCTTTGGCTCAGTATCTGAGCACTGGAGACATCTAGCTGCAATCTCCATTTTCCTATTTATAAATTCAGACGCATCATTTTGCCTGCCCATTCAACACAGTAATGTCTTGAGAGGAATTCTCCCATCTCATGTATCAGCAGATATCTCAAAAAAGGGACATTTGGTCGAAGGATCTTTACTACTTTTGGTGGATTTTATTTTTAGTGATCTCTACCTGAGCAACCTCCCTCAATCCCGCAATCCACCTTCAGACTCTGCAGTTTTCTGTCTCTCTAGAGTCTAGACCAAAACCTGCAGTCCAAATACAAGCCAATTTCATTGTCCCTTCTCGTTCCCCAGCCATGCACAATCCAGTTGGGGTCGACACTCACAGCTTCTCCAGCAGTTTCAGTTTGCTCTGTACTTGAGATGCCCGGTTTGCATTATAGCGAAATCGATCAATAAAAACCTACAAGAGAAGGGAAGATCAGAGTCGCAAAGGCTGCACCACAAGGACACAGTTGACCCTAACCTTGTTAACTTTAGGGAAATATATTCTGATGCTTTTTTTGAAAGTACATCCCATTAAATTCATGCCTTGGATTGCACCCGCAGCCATGCAACAAGACCTAAACAGTATAGAGTGCATCTCTCTCTCCCTCTTCGCCAAAAGCAATAGGAGGCTAAAGCCGCATGTATGACAATGATGAACCAGTGGAGAGCATACTCTGTACATCCATGGCTATGCTGCTCAGACTCTGACATCAAGATACTTTATGGCCCTTTCTCATCCTATGGGTTATGGGGAAGGTTGGGATTGGGTAGTCCAGTGGTTCTCAAAGTGGTGGATCACAACCCACCACCTTGAGAAGCAGCAGGTCGCTACTCCCTTAAGGGGAGTGGCAACCTGCAATGGTGGTGGCAGTGATCCCTGGATCACATCGCTGCTGGGGACAAAAAGGTTTGTTAGACACTTACCAGGGGTTGTGCTGCCCTCTGGAGGGTGTGGGGCACCTACAGACCGCTCTGCAGGCCTCCCCATGCTTCCGAACAACCCCCTGAAGTGATTGAGGCCCACTTCCGGTTTTCTGACAAATAATTTAAGATAAATTTAAATTTATCTAGATAATTTCCCCGATGAATTATCAGCACTGCAAGTATATTGTAATTCTACAGCAGTGATGAAAAAGCACAGAACATGAGATGAGGAACAGGATTTGGTCTCCTAATAATGATTAGGTATAATTTAAAAGCAAGGTTCTAGACTTTATGGCTAAAAAAAGTCATGCGGGGAAAATGAAACAGCAGAAGCCTGGAGGAGGGTGAGTGGCTGAAGGTTTCCAGGGGCTTCTGTGCGCTGCAGAGCTCCTTGCCCCTCTCTATAATAGGCAAAACCATAACAAATTATGCAAAATAGTAAACACCGTATAAGACATTATGTGAAAAGTAATTTTGCATGATTTCTCTTTATTTGCATAATTTATATAAGGTTACAGAAGTTGGACTACTTTGGTGAAGGTTTGGGCTTGTTTTTAAAAAAAAAAAAACTTTTGCAGAATTTTTTGGCAGAATTGACACAGTTCAGGGGTCTACAATTCACATGCTCAGTCCAGTTGACAGGCTGTGCTTGCCCTGAGCCCCCCCAACTCTAACCACACCTGGATGTGCTCCCGATACTGCTGCTGGGCCTCATACTCGCGCTGCTGGTTCTTCAGCCGCTCTTCCTTGATCTTAACAAAGTTCTCAAAGTCGCCTCGGTAGCTGTCGAGTCGCTGTGAGTGAAGGTGGATGACGTCGGTGGCCACAGCATTCAGGAAGTTCCGGTCGTGGGACACCACCAGGATGGTCGACTGCCAAGTCTAGGGGGGGCCAGCAAGCACAGGAAGCTGCCTTAAACCGAGTCAGTTCCATGAAGCCCTGTTCTGTCAACACGAACTGGCACCAACACTCCGAGGTTGCAGACAGAACACTTTTCCCTGTCCTGCCTGGAGTTGCTGGCAGGGATTGAACCGGGGACCTTCTACATGCACAGCAGGGCAGGGCTCTCCCACTGAGCGGAAGCCCTCCCCAAAAGGAAGCCTCAGCTGGGAGGAAATCTGAGCCTGATCTAATTGCCAAAGAGAGCCACCCCACAGTCTCATTACCCCATCAAATATCAAGGGGAACAAACACAGCATTATTTTCTTTTCCTTTCAACTGCCACACTGACCTGCAGATAATTCTCCAGCCAGATTATAGCCTTCACGTCCAGCATGTTGGTTGGCTCTGGAAGTGAACAAGGAGGTGGTTTTTTGGCAAGGGATTCAGTGATTAAGAAAAAATGGCAATTAAAAATAAGAAACAACATCCATTCTGCAAACAGAAGATGGGACCTTTGGCAAAGTGCAACGGTATCTCCATGGTAAAAAGGTCACAAGGATGTATACAAACTTTGCAGGTAAACAGATCCTCTGTGGGTGCTCTTGTTTCCCTAGGGTCTCTCCCCCCCCCCCCCCCCGGCCATCTCCCAGTTTTGGCTGATGAACAGCTGAGGAGCTGTCAATTGTTCTTTTGGAGGCCATCAGCAATGACATGATTGCCGGGCAGCATTTCCAGGGCTGTTCAAAGCCAGCCTCAAGGGGGCAGGGACAGCTCATTTCAGACCATAACTGCATTCCCCTTCTCCCCACTCAGCCTATCGGATGGAGATTCCCTCCTCCATTTCCAGGTGCTCTATCCAGAATTTTCTATGATATTCAAACTGAGCAAACTATGGTTAGCGTGAACCTCCAAACCATGATTTGGAACTGGTTTGAAGTGGATTTGCCAACAATAATGTTAACTTGCAAACCACAGTTTGCCCAATTTAGAGGTCATAGCAAATTCAAGTTAGGGCAACCACAAAGAGCAGGAAGGAATTCACCAAGGAGGAGGAACGAAGCACAGAAGCCCTTGGCACATTCCCAATCCCCCCAACAAGTAGAGGATCATCCAAACTAAGCGGGTGCATAATAGGCCTCCCCCCCTTTCCTTCTTTCCACATATCTCCAGAAGAGACTTACCATCAAGCAGGAGGAGGTCAGGCCTGAGGACAACGTAACCAGCAGGACAAAGAGCAAGGGAGGGAGGGGGAAAAGAGGCACACAACAGCATTAAGAATACGTACAAAGGCTTAGTTTGAAGGTGGCTATGAAATTATTCCAATGGTATTCATTTTGGTGGGACAGCATGGTTCTGCCAATTTTTGGAACACTTCCAAAAGACAAGACTGACTGCCCTATCCAGCTTCTGCACTTTTTCCTTGGAGACTGCAGAATCCCCTGTGCTGGCAATTCCCACAAAATTCTCACCACACCCCCATGGTCTACAACTCATTTCTCAAAACCACTATAAATGACAGATGCAACCCCCACCCCCACACAGTTTTAATATGCAAACTTCATTGTAGCTGCACTTAACACAGGGGGAGAGAGAATTTGGAGAAGAGACGACAAATTCATAGAAAAGAAAAGCAGGGGAAAGGATCAGATGACTTGTTCAGGGACTTGGATTGGGCTGCCTGAGAGAGTTTTCCTCTGCCCCCAGCCAGCCTCCAGCCATTGGAAGCCAGCTATCTATGTCTGTACTAATAAAGGCACTCGATCACCTGCAAGCAAAACAGGGCCACTCACAACCAAGGTACTGGTTTGTACATACTCAGGGGACATCCTCAGTATGCAGAAGTAGGTAAGTTTTGTAAATTAAAAGAAACATATCCCCCCAAACACCCCCCCCCCACCTGCAATGGACTGAGCATGGTAAGTGATCATGGAATGGTGAGGTATCAAGTTGGAAAACACAGAACAAAGGAATGGGAAGGGAGGGCAAACTGACCTGCTTGAGCCAACTGGGCTTTACGGTTAAGGAGCTGCAACACTTTGATGCATTGTTATTCATAATAAAAACCCTCCTGCGACTTCTTTCAAAGTGAAAAAAGCACTTTCTAATCTTTATCTGTTAAGCCAATCATGAGAGCCAGGTTAGGTACTGAGGCTGGGAAAGGGACCTCTCGGCGAGGGCACTGCAGACTTGGAAGATTCCCCCTGGGCTGCTAGGCTGCCATACACACTGCCGAGTTTCAGGTGCCCGGCAAAGACCGTCTTAGATGCCCAGAGTTTCATGGTTAGTACATTTGATGTGGTCATTCTTTTTACCGTTGTGTCACCGGATTTTGGTTCGTATTCTTAATGGTTTTTTTTTTTTTAAATTATGCTTGTAACTGGTTTTTTCCAAGTCAGGTAGGATATATGTTTTTTTTTTTTTAACAACCACCCTCCCTCCGAAATGGATTATTAATCATTACATTCGCATCCCGCCCTACTCCAAGGAGCTCAGAATGGTGTACACAGCTGTGCGGCAATTCAAAGCCAGGTCTCCCTCATCCAGGTCCGTCTCTTTCCCCACTGCACCACACTGACCCTCTTTCATGACAGGCTGAGATAAAGAGCGATTTGCCTCAGGCATTCCCAAGCAGTGCTGGCCCACATGCTGAAATCCCCATCGTTGTAAAGTGAAGCCATCATTAAGCGGGTCTTGCTGTGCTTTGAAGTTTAGCACTGTGCTTAAAGCCTCAGCCTTAAACATCCAAGCTCTTATCTTGCCCATTAGCTGCTTGGCTTTAGATAAGGGCTTCAAAGCCCATATCTAGCATGAAACAGCTGAAGAGCTGGGGATTTAAAAAGACACATTTTTAAAAATCCTTTGCTCTTATTTACTGGGGACCTCCGTCATATATCCGGATCGTCGTTAAGCAATCCGTCATTAAGCAGGGGACACCTGTACAGTTGAAACTGTGCAGGTTCCTAGACGCTTCCCTTTCCAGGGTACAGCGTGCTCTGGCTAAGGATTCAAACAAGCTTTCAGTCCCCCTGCACTATCATATGCAATTTCCAGATATGAGCCCAATACCACAGAATCAGCACGACATACCTGGCAAAGAGGGCGCGAGCTAAAGCCAGTCTCATTCTCCAGCCTCCTGAAAACTCTCTGGGGAGAATGAACAAACAGGAGGCATCACATTTCCCATGTCAATGGGGCATCAGCAGACTACAGATTCAGCAGGTGGCGATAGGGTTCTCAAGGTTGTGGACAGACACCAAAGATGCCCAAGCTCAAGCAACCCTCTGCCCCTCCTCAGCCACAATGTGAAGGGCAGGGGCGCCAGTCTTCTTACCATCGGGTAGTCTCCTAGCTTCTCTTGCCCCACAGAACCCAACCACAATCCAAACAGAACACCAAAGAGCTGGGGAGAGAGAGGCTTTCACATCACATCTTCCCAGCATCCCTCAGCTCTTCTGGCACCAAAGACGGGCCAGGAGTCACATTCCATCTCGAACTGGGTGAAGAGAAGCCCTCCTCATACCCAAGAGTAACAGTTCCATCTGGTGCTGGCCTGGAAGCACATTTCCTAGAGGAGGGACTATTTTCCCTGGGCTCGCCAAAGCCCCACCCCGGGACAGGAGGATTAAAGCAGAGGAGAAGCTTTAACGCCACATCCTGCACTATGAAGGGAAACATCTGGAGAAATGGAGGATTCTAGGAGTTATTTGTATGGTCAGCCTGCCTTTGTAAACCACCCTGAGTCTACGTGAAAGGCGGTATATAAAGACTGTAATAAATAATAAATAAATAAATCCCCCAGCATCTCTCATAGCTGTTCCAGCAGCAGAGCTTTTTATTGTCTTGTAACATTTACTGTAAGCTGCCCTGGGGAACTTTTAGATCAAAGACAAGGTATCGAGTGGGCCCTTGTCACCTGCCGTCTTCCCGACTGTGCATTTCACTTGCTGCAGGCTGCTCTGTTGGCCCTGGGACACTCCGGGAGGCTGCTTCCAGGTTGCTCCGAGGCCAGCTTGGCTCTCACGTGCACCCAAAAGCATCGTGGAAGCATTTGGCAAACGCTTCTGCGATGTGTTCTGGGTTTGCCAGGGCCAACAGAGTGGGTTGCTGCCCTCAGCACGACCCGGAAGAGGCTTCCGGGAGTGCGCCAGGGCCAATGGAGCAGTCCACAGTGCTCAAGTATCAGTGCCACAGGTAAGTATCGCTATTTTTTTTTAAAAGGGGTTTTGAGCATCTGCGGATTTTGGCTTCGCTGGGGGTGGGTGGGTCCCAGAACCAACCCCCCGCGGATGTCAATGGCCCACTGTAATTCTAGGACTCCCAACAGCAGGAACGTTCAACCTATGGTAGAAGCCACTTACTTGGTTGTCTGTTGCTGCATCTTTGCACTGAATCCTAGCCCAGCCAGAATAACTGATGCTCTGGAGGGGAGAAAGAAGAAGGAGAGATTTGGGGTATGAGGTAGCTCAAATCCTAGCATCGACATTCATCATGCGGAAAATTGACCATCAGACAACAGATCATAGCTGTCCTATGAAGAGGAGCCTCATCTTACCTTGCTGGGGCCTTGTCTGCTTCAATCTCCTCCAGCCTGGCATAGATTTCCGACAGCCTGGCGCCTTCAGTGCCTTCGCCCCTGAGACAAAACACACTGTAAGAGCAGTGTGGCTGCTGGCACTTGGCGAAGGAAGATCCGCTCTGTGCCAGACGGTGCCTCTATCCAAGCCAGGTGATCTGGACAGAGCACCTCAAGGCCAGAGTTACCTACCTTCCTGAGCTGACTCGGGCTGTCAGCTCCTTCTCCTCCTTCAGCAGGCTCTCACGGGTGGTATCGCACTCCAGCACACTCTGCAGGGCTGGCGTATCGTCGCCTGCCACTTCCTGCTCCACATGGAGGATGCTGATGTGCGAGGGGATGCGCAAGTTGCGACTGGCAATCATCTTCAACAAGGTGGTCTTGCCCAGCCCGTTCCGCCCCACCAGGCCATACCGCCGGCCATAGGCCAGGTTCAAGTCTGCACCTGTGAGGAGAACACTGACACAAAGCAACAGGTGGGCCTCAGGACCGTCTCTGCCAAAACACGTTTTGTCCTCCCACATGACTACGCAAGCAAGCCAAGCAGAGGGAAAGCAGCAGGAAGGCTGGGGGGCAGCCTGCCTGTGGCCCCACCCATGCCACGTAGCATCCTGACATCATAGCCGCCTTGGGCATTTGCCTCGGCATAGGATAAGGCGGGATATAATTTTTTAAAATAAATAAATAGCAGTGGATGCTACGTGGCATGGGTGGATGGTGCTACAGCAAGGCCAGCGCTACGTGGCACAGTGGATGGCGCTACAGCAAGGCCAGCATGGAGCAGCCTGCCTAACAGCTCTCCCAACACCAGCAGTTTCCAATGTTTGGTGAAGACCTGGCTCTTCCAGAATGCGTTTGAGTTTGTAAGAGATGCCGTTGGATGCTGGTTTTTTCTTTTTTTTTTTGGATGGCTCTGCAAAATGCTGTCTTGGTTTCTCTGTGCCATTCTTATTGTGTTCTGTATGGTTTTTGTGCTTTCCTATTTAGAAGTGAACGCATTCCAGTCCCGACAGGACTCTGCCCTGCGTGGACTGGGCAGGCACCCTTCAGGCACCTGGTTCAGCATCTCTCCCCACATCCCCACCTTCCAAGAGATGTACCAGGCAGTTCACAGCTCTCTGTCCCTAGCAAGCAGCTCTCTCTCTCACCAGACGGGCAGAGCCTGCAAGCTTCTCCTCCATCTGCCCTCAAGAACTCACCGCTCACCGAAGGACACGTCAAAGTTTTCAATGCGCACGTCGTAGGACTTGTTCTTGCCCGATGTCTCTAGACGGGTTTCCTTCTTGCTGGCAGCTTGGCTGGCAGATGCCTCCTCAAGCACCCTGCCATCAGGCATGAAGCAAGAAAAGACCATGAATGCAGGGGAAGGCAAAAGAATCTTCCCATTACACAGAATACATAACCCTCTCAAACACAATAGTGTTTAGAGAGGGTAACCCTGTTTCAGGCTGCAGGTAGGGGCTCACACAATGAAATATTTCCACATGTATTAATAATCATATTAAAAATTCTACAGATAGAAAAGTTCAGTGTCAGGGAAAAGTCTAGGTTAGAACCCTGCTCCCTGAGGTGCTAGTTTTCTATATGTCAAGAACTGTTTTGTACACTAACACGACCCCCAGCCTGAAGCCAAAACACAGATCTGCCATCTCAGGGAGAAACAGATCGGGGGGGGGGGCACCCTTTTATCATTCTAGCTTTATCTTTGGGGATCAGGTAGAAGGAAGAATTCCAGAACTGTAGAATGAAATTCTCATGAAACTTAGTAGTTGCTCTCTAATTTGTGCGGAGCGTAACACAAACAGGCAAAGGCAAGGACTTGCTAGTTGCTACCAGCCAGAACTCCCTGGCTGCCTCCGAGGAGAATGGCAGGCAGTCTCCACATACACAGGATGGGGCCAGAAGTAAGAGCCACAGCAACCCCTAGTAGACGGCCTGTTCCACTACAGCCTACCTAGAAAGATATTTCTCATGCACTGGGGGGGAGCTTCCTGCCAGGGCTACTGAATGAATGGCACAGGCAGCATCTAGATTCTATCTAGAGGAAGCATTTTCAGAACTGTGCCCCACTTCTGGAAGTCCACTGAAGGCCCTATCAAAGCCCAAGCTAGGAGATTTATTTCTGGATCAGTCCTAAAGGCTCCTGATGGGTAGTATGGTAAAGGTAAGACACGGGGGAAACCATGATTGCCCAGCTATACAGTCTGAGGCTGGAGCAACAGCAGTCCGAGGTAGCCCGGATCTTCTTCGCAGCCTCCTGAACTATTTATCTGGGCAAACCCTTTCTAGTGACAGAAGGAGGAGAGAGTCTTTTCACGGACACAGCACTCTCAGGGTCCAGGTCATCACTTACAACGGGTTGCCAGACTTCACGGAATCGCGCTCTTGCTTCTTGCTCTGCTTCGCTTTCAGGCGAGCCTCTGCTTTCTCTAGCTTCTTGGCATTCACTATCTGCAAAGCAGGAGGAGGAGGTCAGACAGGAACAGGCGCAAACTCAGTGGCCCCCATGACTTCCACAGGGACTGCTTGCTTGAGTCATCTGCTTCCCTTCCATTCAACTGCAGCACACTGTACATCAGAACAGGTGGGGGGAGCAAGAGTGAAAGGACTGCCCTATGAAAGGAGCTCTATGGATTACCCTTTCTTGCAGCAGGGGGTGCGGCTGGGTGGCCTTTTGGTCGCGTCCCATTCTACAATTACAAGAGCAAAAAGAGCCCTGCCCTGCCCTTGAGAAGGCTGGTCTTGCCACAGGTCTGCATGCCTTGGCCGTCTCCACATTAAGTTACTGCACTGAGCTCTATGTGGGGCTGCCGTTGAAAAAGTGTTGAACTACCCTGGTGCAAAATGTGGTAGCCAGGACAAGAGCCAGCATGCAGCTTACAGAACGGATTGTTCCATCATTGTTCCAGTCTTCCTGGCTTCCAGTTTGTTTCCAGGAGCAATCCAAAGTGCTGGTTGTGACCTAGAAACCCCTAAAGAGTTTAGAACTCCTAGTGCCTAGCACTAACCACTAGACACGACTCCCCTCAGTCAGCCTGATTTCTCCCAGGTCCCTTTTCACTGGCAGGTATACCATTTTGATATACTACCATTTTTAACATATTTCTAAATTTGTTCTAGGCTCTCTTTAGGGCAAAAAAATTAGGGTAGGTGCATTTTTAATAACTAAGACCCATGCAATAGACCCTGTGCTTCGGAAAGAGGCCATGGCACACAAGCAAGTGGAAGTCAGCACAGCCGAACCCATCATGGAAAGAACAGGACAGAAGCAGCCAGGATATCCTAAACAGCTGGGGAAACAGTGCTGTTTGCTGGTCATCCCAGAAGCTTTAATCAGCCGGTTGGAGGCAACAGCAACAGGAGCCTCCGCCTCAGGTGCCCTTACCGAGGTCTGATCTCTCTTCAGCAGCAGCCCTGGCAGCAGGTCCAAGCTAGAATCTGCAATCGGCAAGAGAGGCAATGAGGAGCATATAGCCAAAGGCAGCTCTGTAGACTGCAAGGCAGCCCTTGGCAGCACTTCCTCTTCCCTAGAGAGATGAACGTGGAGTGTGCTCCTCCAACACTAGTGTGGAAAGAAAAGGGGAGGGAAGAAGGGTAACGGGAGGGGAAAGAGAGCGGTGCCACCACACACACACACACACACACACACACACACACACACACACACACACACACACACACACACACACACAAAACATTTCACAGGCCACTAATACCAGACTATTTGATAGGATGTACACATACAAACACACACAAAACTGGGCCATGTATTTAATTTAGAGGACAGGTCTGTCAACAAGAATTATCCATAATCCATAGTGAACTAAATGAAACCTCCAGATTCAGGAGCAATATTCCTTTGAGTGACAGCTGCTAGGGAGCAAACACCAGGTAAAGGCTTCTTGGAAGCATCCACCTGGCCACTTTGTGGAAGCAGGATAGTGGACTGCATGGACTCTTGGTCTGGTCCAGCAGGAATCTGGGAAGTGGCCACGCACTGTGTAAAACACCACCATCCCAGGATGGTCATGCCTGCACCTTGAAGCAGTTGTTGCACAAATCCCCACAAGCAGTTGGAAAAATATGGGCCATGCCAGATGTATGTCATACAGGACTCCAACCTTAACGTTTTGATACACGCTTGAATTTGCATCAATATGCATTATGTTTGAGAGAGATATCATTTGCTGTGGGTTCAGGACTGTAAAGCTGCGTGTGCGAGATTTATATACAAACACACACTATTTTGTTCTTTTCTTATTCTTTGGTTATTCCCTTCAGGCATAATCAATGTCCCACCACAACCACAGACCCAAATATTTTCCAATTGTACTGGGGGTTAAAACAGGCAAAGAAGGGGGGGAGGAGGGAAGAAGCAGAGCCAGAATTGCCTCCACACTAGATCTTCTGGCTATCTTTTGTTGAATGACAAGGCTTGAGGCAGGGCCAAGAAGCGGAGACTTACTATACCAAGGGGCTGCAATAAGTCTGCTTCTTCCTCTCCATAAACCCATTCCAACATTTTTTTTAATAGTTCACTCACAGAGAGAGAAAGAGGGAGGCCGACCTAATTTATTTTAGACACCGATATCTAAAAATAAAAATGATGGAGCAATAACTTTAGAACAATAGCATTCATCAGAGAAGTATTTGGCACCTCAGAAGCCAAACCCCAAGGACCATGTTTTGCATTAGTCAATCAAACCATCCTATAGAAAGCCAGCTAAAAGCTGTCGGGTCATCAGCACCAATATTGCACCAATTGCAAGCTTTCTCCATCCATTTACAAAAAGGGGTCAAAACTAAAGGCACACAGAGATTACAAGACCATATGGAGAGGCACAGGGAAGACCTCATCAGGTGTGTATCCTGTCCTTCCAAGAACACAGGGCAGTACACAGAGTACAATCCCATTTCAGTTATAAGGCAGACTAGGCCGAGAGGTGGGGACGTGTCCCATGTTAGTCGTGAGGCTTGAGGACAGATCTGAACCAACACTCTGTGCACTACACCCCACTCTAACTCTTGCATTCCAGCTTCCATCCCTGTTGTGGCTAGAACGCCCGAGATCGCTGGAATGGCGGCATCCTCCAAGGCTAGCCGTGTCTGAAACGACTTGGCAACCTCGATGCAGCAGACCACCCTGCTGGCACAGCTTACCATAACTGTCTGTGATCTTGGAAAGCTGGATCGGGGCATCCAGGAGCACCTGCCTGTTTCCCTGGGAGTTCTCGCTTTCCCTGCCAGACATAAAAGAATGGGTGAAAAAGAGGCTCCGGCATTTCCGATCCCTTCCCCCACCCTCATAATAACTTCCTCAAATGTTTTGAGTGTGCAGCCTGACGAGATCAGAACAATGGGCACATGGTCCACAGGATTCCACATCCAATGTAGACTAGCATGGAGAGGCTGCTGCTAGCATTCTGCCCTTTTGCTAGTATAAAAACCATGCAGAATCTCAGTCCTTGAGGACTGCCTCACAAAGCTAACCATCACCACCGGCTCAGTCCCTTGCACCAGGCTGAACACACCTTTTGCCAATGCACATCTCATGCTTCACCCAACTGCACCCAATACCTGTCAGGGGGAAACTTACAAGTGAAGGGTGTTGTACATCCGCTGGCAAATGGCACGGATGTCTTCATCGTCTTTGGAGTCTCTGGACACATCTTGCAAGAGCTCCCCGATGGCCTCAAACAGATCGTCCACCGACTCAAAGTCTGAGCCACCGCTGTGCAGGACCCCTGCCAAGGAACGCAAGGCGTCACTGACGTGCGGCTGAGTGCCTGAGCCCCCTCCCATTTTTATGTCTTATGAACTTAGTCAGCAAGTTATTTCTGAAACGCACGCACGCACGTAACTGTGTTACTAGTTATTAACAATATTGACACAATTTCTGAGGGGCCAGATTCATTAGGATATCTAATATTCCAAAATGCCACTGTGATTTAAACAGAAACGCCCAGCATTGTTGTGACCTGCTCACCGCCTCAGAGCTGCAGTCAGTCGTCTCATGGCTAACGTGGCCTCAGCAAGTAGTTTGGATGGAGGACAGGGACCCCGGTCTGTTGGCGAGTTTTGCCAGCACTTGCTCCAAGAAGGGATTTGAAGGACGCAAGACAGGAGGTGTTCTGGGAGGCAGAAGGGGCAGCAATGGAAAACAGATGGACGCTGGAGCGTGCTGAAGCTGGGGGGTGCAGGTCACAGGCAGGAGAGTTGTGGGAGAGTCGATCCCAGAGACAGGGAGGAGCTGATCACATAGGTGAGTAGAGCAGGGGTTGTCAACCAGTGGCACTAGTACTACCAGTGGTACTTCAGCCAACTGCCAGTGGTACTCGGACCGCCGGACCACCAGAACCTGGCTCTGATGAGGTGCTTTCAGCTGTGCATTTTCGCTTCCAAGAGGCTCCTGCCTTTGGCCTAGCCCAGAGGTTCCCAAACTCCTGGGAAGGCCCTACGCTGCTCTAAGTAGCAGCGGGGCCTTCCCAGGGATCGCGATGACGCACCCAGGATCGCGCCACCGCCGCGCCCGGGATCGCCCTTTTAACCTTCATTGGTGGGCAGTGGGTGTCCCTCGGGGGGTGCGGGGAGCCTGCGGACCCCTCCGCAGGCCTCCCCAAGCGTCGGAGCAGCACTCTGATGCGATCGCAACTCACTTCCGGTTTCGCGTAAAACCGGAAGTGAGTTGCGATTGCGTCGGAGCACTGCTCCGACGCTTGGGGAAGCCTGCGGAAGGGTCCGCAGGCTCCCCGCACCCCCCCGAGGGACACCCACTGCCCACCAATGAAGGTTAAAAGGGCGATCCCGGGTGCGGCGGCGCGATCCCGGGCGCGCCGTCGTCGTCACCGTGGGTTGCCATGCCCCTTAAGGGCATAGCAACCCTTTGTTCCCAGCTGGGGCGTCGCGACGCCCCAGTTAGGAAACCACTGGCCTAGCCTCTCAGGAGGGCCTTCCCACATGCCCAGAGCCTCATACCCATGTTTTCTGGTCTCCAAAAACCTGGAAACCCAGAAGTAACTGGCGATGATATCATCGCCAGTCACTTCCATTGGTACACAGCAGGAGAGTGGCGCCGGAGGTGGTACTCAGCCAGGAAAGGGTTGAGAACCCCTGGACTAGAGTATTTCAAGGAAAGCAGGTGCACCCTCTGCCTCGTATTAGGGTCTCTTCTCCCCCTGCCCCACCCAGGTCATGAATAATACATTCCACAGCCATCATGTTCATAATCACATTCTGTACTATTATTTGATTGTTGTGGCTCAGCAATGCCACAAAGCTGTTGAAGCAGGACAGGCGACAGTGGCAGCAAGAACTCGATTCTCCTGAAAGGCCATGAGAGAGACTTGATGTAAAGAGGATCCTCGATTATTTTCTTACCACCACACTCATTATCAAGATCGTTACACATTGACTGGGGGGGTGTCAGATTTTTTTCTCCCTGTTACAGCAGTTTCTAAACAACTGAACTGACTGTGACTATAGAACTAAGGAATGGTTATTTAATCCTGTTTTTATATACAGTATATATATATAATGTACACACACACACACACACACACACACACACACACACACACACACACACACACACACACACTTATGCTTTAGAAGATATCACTACCGGGCAAGATGGAGGTAAGAGGAAACAGGGGAAGAATGCGATTGTTTCAGTTACACCTCCTTAGGCTTATTAAATACAACAGGGAACGAGGCCTAGTTAGTTGTGCCAAAGGTGTCCAGGAAAAGGTGGGTTTTGAGGAAGGATCCGAAGGAAGCGGGAGGTGTCATGCAGATTTCTGGGAGGAGATTCCAAATCAGGAGCAGCAAAGGGCAGAGTTGTCTGAGAGAGCAGGAACCATCCGATAGAGGAGCTGGGTGAGTGCAGGTCATGTGCGAGAGTGTACCAGGCTAGAAGAGTGGAGAGGTAAGGGGAGCGGGCCAAGACCATGGAGACAAGAAGCTTCTTCAGGTACAGCAGCCAGCTGTCTGCAATGTGCTCATCCCCAAGTCGGATGCCTCCCTCCCCACCTCCATCTGGCTGAGCCAGGCACTGTACCCATTTCCCAGAATCCAAACCAGACTTTGGGAGGAAGAGAGGAGGCCCACAGATGGTTTGTGGCAACCTCCTATCATTCTGGAACTCCAAGTACAGACTGCAGGAGTCTGAGCTCCAAGATCTCAAACCAGCGGCACGTCAAGGCTGCAACCCTACACATATTTATTGAAGTCAACGCAATTTCCATTTCAAATCATTTTACATACATTATGGTAAATGGCTAGCATTTTCTCCATATTACAGATGGGGGGGGGTTGGACTCAGAGAGGGCGGCTTGCCTAAGCCACTAGTGAGTTCACGGCAGAATCAAGATGCGACCTGGAGACCTCCCAATTCACAGACACAATGCAATGCTCAGAAGCCCTCACAATCAAGTCAGTACAAACATGTTGGCATAGTTGTTGAATGCTGCATAACCAGCAAATGGCTTAAGTAACAGCTTTTCTCCATTGAAAAGATCTTAGGAAGCAGGGCAAGGAAAGACCTTCACCTGAGATCTTAAAGAGCTACTGCCAGTCAGAGAAGATAAACACCAGAAGAGATCAGTCAGTGTGGCCCACCTTCACTGAGGGCCAGCCCAAGGCCTCCTGATGCCTGAGTGTGGCATGCCAAATGCTGCTCCCCTTTTCGGATGATGTGCCAGCCTCTGCTCCACCCACCCTCCAATGTTCTAGCTCAGCACTCCCCTCCCCTCCACATTTCTGTCCCCTTCTTCCTTTTCCAATCCAGGGAATGGAAGGAGGAGAAGCAGTGGAGGCAAGTAGGCAGACAGAGATGCCCCCCACACACACACACACTAATCTGCTGCCTGAGGCAACCACTTCAGTTGGCCTCATGGATGGGCCGGCTCCAACTTCATACATACACAGCTTATATGTTCCCTTTTTCACCCATGATAAGCAGTTGTATGCAAGAAGCATGTACAGTACATATCTAAATACTGTACACAGAACAGCAGATGGTAACAGATGGTTAATCAGGCATCCCCAACCCAAATCACATTAACTGCTTGATAAATCAATCACATTAAAACAATTGTCTCCCATGAAGATTTCACCAGGAATGGCGTAGCTGCCAAGAAGCTGCATCTCTCCCTGGAGTCAGACAATACAGTCCAGAAGACCATTCTCCCCAACAGCAACTTGGTGTTTTCCCTGTCAGAGCAATCCTACTCATGTCTACTCGGAAGCAAGTCCCATTGTATTCAATGAGGCTTACTCCCAGGAAAGTGTGTCTAGGATTGCAGCCTGTGTCACTTAGCAGAGAACCCGTCTCCGTTAAACAACCCCCCGCCCCACATCCCCTCTCTGTCACTCCCTCTCCCTGCAATGCTGGAGATCAGTTAGTTCATCAGCCGCTGAAAGGCAAGAGAGAGCCGAAGTTATTGCTACTGGTGGTCGGTCCCCTCCCTGCCTGCCTGCCTGCCGCGATCTGCCACTTGCCGGGCTCTTCCAAAGAAGAAGCACTTCCAGCTCCCCGCCCGAGGGTCGCTCCTTGACACTTCTTAAGGCCACTCGGCGGCGGGGGGGGGGGGGGCAGCAGCGGAGGCGCCTTGGTACATTTGGGCACCTTCGCTAAGACAAAGTTTCGTGACTGCCTCCACCAATCGCGCGATTTTTCAGAGGCCCTGGAATCTGCCCGCCGCGCCGCTCCGGCGGATCCGTGCCGCCAGAGCAAAGCAAGCGCGCAGCTGCCCACCGCCCCGGGGAGGCGAGACAACCACCACGCCGGAGTACCGGCGCGAACTATCGTGTCTGTCCAGGGTTGAAGCCCGGCCCGCACCAGGCCGCGTCCTCAGCCTTGGCCTCACCGGTCACGTAATCGAACATCTCCCCGTCGAGTTCCGGGAATTCCCTCCGCAGGATCTCCGCGCAGGACGTCGCCATCATCGCCGCCCGGCCTCTGGGCCTTCCTCAGAAACCGGCTGCAGCCCCGGCGGCCTCCGCGGTGCCTACTGGGAAATGTAGTCCGTCGGCTGAAAGAGCACGAGACGGCAGAAAGCTCCACCCCCCCCCCCGTGAGCGCCTGTCCCTCTTGTTGGTTAGCACGGTCAAGCGCAAAGGATGTTGGGAAGGAGGGGGTGAGATTCGCTGCCTGACAAGCGGAGGAGGACGTTGGACACGTGGAAGAAGAAAGTCTCCTCCCATGCCTGATCCCGACGTGTGGTGATGGCGGCCACCAACATAGAAGGGTTTTTTTTTAAAGGAGAGAATAAATTATCTGAAGCTTCCATGGTCAGAGGCAGTATATCTGCCACTGCTGGGGCAGAAAACAGCTTTTGGCTATTAAGCATGCAGTACCTTCGTAACATCTGGCTGAGCGCTGTTGAAAACAATGCTGGACTAGAGAGGGTGCCTGCCTGCTTGCCTTGCCATCCTCCTGGATGGCATCAGAGGTTGGGCATTGCCTGAGGGAAGATCCCTGAAGACCTATTTTCAGTGGGCAACAGTGGAATCAAGCATGATTGACCGGGGGGGGGGGGACTCATGCTGACTCTTCCTGCTCCGCCCCCCCCCCATTGGGTTGCTCCCAGGGATCCTCTGAATGTGGAGGATCCCTGGGAACAAGTGTCCACTTGCTTGCTATCTTGCCTGGCTGGCGGAAAACCAGGCGGGTAAGCTGGTGATCAGATATGAGAGAGAAGAGCCCAGCTCAGTCATTGGGGGCAGTAGCATAGCCAGGCCGGGGCAGGGGGGGGGGGGTTGCTGTGCTCCAGGTGACAGCTGTGGTCTCCTCCCGAGGAGTAGCCACAGCGGCAGTTTTTTGCTCTGAGCCTGCTTTTTTGCAGTCGGAGTGGCTGCATTTACAGCCATGGAGCATTCTCGCACCAGTTTCAGTGCTTTCTATGGGCCCTCCTGCCTGCCCTGGGCTCTACTAGAAGGCTTCAAATAAAGCCTTCTGGGAGTGCAGGGGGCAGGGTGATGATACCAAAACAGGTCATTGACACCCCCCCCCCTGGGACATGCTAGCGACACCATTATTGGGGGGAGGTTGCCATGGGTGCACTTTGTGTGTGCACAAGAACCCTCCTCCATGGTCTGCCCCAAGTCCCAGCACAACCTGGCATCACCCTTCTCAGAGAGGCAGTTCTTAACTTCTTATTGCACTGAGTGTGTGTGTATAGGATAGGCACTCAATGGGTGCCACCTTTTCTGGCATGGAGATGGTGTGATAGAGCACCTGTCGACTTTCTGCCTGTCATGCAGTTGTTTAAGCGCTTAAGGCACAGTATCCCTGCCTGAAAAAGAAAATCAAAACCATAGGGACAGCTCTTCCAAACACTGGCAGCCAGGCAGTCTGTACATGGAAGATAGGATGGATGTTAGTAGATACTGATGATGGATAGCTGTCCTGAATCCCTCCGGATGGAGATGAATGGAGGCATAATGATACTCAACATTTGTATAGTGTGCAGAGTGTCACTTGTATTATCTTGATGGAATCCTGACTCACCTTACAGGGTTGTTGTACTATTGACGAAAAGGTACGAGTTTTTATAGGTTAAAACAGCGGTGGGGAACCTCCGGCCCCAGGGCCGGATCAGGCCCCCGAGGCCATCCGGTCCGTCCCCCGGAGAGATTGCTGGGAGGCCGCCCAACCGGCCCCTGGAGGCTCCGCCGGGTCCGCGCGTCACCTCCGGAGGCCGGGAGAGGGCCTTTGCATGTCCTCCCCGGCTGCCGCCTCGACCCCTTCTCACCAGGCCGTTGGCCATTTCGCACATGCGTACCACGCCGATGAGGGCAAGCTCTTGCCCTCATCGGCATGGTACGCCGGATGTGACACGCGGACCCGGCAGTGGCTTCGGACGGTGAGCGCGGAGCCTCCGGAGGCCGGTGGCAAAAATTAATTAAATAAATAAAAATGGCACACGGCCTTACGGCCGGTCCTCAAGCAAATTTCTAATATTTAAAATGGCCCTCGCCAGGGAAAAGGTTCCCCGCCCCTGGGTTAAAAAGTCATGTAAAAATCTTTTTAAATATTAAACAAATATGAGGAATTCCAATGTTTTAAAATACACATAAAATCATCAAAAAACCATAAAATAAAACCTTGTTTCATTGAACAGAGTTCGGGTATTGTCAAATAGAATCTTGTGCCCGGATTCCAGGGCATGTTGTGCCACCGCTGATTTTTCACCCTGTGCCAACCGGGCCGATCTCTCATGCTCTGCCATCCTGGTCCTGATAGCTCTGCCCGTTGTGCCAATGTAGCTCCATCCACATTGGCAGGGGATCTCTTAAATACCTGCAGTAGAGAGCGGGGGTCTGGTGTCTTTAGGGTTGCGTAGTAACTGTTCTAATTTGTAAACAGAATATGGTTACCTATTTTGAGAAAGAATCGTAGATCTACACCAGAATCTTGAATTCATTGATCCTTGTGGTGCTACGCGTGTTTCGCTTTAAATGGATTACTGCTGACAAGAGTGGCTGTCTGTCTTCTGGTGCTAATTGACAGCTTGTGGTTCCCGCCCTTTTTAGTGCTGCTTTCTATTTCAACCTGCGTTTGTCTCCAGCAGGTAACTCCATCTCACACAGGCATTCCTGTGTGTTCCTTGAGAAGGTCCAGTGTCTTGGATGAAACGTTGGACTACTGTATTTCTTCTATTCTAAGACGCACGTTTTTTCCAAATTTAGCCATTCAAAAAAGGGGGTGCGTCTTAGAATCGAAGGTGTGCAAATTCTACCCCCAAAATGCCACCTCCTTACCTACCAGGGCTTGTGGGGGGTTCGGGGAGGCCTCCCCAATCTTCAGTTCGGTGAAAAACAGCGGGTTTCGGCCATTTCCAGTTTTTGCAAAAACCGGAAATGCCCGAAAATAGCCATTTATCACCGAACTGAAGATCGGGGAGGCCTGCAGAGGGTCACACAGGCCTCCCTGAAGCTCCCCCAAGCCCCGGTAGCTCCCCCAAGCTCTGTCAAATCGGGTTGGCGAAATGGAGCGGCAGGCAAGCTGGGGAGAGTTTGAAGGAAGGAGGTGTGTCTTGCAATCGATGTGTTTTTTTCCCCCCTGCTAGTGTTCCTGAAATTAAGGTGCGCCTTAGAATTGATGGCGCCTAAGACTTGAAGAAATACGGTAATATTTTATGATATGTGTGGTTTTTTGATGATTTTATGTGTATTTTAAAACATTGGAATTCCTCATATTTGTTTAATATTTAAAAAGATTTTTTACATGACTTTTTAACCTATAATTTCGTCATTATGTCTGGTCATGAAAACATCCATGCTACATTGTTGTATTATTATCCCTGAATTGCAGGGGGAGCAGAGACTATGACTTGCCAAAGGCCAGTGAGTTCATGGTAGAAGCAAGATTCAAACCAGGGAAATCCTGATTCATAGTTCAGTCGCTTCACCATCACACCAGCAATACAAGCATATAAATACAGTTGGCCCTCAGTATCTGCGGGGGTTCCGTTTCCGGAATCCCCATGGATACTGAAATCCGCGGATACTGAGGCCAACGTTAAAATGTTCAAAAAAAGAGAAAAAAGTTAAAAAGTGGTTTACTTACCTTTTTGCTGCAAACCGCTGCATGTTAACGTTAAGTCGTTTCGTTTTAAAGTTGTTGAGAAAAAAAAATCAATTCCAGGCCCGGGTCACTGTCTGTGTGGAGTTTGAATCTTCTCCCCATGTCTGCGTGGATTTTCTCTGGCCCAAAAAGTTCACATGTATTTCAGTGTTTAATATTATAAGTGTTTTGGGTCTTTATTTAGAAGTTTGGTTATGTTTTTGTGACCAGAAATATGCTGTAATTTATGTATATCAATTAGCCTACGGCAGAGGTTCCCAAACTCCTGGTTAGAGCTTACCCTGCTGGAAGTAGTTGCAGGGGGCTCCGACAGCAGCACCAGCACCCCCGGGATTGCGCCGCCTTGGGAAAAAAGTGCTTTTTTTACGTCTCTGAGGGGTGTGCTGGTCCTCTGCGGGTGCGAGGAGCCTGTGAACCCCTCTGCAGCCTCCCCGCGCCTCAGAACGGCTCTCTGACGTGATCGTGACCCACTTCCGGTTTTGTCGGAAAACTGGAAGTGGTTCGCGATCGTGTCGGAGATCCGTTCTGAGGCGCAGGGAGGGATCCGCAGGCTCCCCAGAGGACCAGCACACCCCTCAGGGACGTAAAAAAAAGTACTTTTTTTCTGCAGTGGCGCAATCTTGGATGCACCGTCGACATCACCGCAGGTCGCCACTTCCCTTAAGGGAGTAGCAACCTATTCCCAGCTGGGGCGTCATGATGCCCCAGTTTGGGAACCTCTGGCCTACAGTCAAATTGGTTTTGTTATAAATTGTTTCACTTAAAGTTGCAGTTTCCAAGAACCTACCAACAACTTTAAGTGAGGACTTGCTGTATTGTGGTATGTTTTTGGCATACAGTATTCAGTTTAGGCCAGTAGATGGTGATATTGGGCTGCATGGGGTCATGCATTTGCATTTTCAGTATGTTTGGACAGAAGAATATTAGAAGGTTTAAAAATGTAATAATTACATTTAAAGATTTAAAAGTGGAAATAATTGTGTAGTCATCTTTTTATATGCATTTTTCTGTACAAAAACATTGTATTGAAAATGTCTTGTTTTAAAACTCAATATTTGCAACATTGTGAGTTACACTTAATTGCAAGGCCTGTGGGTCTCGGTCACAGACAAAACATTGAAAGGACACATGTTTAATGCAGGGGTTCTCAATCCCTTCCCGGCATCAGGTATGCAGGGGTTCTCAGTCCCTTCCCCTTCCTGTTCCACTCTCCTGCTGCGTACCATTGGAAGTGACTGGCGATTACATCATTGTCAGTTACTTCCGGGTTTTCAGGTTTTTGGAGGCCAGAAAACACAGGTAGGAGGCTCTGGGCGGGTGGGAGGGCCTTTCTCAGAGTTCCCAAGAGGCTCAGCCAAAGGCAGGAGCCTCTCAGGAGCGAAAACACACTGCCAAAAGTGCCACGTCAGAGTGGGCTTCCCTTGGTCCAGCAGTCCAAGTACCACAGCAGTCGGCCGAAGTACCACTGGTTGAGAACCCCTGGTTTAATGTATATTATCTGCATTACATTGTGTTTGTGGTAATGAAGCCCCTGACACTGATTTAGTGCACTTCTGTGATAGCATGGAATGCTCATGGACACTTCAAGTGCTCTAGGAACAAAGTTGTTAGAATGTTTTGCAGTTCATTTTCTGTGTGGGAAGAGGAAGTTGTCAATTTGACTAAGATTAAAATCACACACTGACTAAGTGGGCATAAGCTTTGTGGAACAGGTTGATGACTGGAAGACGATCCTGGGAGGGAGAAATTACAGGGCAAGGATCCCAAGAGGCATGATGACTGAAGGGAGGATACAGGCAGCAGATTGAGAAACAACGACCCAAAAAAGTGTAGGTGCAAGAGGAAAGAGCAGGGAGGAGATGGGCATGTGAAACAAGATTAAGAAGAAAGGGGGAAGGAGGGCTAAATTTCACATAATTGTGTGAACCGACCAGTTACAGTAATTCTAGTAATACTACAATCGATATAGATTTTTAGCAGAAGTTTCACTCAACCTTCAGTTTTAGGGAAGAACAATATTTATGGCGCATTCCTATTGCCGGCGCTGCTGTGCTGGCGTATGATGTCGTAAACGTGCGTAAGTGGATAAGTGGTGCTCCTAGCGGTGCAGGGCATGGGGGTGAGCGGATCCGGCCTGGATAGGGGAAGGGACTGGCGTCCGTGTCGGACGCCGTATCCTATCCCCCCTCCCAGTCCACAAGCCCTAACGGGGTTGCTTGATTCTCCACCAGCTAAGGAGCTGGTAGAGAACCGAGTAGCCCCATTGCGGCTGTGGGTTTACCCAGGGTATGCAGGCAAATACCCTTACCCTGAGTAGACCTCCAGCCTCTCCCTTCCCCGGATAGGATTCACACTGAATCGCCTATGCTGGGGGAGGATAGGATTGGGCTGTTAGTTGGATTCAGCTCAAGCTTGCAATAGGTAATCGGTTTCTGGAGCAGTGATTTCAGATGATTGATTTCAGCATAAAACAAATTAACCTGATTTGTAAACATTTCCAGTTCTACATGTAGATTTTCATGGCTTTTTACTATGTACACAGAAGCAATGTTTATGGGATTTCCAGCCATGTGATATCAGCTCTTAAATTGAAGAAATAAAGAATATTCTTGCAACTTTGTCTAGTGCTCCAGGACAAGGTTAACAACATCTTTCAGCCTGTGGCTGAGTTCTCCAATTTTTCTGCTTTTGAAAAAATCCCAAGTGTTTGGGGATGAAACGTTAAGCAAGGAAGACTTAAGACTTTTTTATTGCTGCGTCTGATCTGGATAATCCGCTCTGGTCGCCCGCTTCTGCATACCGGTAGGATCAGAGGACAGGAATCTCAACAGACAAAGTTGTAAGAATATTCTTTATTTCTTCAGTTTAAGAGCTGATATCACATGGCTGGAAATCCCATAAACATTGCTTCTGTGTACATTTCCAGTTCTGCAGTGACTATATTTTTAAGGGTATCAGTTGAGCAACATGCAATCCCAAAGATGCATGCCAGGAACCCTTGTGATGTCTCAGGTGGTGCTGTGACTTAAATCCAAGAATATATCCCGGCATCCTTTGAGACAGCACAAGAGACATGATACCAAACTGGAAGGAGTAGCTAATACCCTAGAGCAGCAGTTCTCAAAGTTCTCCCCGCAAGGCAGGGAGAACTTTGAGTGTTTGCGGGGACGGAGACACTTTTGTGGCACTTTTGTGGTGGCGACGGCGATCCCCCAGAGCGCCACTGCCATGCTGTCCCTTCCCCCTTAAGGAGGCAGGGGACAGCTTTGGTTCTCAATGGTGGGTCACGACCCACAGTTTGAGAACCACTGCCCTAGAGGACAGGAACGGGATGGAAAACTGGGCAAATGCAAACAAAACAATCTTCAAAAGGGATAAATGTAAAGTTCTGTTTTTGAGTAGGAACAATCAGAAACACATATATACCTGTAAGATTGGGGATACAGTACTTTTGTGAGCAGTAGTATGTGTGAAAAATATCTGAGGGGTTTAGTAGACAACGTGCTCAACATAAGCCAGCAGTATGACGCGACAGCAAAGAAGGCAAATGGGATTCTAAGCTGCGTCAGCAGAAGAACAGTATTGCAATCGCAGGAAATAACGATACATCTGTATTCTGCTTTAATCACACCACACCTGGAATATTGTGTCCAGTTCTGGGCACTGCAGTTTAAGAGGGATATTGGCAAGCTGGAGCAGGGCCAGAGAAGGGTGACTAGGATGGTGAGGTGGCTGGAGACCGTCCCAAGAGGACAGGTTGAAGGAATTGGGCATGTTTAGTTTGGAGGAGAATCAGTCAAGAGGTGACATGAGGACCCTACAGTGGACCCTTTCTGTCCGTGGATCTGGGATCTGCGGATTTGACTTCCCGTGGGTCCCAGATCCATGGGGTCTACCTTAAAAAATCCAGGAAAAAGGAAGGAAAAAAGCCCCAGTATCCATGGATCCTCGCTATCCACGGGAGTGTGTGTCCATAACAGATCCCCCGCAGATAGCGAGGGCCCACTGTATAAATATCTGAGGGGCTGATGTGGAAGATGGAGTGGATTTGTTATCAGTTGCTCCAGCGGGTAGGACCAGGACAAATGGGTTTAAATTACAAGGAAGATTTCAAGGAAACATTAGGAAGAAACTTCTGATAGTACAAACTGTTTGCCAGTGGAATAGTCTGCCTCGGACTGGTCTCTCTGTCTCCATCCTTGGAGGTCTTTAAGCAGAGGGCTGGGTGGCCATCTAGGGGGGATATTATAGTTGTGGTGCCTGCATTGGCAAGGGTTTGGACTTGATGATCTTGTAGGTTCTTCCCAAACCTATGACACCGGGCACACTTCTCGGATCATTATTTTCACAATTTATATCCCACCTTTCTGCACCTAAATTGGCGTTGGAATATTATTTATTTATTTAAAGAATTTATATGCCGCCTTTCTTCCAGCAAGGGCACTCAAGGCGGCTTACAAAAAAACATTAAAATACGTATATACATTAAAATAATTAAAAACAAATATTTAAAACAATTAAAACAAACAACCCCAGTGGGTCACCTATATTTACATTTGTTAAAAGCCATTTGTTAAGAAGCCAGCCCACCATGTCAGACATCGAAAGCTAACCTAAATAAAAACGTCTTAAGGCCCCGCCAAAAGGTCTCTAAAGAGGGAGCCGTTCTTAATTCCAGGGGGAGGGAATTCCATAATTGGGGCGCCACTGCCAAGAAGGCCCTATTCCACGCTGCCATCCCCCTCACCTCCGTCAATGGCGGCACGGTTAACAGGGCCTGATGACCTCAGAGTACGGGTCGGATTATAGGGAAGGAGACGGTCCCTCAAATACCCTAGACCCGAGCCGTATAGGGATTTAAAAGTCAAAACTAGCACTTTGAATTGTGCCCGAAAACGAACCGGCAGCCAGTGTAGCCGCCTAAGCAACGGTCCGACTGAGTCGAACCGACAGGCCCCGGCAACCATCCGGGCCGCCGCATTCTGCACTAGTTGCAGCTTCCAAACAGTCTTATTATATGGATGCAACACTGCTTGTTGTGCCTGATCATTGAACTTCTTTTGTACAGGACCCTACTTTTGGTGGTTAAGGGTTTAGTTTTGGTTCAAGTTCAGTTCCAATTCATTAAAAAAAAACAAAAAAAAACCCTTTCGGAACCCCTTGATCAGTTCAGTTTAACTCCATTCCATGTCTGAAGTGGCCTTTTGCGGTGATCAAGGTCCTTCTTCTCCCCAGTCCTGTTGCCTGTGGAGCAGCCTTCGACCCTCCCCTCCTCCTCATTTGCAGAAGATGACAAGCCCAAGAGCCTCCATGATGTCTTTCCCTTTCTCTTGGTGCACGCTGGGAGATAAAGGGGAAAGGGACTCTTCTTAACCCCCTCCTCTACTCTCCACACCCTGGCTGTGTTGCTGGCCTCACCTGTTTATAGTGGTACCTGCAAACATCCTCTCCCCACTCTCACTGGTGGCCAGAGCTGCTCCTGTTATCACCACCGGCGACCGGTAAATAAAGGGAGAAGGTACATGGACAAGTATGCGATTCATCTTTAGAAACTGATTTTGGTGGCCAATATTTTGTGCTAGTGTGTGTGAGACAATATATTATTGATAATTAGTAGACATCGTAGTTTTGAATATTGAGCTAAGGGATTGTCTTTAATGAACGTGTGAAGCAAACGATCCGCTGGGGCCACAGCTCACGTCTTTTGAATGATGACCTGACTGTGGCATTAATCTCTCTCGAAATGCTACTGCTCCAGCATTGCCCAACCACTTACGAAGAGACTATTAAACAGGGATCTCCTACCCAGTGATCTCATCTGTCGCACCCATCTCACACCTACCTTATAAAAAAAACCTGGAACATGTTGAGTAAACATGAGTAGGTGGAAGGTAGAAAGAAACCGTGCAGATATCACTGCTGCCTGTTCTCCTCCTTCTGCCTATTTGCAACATGGTGTGTGGTCCAAGATAGGTCCCAGGGCATGATCTGAGGATGTCTCATGCAGTTGCTTCGCTGAAGCTAAGGTAAAACAAAGCAACAACGCAGATATCAGCCTGCCTACTCCTTCCATCTGCTTGCAGCATACTTTAGCTTCTAGTGCAATGTGCCCGAGATGCCACTGTACCATGACATCTTTTCTACCTCCCTGTCTCTTTCCATGGTGTCACCTGGGGAGGAGGGGTGGCTAGAAAAGAAAGCTTGGCAAAGGCAGTGCTCCAGGAGAATGGGGAAATCTGTTTAAACCCCCACGTTGTAAAAAGCAGAGTCACAGGCCCCCTTTGCTTGTTTGCCCAGGTCTCGTGTCAGAAGTCTCTGATGCTTCAGGGGAGGAGGGCTTAGCTGCTTGTCCAGCTGCAATGGTGGATGTCGGGACCCCGAGATCTCCTCATGAGTAGGGTAGGGCTCGTACCCAGGTTGTTGCATCAGGGTTTTTCTTTTCACCAGGTTTCATTTGCTGCTCTAGTCGTTTAACATCCTTGCCACCCTTTGCCACTTTTTCTCCTTTTGCTAGATCTTCTCAGTACCTTGTTTTTTTTATCCTTTGCAGTTTTCTCTCCGTTTCTTTTTTTAAAAAAATCTTTCTGCCTTTTGATCAGCTTCATTTATGCTTACTGTTCTCAGCTTACTTGGGATGGAGCTGGATGCCCCATCTAGCAGACCATCCACATTCTGCTGCTGTTTGTTTTTAAGGACGGGCACGCACACGCACGCACACACACACACACACACACACACACACACAATTAAACTGAGAAGGAAGGTTTCCAAGGCTGGGCTTTCTAGCTTTGGATGGTGACAATGAAGTCCCAATTCATTTCTCATTTCCCCATTAAAAGTTGAAGCAAAGAGTGGGGAGTGGGTGCCACTCACTGGGTGCCTGGTGCTGCACCCCTTTTTGCTCTTTCCTTATAATTGCACATCCACTTATCAACACACATGTGCTGGTCCGTTGCCATAATGAGCTTTGGTTTGTTCAACTGCTGAAATCCAGGAGCCCCATGTGAGCAGAAGCTTTTGGGTGTCTGGTGTTCAATGGCAAACCCTGCTGTCATGCCACCTGCCTGAAGCTGCCTCTGCTGCTACCCCCTCTTCCTTCTTGCTCTCTTCCTGTGGCTGCCACTGCCTAACTCAGTGGCAGCACGTGACAGTTCACTCCATCCTGCTATGTTTGCCACATTTGAATAGAAAGAGGACCAATTGGAAGTCCGGAGAAGAGGAGAGCGGTGGCCTAGTAGTGTATCTGCCAGGAGACAATCTAGCTCGCCACTCTACTCTCTTGCATTTCCTCTTCTGCTCTGCCCCCTCTTTTCAAAAACAAAGAGTGAGGAGGCATGGAAGTGTTGGTAATTATTTAAGAGCATGGAAAAGCAAAGCAAAAACACTCTGAAAATAATAGGAAAGGTTTCACACATACCCCTAATGCCATTTATGCATACAATAGCTTAATTTTTCAGAAAATATATGGCAGAAAGTTGATCCTGCGTTAACCCAGGGTTGGATTATACTACCTTTGATGGTAAACTCTTTTCCATTATTTGAGTAATACGTGTCAGATAAATCGTGTTTATACTAGGTACACTGATGGTGCAGTAATATAATAATAATAATAATAATAATAATAATAATAATAATAATAATAATAAGTCTGATATAACCATAATAGAAAATAGAAATGTCTGGATAATTGAAATTGCAATTCCTGGAGATGCCAGAGTCGATGAAAAAGAACTGGAGAAAATGACAACATACCAAGATCAGACCATTATCACATGGCTATGGACAAAACACACGAAGGTGGTCCCCACTGTCATTGGGGCACTTGGAACAATTTCAAAAAAAATAATGCAAATCTTCAACTGCAGATTACTGAAATATCATCAGATTTGCAAAAAAACGGCACTTTTAGGAACATCGTACATACTGCATAGAAGATATTTAGTTAATACTTAGACCTCCTCAGGCTGCCTTGCATCAATTATTTAATGCCATTCAGTGATATTTCCAGCTGTTGACTGTCTAATTATTAGACTCTAATATGTAGTTATGGATGATGGTGATGATGATGATAGGAACAGTAATTATACAACATGCCTGGAAGACCACATTCCAAGCTTCTTCGGAAAATGGTGTCAGAAGATCTGCTGTCTACTTGTCTTTAATAAGTGGAGTATATAAAAGGGTGTAACTAGAAAAACTGAGAGCAGTGGCAACTTCTGTGAGGAAGCAAAGAGCCATCTGAGAGAGAGCGTTCCACACACACACACACACACACACACACACACACACACACACACACACACACACACACACACACACACACACACACACACACACACACACACACACACACACACACACACACAGATTTGCTAGGAAGATAGACAGAGAAGGAGCAGGCAGGAGAATGGCGGTGCTAGAGGCATTGGTCATCGTTCTGCTGGTGGGTCTCCTGGGCCTGTATGTTCTGAAGCAGCTCTGGTCGCGCCGGCGCTACCCTCCGGGACCGCTCCCGCTTCCTACCGCTGGAGGCATCTGGCAGGCTGGCACCCGGCTTTATCAAGACACTCTCCAAAAGGTACTTCTTTCCAAGTCATTCATCGGCTGAGTAACAAGCTAGTGAAGAAAGTGGTGAATTATTGTTTTTCTCTGGTAACCAGGGATCAAGGTGAGGTCAGTAAAGCATTCTGGCACAAATTTGAGCTGGGAAATGGTATATGAAATCTGGGAGACAGAACAAATGTATATTTCTTGGAACTTTCTTCAGTGCTGTGTCTATTGAGCAAATGATGTTCTCTCTATAACGTATACGTGTAATTATACAGTACATAGCAATTGTCAATCCAATAAGTGTTTTACAGCTCAATCCTAACCAACTTTCCAGTGCCAGTGCAGCTGCAATGCAGCCCCAAGGTAAGGGAACAAATGTTACCTCACTTTGAAGAGGCCTCCATGACTGCCCCTGCACTGCAAAATGCAGTGTGCGCCCTGTTGGCACGGCTACACTGGCTCTGGAAAGTGGGTTAGGATTGCGCTGTTAGTTTCTTATGATTCCTCTCAATATTTATTTTTAATTCTATTTATTTTTTAAAAAAATCACCTTATACAGTAATTAAGAATATTCTCATTTCTCAAGGTAGTTTACGTGGATCAAAAATAAATATCTAACAACATTATAGTTTTTCTGACATGCTCTAAGAGCAGACAACATGAAAGAAATAACAGAACTACTGAGCTCTATGTGTGACTTTCCCTTTAAGCTTCATGAGCTATAAAAGGGACAGTTGCTAACTGCTAGCACCCCCTAATGAGGGCAAGACGCACACTTGCAAGTGCTACTAGGTGATCAGGACTTCTTCTGCAGAAAAAATCCACTGAAAAATAAGACCTGTCAAGACCCACAAAGCTGGAGGAAGGTCGGCTAATGGAGAGAAAGCATGGTGGGAGGCTAAAGCTGATAGTCTGTATGCCTGAGGGTGTAGGAAGGAGATCTTGGTGTTGGACTGATCTTCACTTGGATAAGAGCAGGACTCCAAATGTGCACCAGTGGGGAAATGGGCTGGTTCTGCTCATGTGACGGGCTGCTTAACCCTTTGCCCTAATGCCTGTTGTAATACCACTAATGTTGTGGTAATACTACTACATACATACATACGGTACCTTCCTTATCTGAAGGAGCTGTTGAGTAGATGGAAGACAGAAAGGCGCAGTACAGATATCACAGTCCATTCTCCTTCTGTCCATTTGCAAAGAAAAAAAGGCAATTACGGGAGAACATGACTGAGAGCCCAATCCTGTGTAACCTTGCACCGGTGCAACAGTAGATGCACCGGTGTAAGTGCACTTATGCCAGTGTAATTGCACTTACACTGGTGCATCTGCTGTGACACCGGTGCAAGGTTACACAGGATTGCGCTGAGAGAGCCCAATCCTATCCAACTTTCCAGCACCAATGCAGCCCCAATGTAAGGGAACAAATGTTCCCTTATGTTGAGGAGGCCTCCATGTCTACCCACCACCACCACAGGATGCAGCACACGCCCCATTGGCATGGCTGCATCAATGCTGGAAAGATGGATAGGACTTGGGCCCTGAGACCTATAAAACTATGCATGGTGTGGAAAGAGTGGATAGAGAGAAGTTTTCTCCCTTTCTCGCAAGGGGTCAGCCACCAGGGGTCAGCCACCTTGTTTAGGATGGACAAAGGAGGTACTGTACTTCATCTAATGCACAATTAGTCTATGTGGTGATGGCCACTAACTTGGATGGCTTTAAAAGGGGATAGGACAATTTCATGGAGCTCTATCAATGGCCACTAGTCATCACGATGATGTGCTACCTCCAGTCAGATCCAGCGGCAGTGTGCCTCTGAACCCCAGTGGCAGAGGAGCAACGGTGGGAGAGGAGCCTGCCTTTGCTCCTGCTGCTTGTGAATCTGGCTTCCTAGAGGCACCTGGTTGGCCACTGTGGGAAAGAGAGTGCTGGACTAGATGGGCCTTTGGCATCTGATTCAGCAGGGCTTTTCTTAGGTTCTTCTGCCATGCAAGTCCTACGTATGCGCTTAGGACACATGAGGAGACAGACACCTTGCTGAAGCTAAGTGGGTCTAGGTATGATCCGTGGATGGGTGACTCCTTGCAACCCCCAAATATGTTGCCTTTTGTTCCATGATGAGAGAAAGGCAAGGCATGTCATAAACTACTGAATAGGTGCTGCTGTACCATAAAACTAACAGCCCAATCCTGTGTAGATTGGGCCAGCGCCGGCAAAGCTGGGGCACACCTTGGGAGAAAGGGACATTCATCCCTTTCCCCTGGGGAGAGAACCCCAGCAGCCCCATTGGGCCTCCTTGGATGTGCGCCGGCAAAATGGCTGGCACAAATCCGGGGAGGCCGTGTAAGGCCAGCCAGGCCTGGCGGAACTTAGGATATTGGCGGAGTGTGCCGCCGATATCCCCACCCCACTCCCGGGCCTGGTGGCCCAATCCGGAGTCTCCCAATGCCCTCCCCATGCCCCTGCCCCGACCGGCGCAGGACTTACCTGGGTCCGTCAGCACTGGACCCAGCCCTGGGTGGAGTGAGCGGCGTCGGCCTCTACCGGCGCCATTTACTCGCCGGGTGTCAAACGTGCCTTACGGCAAGTTTATGGCACCTGCTACCAGCGGATCCATTGCTCCACCGGCACATTGTTAAGCAGGATTGCGCTGTAAATCTCCTTCCAGCAGGTCCTCTGACACCTGTCACAAAAAAGAAAAGGGACAGTCAGGAAGCTACAGCAGGCAAGAGCCAAAACATCACAGCCCTTTACCATTCTCCTCAAAAACTAGTGCTGTATTATCAGTCACTTGCTAAGACAATATGTTTGTGGTCTTCAGTATAGGGGCTCAACCCTGAACATATCAAAAGACCCTCTAATTGATTTTAAGCCACCAATACTGCCATGCACGAGAGGACATGGTAGTGAAGCTTCTGGCCATGTGCAGCTTTCCTCTTTGCCCATTATTATCCAAGTGTCTAACATAATTCTTACCAGGGTGCAAGGCGCTCCCACAGTTGTTTGTAATATCATACAGTGATGGTACAGTATATCCCGCAGCTGTTATACATGACAAATTTGTCCCCAGAGGACACTGAGGGCTTAACCCTTTCCCCTTGTACTATTTTTCCAGTTGAACTCTTCCCCCCTCCCCCCCCTTACGGTTGCTGTTTGTCCCATAGCACAACGCATACTGACTGCATTTGCAACATTTTAAAAAGCTGTGGGAGATCCAGACACAGATCTCCTGCTGTCTCGCTACGTTCCCCCTGAGAAGAAAAACAACACAAGGAGAGAGAATGAGCTGCAAGTGGCCAGAAGCTGTAAAAGTTATGCATTCATTTGAAATCGGTTATGCATTCATTTATTTTATGCATTCATTTGAAAGGTTATGCATTCATTTGAAATCACCTACCGTAGCTTGTTTGAACTAACGTTTTTTCCTCTCTATTTTGCTCTAAGTAGCAGCTAGCAATGCAGAATGGAAAGACTCAGCAACCTGCAGTGACTTCTTTCTTTAAAACTGTGACACACGAAAATGGTAAGTTGTTGTGAAAGGTCAGGGGTTGTACTGGTGGTACCCTTCCTCTCCAGAGAAATTATAAAGAAACTTCAAGCAAAGGGAACAAAGGAGTGTGTGTGTCATCCTGCTGAAGGATAATCCTGCAGGTGAGCTCTGGAAGTAGCAATTATCCTGCTGTGTCATTAGATGCTGGGATGCCCCATAATCTGTTACATTGGCTTTTACATAAACCCAGAAAAGGCATGAACCCAGGGACAACTCCAGATCTCCTGGCACCTCAAGTGGCATGCCAAATGCTCCCCCCCCCCCTAATGTGGTGATGCATCAGCCTTTGCTTCTCCCAGTCCCTGGACTGGAAGAGGAAGAAAAGGGATGGAACAGAAGTGAAAGACTGGAAGAGCGGCTATTACTACCATACCCCTCTCCTCTACATTCCTCTTTGGCGCTGACCCTCCCTTCTGTAATTCAGGGAGTGGGGGGGAGGAGGAGCAGTGGGGGCAAGTAGGTGGGCAGAGGTGGGTGCCCCCCTACCAATCTGCTGCCTGATACAACTGTCTCAGTTGGCCTCATAAATGGGCCGGCCCTGCATGAACCAATTGTGCTTTGATGAAGCCTTTGCAGAAGATCCAAGTTAGGTATTTAAAGGAGAGAGTGTTACTGGTTTGAGTGACAGAAGTGGCTGCTTCTTGCATCAGAAACAGGGCTGCAGAGTGTGCCTACTGGGGAAAGTAACAAGGGAAGACAGGAGCGGGTGAGCTGTGAGCAGGATGAAAGAACTACCTAGCTCGTTCTGAAATTACCGCCTTTGTTTGTGAGATTTGTACTGTAAGTCTCTACCTTGAAAAAACACATAAAATAGAATTCATTTCTACAGTTACTAGGGAAAGCCTGCAGAATTTGTTTCACCTGTGTACGTTGTTTGTCTGTAAGCCTCATTGTCTTGCAAGTCAGATACAGTTGTGCTAGGCAACCCATAATTGGCTCAGCATATCCATTCCTCATTCATGGCCAGACGTGTATAATAAATCCGCTTAAAATTGTAGTTTAGTCATGGAGACACATGACAGAAGAATTGCCATCCATGAATGAACATTACAGCATTGACCAAAGTTGTTAGGAGCCTGAAGCTACTGCTGACAGTACCAGAAACAGCCGGAGCATCTAAACATTCTCTCTATCAATATATCTTGTAACAAGACATCAAATTTCCGGGAATAAAAGCCATGTACAAAAAAGACTTTATCTTTAAATTAGTTAGAACAACGTTTCATCCACAGCCTGTGGACCTCTTCAGGTAAGTACAGCCGCTAGCAGTCAAGATGTTAACCTGGGTGCTGGCAAGGGCTGTGATATGAAGAAGAAAAGGCGCCTAAAGGCGCCAACATCTAGACCTGGTATCGGAGACATAACACTGTATCAGGCAGAGATTGATACAGTGTTATGTCTGATTCGGCATGTTCCTAAGGCATGGGAAACTCTTAGATGTATAGGCAAGACCTACACTGATTTTTTTTGTAGACTGGCAACCTAAACCTGAGGGAAAGGACTCAGCTCATTGGCAGAGGAGTTGCTTTGTGTGCAGAAGGCTCCAGTTCAGTCCCTGGCAGCGTCTCCATGTAGGGCAGAGAACATTTCCTGTCTCAAACCCTGGAGAGCTGCTGCCAGTCTGTGTTGACAATAATGGCCATGATGGACCAATGGTCTGATTCAGGTTAAGGCAGCGTCTTCTGATGATCCTACAACAGGGGTGGTCAACCTTCCACCATAAGGGCCAGGGGCGTCGCTGGAGCGTGGCGGGGTGGGCAGGGCGCCCCCAGGTGACACGCGCCACCTCCGTGACGCGCGACACCCTTCGGACGCTCCGAGGCCGGCCCGGGAGCCGGCCTCGGAGCGTCCGACCCCGTCGGCGCTCCAGAGCCTTCTGAAAGAAATCCCAGGCAGCACGTCGATCCGGGTATTTTTCGGGTTTTCGCGCATGCGCAGACCCGTTTTGAGGGCAAAAAGCCCTCAAAACGGGTCTGCGCATGTGCGAAAATCCGGAAAATACCCGGATCAACGCGCTGCCTGGGCCTCAGAAGGGCCTCAGAAGGATTTTTGCCCTCAACACGGGTCTGCGCATGCGCGAAAACCCGAAAAATACCCGGATCGACGCGCTGCCTGGGCCTTCTTTCAGAAGGCCCTGGAGTGCCGACGGGGTCGGACGCTCCGAGGCTGGCTCCCGGGCCTGCCTTGGAGCGTCCGGAGGGCGACGCGGGGGGGGGGGAGCCGGGTCGCCCCCCCGCGCCGTGATATCGTAGCGTCACTAGGGTGACGCGCGCCCCCTGCCCCAGGGTGACGCGCGTCCTAGTGACGCTACTGATAAGGGCCTCTGCGTTCTTAAGAGTTGTGCAGAAGACAGAATCTTGGCAGCTGCAAGTGCTGATGGTGCTGCTAAAGTAGCTGCACCTGCTGAAATGCCCGCACCTATACAACCATTAAAGGGCCTTTCATGTTGAAAGGTTGGCCACCCCTGGCCTACACTATCTTTGTAAGGAATAATTTATCATTGATTCTCAATGTCCCTAGACCTTGTGTTTTCAAATGGGCATACTCAGAAGCAACAGAGACTGATTGGGCAAGTGACTATGCAGAAGCTGGAACTGGGGAAGAAAGGCATGGTGGAGCACCAGATAGAAGAGGAGGCCCAACGGCTGGTGGAGACTTTGGCACGTGCAAAGGGTATGTGATACTAGAAGACTCTACGGGCATATTATTCCCCAGTCTGCAGAAATATTTGTGTTGCAGATGCTCTCTGCTCGTTTTGGAACAGAATTGGATATATTTTTGTTTTCTGATATAAATAGGCTTACCAAATCTGCAACCGGGACAGAGTGCTAGACCTTTAGGAGAAGGAATTTGGGCAGGTGTAGCTTGTTAAACCTTAGAGCACAATCCTAGGCATGTCTACTCAGAAGCAAGCCCCATTGTGTTCAGTGGGATTGTGCTCTAAGGTTTAACAAGCCTAGGATTGTGCTCTAAGGTTTAACAAGCTACAGCTGCCCACATTCTTTCTCCTAAAGGTCTAGCACTCTGTCCTGGTTGCAGATCTGGTAAGCCTAGATATAAACATAAAATGTAGGCAATCCCAATACTCTCCTTAGCACCAACCCACTCTTAATATTAACAGGAGAGACAGAATTAACACACTTCTGCAAATCACTTCGTTTGCAGGACAGCCTCTTGATCATTTGTTACCCATCACTGCTTCAGTCTGCAATGGGATAAGTGCCGTTGTTTTTGGACACCGGTTTTCTGTTGAAGATGAGGAATTCCAGAAACTGATTGAAGCCATTGATGTTGCTTTAAAATATGGAGGCAGCTTCATTTATGCTGTGAGTAGACTTCTTTTTGCTACTGAGTCAGACAGGTTTTCCTGGGCACAGCAGCACTGGCACGGGCTAAGCTGCATCCTGCAAGCAGCCAGAGACTATGCAGGGGTGAGTGGAGAGGGAAGCAATAGAATGTTTCACACTCTTCTCCTGCATGGTCCCCAATGGGTCTACTCTACCCATACTTGCACAACCTATTTAGCTGGCGCAAGTTCGAGTAGAGGTAAGGAGGCATGTCAGGGACAAAATGGAGGTTAGGATATCAGCGGCACTGTCCCTGCCAAGACCCACCCCCACCCGTGCCTGACATGCCCCTGATCTGTTCCACCCACCCCCTGTTCTGCCCACCCCCACTGGTGGTCTACCTGTACTGGCAGGCGCAGCGGGGTCTGGCGCTCTTCTTTCTGCTCTGTTGCCTCTTGCTGCAGTGCACGGAAAATGGTCACCGGTGTTGCTTATTGTGCTGCCTTAAGTAATTGTTTTTTAAATTGTCTCTGTCTATGGTGAATAACTGTAATGTGTATATTTTGGGAAGGCTGCAAGTGCCCATGCTCCTATAAACTAACTTTGGAGGCGCTGAACAGCTCACATCTGCACTCACTTAGTGTTCATTCACATGTTCCACTAGGATAAATTTCCAGGATCCAGGGAACATGGGAGTTAGAAAAAGCATCTGAATGCCACTTTTCACTCACTGAGAGTCAAGAAGATCTGTTAACCTTCAAGAATAAACCTTACCATGACCCTGAAGTGGTAACGTCTACCTCCTGATAGTAGTGGCAGGACTTTGCTTTTATCTTTCCTGTAGCTGTATGAAATGTTCCCACGGCTGATGAAATACCTCCCGGGGCCTCACCAGAAGGCCTTGTCATCCAGGAAGACTGTGATTTCGTTTGCAAAGAAAGAGATAGAAAAGCATAAGAAGCATCAGTCGTTGCACGAGCCACAGGACTACATTGACTTCTATCTTGTTCAGATGGAGAAAGTGAGTACCACCTGCTTTGTGTTCCAGTACTGTTCAACTACTGATCATTAACACTCCCTGCATTGATTGAGGAGTAACACCTGTAGGGGCACCAGCAGGATTTCCTGGATGTTGCATAATATTTCCAATCCCCCCACCACTGCCACAAACCTCCACAACATTTCAGTTATATTGTTGTTGGCTATTAGAAGGGATTACAGTCCCCATTTCAGCATGTATTGAAACATCTGGAACAAGGGAGATCCCTTATTACCCTCACTGTGAGTTCAGTATAGGCTTACCAGATCTCCAACCGGGACAGAGTGCTAGACCTTTAGGAGAAGGAATGTGGGCAAGTGCAGCTTGTTAAACCTTAGAGCACAATCCTAGGCTTCTTAAACCTTAGAGCACAATCCCATTGAACACAATGGGTCTTGCTTCTGAGTAGACATGCCTAGGATTGTGCTCTAAGGGTTTAACAAGCTACACCTGCTCACATTCCTTCTCCTAAAGGTCTAGCACTCTGTCCCGGTTGGAGATCTGGTAAGCCTAGTTCAGTAGGACAGCTACAGGTATCAAGTCCAGCTAACGTGTGTTCAGGGATCTAGTGCATGGAGCTCTGCTTCTACACTTAACATTCCTACGGATTAGGGTCCGCTCCACACTCAGACATGCTTCTATGGCCTTTAATTTATTTGTGGCATTTGTAAAGGTAGGCTTACCATATCGCCGACTGGGACGCTCCATTTTGCCCTTAAGCGTTGCTCTGGCTCCCTTCCCCCCCGCCCCGCCCCTTAAGGGCAAAACGGAGCGTCCCGGTCGGCGATATGGTAAGCCTAGTAAAGGGGACCATTGTGCCAAAGTGAGCAGGAGGCTAACAATTGATAGTAATAGCTGTGCAGGACTACCTCCCGATCTCCTTGTAGCTCAAACACAGCCTGCAAATTGATGCCTTTCAACAGGCAAAAACACACACAGTGGAGGAAGGAGCCCTTTTGGGACAGGGAACCATGTAATCATTTGATTTTTGTCTGTAAACCGCTTTGTGAACTTTTTGTTGAAAAGCGATATATAAATACTGTTAATAAATAATAATAATCTTCATCCCAACATCTAGCCAGTTTTATGGCAAGGCAGATGATACATGTTGGGGGGGGGGCATTAGTAATCCACAAGGGGCCCAGCCATGTAGACTGGGAGTGAAGGCACTGTGGGTGAAGCCAGAACCCTGTGGAACAGCACTGCTTTAGTGCATCTAAGGTCTCTGGTCTAAGTAACACGCTTCTCTCTTTCAGCCTCAGCATTGGGGAATTAAAACATATAGGAACATGGGTATAGGAACAGCTTTCATATTGGCACTTGGTTCAGGAACAAGGATGCACCTAGTATCCACAGAGAGGGTGTGAAGTTCCAGAAATGAAGGGTTAAGATCCTGAGGCAGGTGGGCATCTTCATCAGCTAAGACTTGGAGAGTTTGAAAAATGCACCCCTGGCAGAAGACCCTCAGTGACCACCCACATATTCAGTATGTTTTGTGGGGTGACCACAGTCCCATTGCTCCATCATCCTAAAGTGATTGGAAATAAAGGAGCTCAGACAGAGTGCTGCTTTCTTCTTCTGAGGTTTTCTTGTGCATGGGTGAGAGAGAGAGAGAGCGAGCTATTCCTGTTCCATTGCTAGTGGCAAGACCAAACCCTCAGTCTATTACTGTGTGCAGAAATCTCCACACGCTTACCTGTGTGGAACAAATGGTTTGGTGCTGAGCTTGAAGGGCAAACGACCTGTAGCTAACTGTAAATGAGAGCTCACCTTTCCTTTTGTCCATAAAAAGAGCAAGGATGACCCCAGTTCTGCATACGATGACAACAATTTGGCTCAGTGTGTTCTGGACTTCTTTATCTCGGGGACAGAGTCGACTGCCATTACCCTGCACTGGGCACTGCTCCTCATGGCAGCGTATCCAGAGATCCAAGGTGAGAAAGAAAGGCGTATGATGCTGTGTGGGTGCGAGAGCTCCTCTTGATCGGATCCTATAGGCAGGGAACCTAAATCTAATGTTTATTAGTGGCATGCAGGTCATTCTCCTAAAGTTTCTTCATACGGGGTGTCTCCATGGAGAAACTAAAATAGAGGCCAAAGATTTCACAAACAACTACAGGTGGGCCCCCATATCCGCTGGGGATATGTTCCAGGCCCCTCCGTGGATACTTGAAACCATGGATAAGAGCGAACACCCCCTCCATGGTTTCCTGAGGGCCTCCCCTGCCTCTCCTGCAGGCAGGCATGCTTGCCCCCCCCCCCCCGCTCTTATTTTTCTTTCAGCAAGCTTTGTTTCTTCCTTAAAACAAACAGAGAAGCAGCCTCCATTGCAGGCAAGTAGAACGAGACTAAGTCCTAGAGAGGCTCGGCAAGGTTTCTGTTAACCTTGCAGAGCCTCTCTAGTGCTTAGTCTCGTTCTACTTGCCTGTAATAAGCAGCCAGAGGCTGCTTCTCGTGTTTCTTTAAGGAAGAAACAAAGCTTACTGGGGAAAAAGTAAAAGCCTGGGGGGGGGGTTTTCCCTGCGATCCGTGGATAACTGAAACCGTGGATAGCGAATCAGTGGATATGGGGGCCCACCTGTATTATTATCCTACTAAATGGGACAGTTTATGGAAGCTTTTACCCCGTGGCATCATCAAGTTCAGTTGCTTGATAGAATTAAAATAAAGCAGATATTTATATGAATAACTGCAAAGTATGCAATTGAAATGGTGAACATTAGAAAACACAGCCCTGGAACATAACAACTGAGTATACCTCAGAGTTTGAATGAAAATACAGAAAATAAACAACTCCCAGTGATGTCTGCCTTTCCTGAGAGAAATGCAATATAATCAAGCTTCCATTTCTACCATTTTCCTCAGGCAAAGTTCAGAAGGAGATGGAAGATATTTTGGGTTCTTCTCACTCAGTCTGCTATCAAGACTGGAAGAAACTGGCCTACACCAATGCTGTGATTCATGAGATTCAGCGTGCCAAATATGCCTTATTATTTGGAATCATCAGGCAATGTGTGAAGGATGTGAACATATTTGGTTTTCTCATTCCCAAGGTATAGGAGATTGATACGGCTGCGCTCCTGTATCCCAAGGGCCAAACTACACATTACTATAAGAATATAAAGAACATAAGAAGAGCCCTGCTGGATCAGGCCAAAAGCCCATCTAGTCCAGCTTCCTGTATCACACAGTGGCCCCACCAGATGCCTCAGGGAGCACAAGACAACAAGATAACCTGTTTCCTGTTGTCACTCCCTTGCATCTGGCACAAAGAAAACCTACTCCTACAACCAGGAGGTTGCTTATCCCCATCATGGCTTGTAAGCTACATGCATGTGTTTGGCCCTTGTATGTTTTTTTTAACAAATAGCAGGGTGGAGGTGGAGTGCAACATGGCCTGAAATCACAGTGGTTTGTGTGTGAGAGGGCTTTAGTGCTTAGCACTCACTGCAGTTCCTATCCTGATCACATTTCTCCATGCACTATTTGTAGTGTGTGTGTGTGGGGGGGGGGGAGAGTCACAGGGAACTTTTGTTTGTTTCTTTACTATAAACAACATACTGGGGGTGGTGCACAATCATGATAGGAACCATAGCGGGGACGGGGTCAAGTGCTAATGGCCCCCCATCCCCCTGTGGTTTCAGGCCATTTTGTATGCCCTCCAGACTTTTTTTTTAAACAAAAAGTCTGGAGGACATACAAAATGGCCGGAAACCACAGGGGGATGGGGGGCCATTAGCACTTGACCCCGTCCCCGCTATGGTTCCTATAACAACAGCTCCCCAAGGGCCAAATGCATTCATTTGCCCTAATATGTAGTTTGGCCTTAAGTGCAACAAGGGTAAAAGGGTACCACTTTAAGAGGTGGCTCTGCACAGGAACTTCCTGTGCATAGCAAAACCCGAAGGACATGAAGCCCCCGCTACCACCACCACCAAAGGCACTGAGTTATACAGAACTGAGGCTGCAATCTTGTACACACTTACCTGGGAGTAATTCCCACTGACCTCAGTGGGACCTACTTCTGAGTAGACATGCATAGGATTGGACTGTTAGTGTGTCATCCTGTGTAGCAAGCATCATCTGTGCTGACCCATGTACATGCGTGTGATGTGGCTTCTTAGCAAGTGAATGCACTTTAGAACTCAATAAGTACCGGTACTTATGTATTTTACAGCGCAATCCACCAGAAGCTGCCGGAGCGAGCGCTCCAGCGCCAGGAGACATTGCAAATGTGCCGTAAAGCACGTTTGCAATGCCTCAAGAGCAAGGAAGGCTGGCGCAGGGGCCGGCCTCCCTTGCTCTGTCGACGGAGCATCCCAGCGGCTGCCGGACCAGGTAAGCCAGGATCTGGCGGGCATCGGGGGTGTTTCGCCGGGCGAGGGAGGGGGGCCATTGGCCCAGCTGACCCAGGAGGGGGCAGAGGATGGCCTTGGCCATATCCTGGCCCCCACTGAGCGGCTGGGCTGTTACACGGCTTCCTCCTACTTCCGCCAGCGAGTTCACTGGCGGAAATCCGAGGAGGCCGGTCGGGCCGGCGGGCATTTACACCTGGGGAAGGGGACGGCCCAGTGGCAGCCTGGACCGCCGGCCGGCTCCTTGCGCAGGATTGCGCTGTCCATATACTTGCTAAAACACCTTTCTCTGCCCCCATCAATGCTTCCATAATAAAGTATTGGTAACTTGTCACACTGACCTCTTCTGATTTCACCAATGACCATATTATAGGTCCTGTATGAGACAAGAAATAAAACAGTATGTACTGTGCTTTTAGTACTGTATATTATTCTGGCGTTGCTTGGCCAGCTCCTGCCAACCTAGCAGTTCCAAAGCATGTCAATGTGAGTAGATAAATTGGTACCGCTTGCAGGAAGGTAAACAGCGCTCCGTGTTCCAGCCGCATGCTACGCGCTGCGGCAAGGAGAGTCATGCCGGCCACGTGACCACGGAGGCGTCTTTGGACAACGCTGGCTCTTCGGCTTTGAAATGAAGATAAGCACCACACCCTAGAGTCGGACACGACTGGACTTAATTGTCAGGGGTCACCTTTACCTTTATTATTCTGGCAGCAAAGTTATTGTGAGGGCAGTTTCACATAAGTGCATGTATCAGTCATATCTAGCTTCTTTACAATCCCCCATACATTTACCATTTGCTTCTAATATTTTGTACAAATTGCATCAAATATGGGTGCAAGATACAAATGTAGTAAATGGAAAAAACATGTAAATTCTCAGTGCCAGTAGCAAGAAGCCGGTATAATATATGCAAAGATTAGGATTGGGACAGTGAGGGGAAAAAATGAAATGTGCTGGTCTGGAGGCATTCTCTGAATCAACTATTATTTCCTTGCAGGGAACTTTTATTAATCTGGATCTGCACTCCATTCTTCTTGATCCCAAGCAATGGGAGACACCTGAAAAATTCAACCCAAATCATTTTTTGGACAAGGATGGACATTTTGTGGCTAGAGGAGAATTTCTGCTTTTTGATTCAGGTAAATGCATCAGTGATTTAGAGGTATGTTGTTCAAAGAGACAGAGGCTTGTGTAAGGCTTTCATTTCTAAAGAAGTCCGAAATATTTGCTCCACAAAGGGCCAGCTTGGACAATAGCCAGCCCCCTCCTCAGGTGTGTGAATTGATCTCTCATTTTGGAGACCACCCAGGCCTTTTACTCCTGTACCAGACTGTCCTAGGGCTGGAACCTCTTTTGCCTTCTCCCACAAAGAACAGCTGCAAAGCCTGAAGCTGGCTGCCGCTACCATCACCGCATGAAGATTTTAAAAAATACAGCCCTTTCTGTCCCTCAGCAGAGCAGAATGAGAATCTTCCTGAAGCAGCTGTGGAGAAGAGGTGGAGAAGGCTAGAACAGACATGTGCTCCAGCCTCTTCTCCCTCCATTACATCTCTGTCCATTTTTTAGTTGTGGCTTCCATTCCCTCCAGCATTACTGGCCTGAACTGTTGGCAATATTGTCTCCTTATGGTTACCAATGAGATGTTGGCGTTTCACAGGTAGGGAAGAGCCACAACCTACAGTAGTGGTAAAACACACTATCTCCATGCCTGCAATCCCTGGTTCAGTTCCAGGAATCTCTAGTCAAAAGGATCTCACATAGCAGGTGATGGGAAAGACCTCTCTCTGCCCCAAGAGCCTGGGGAGATGCTGCCAGTCAGAGCAGAATACTGGGCTAGATGGACCAACAATCTGACTCAGGATAAAGCAGCCTCCCAAGTTCAGGGAAAGTGGGCTGAGAAGCAGCTTTGACTGTCTCCCTGTCCTAACCTTTCTTGCACTTGGATGGACCTATTTTTTCAAATGCCTACATGCAATGCTGTGTAGCTATTAAGTCTTAAACTATTGGCAGTGTTTCTCCCATAGACACAACAGGCAAGAGGAAAGGTCTGCTGTAGAGACGTCCCGAGAGGCTGGGGAGAGGACCTTGATTGACACTGGTCCGTTCAGTGCCTCTCGTGCTGCTGCTGGTGCGGAGGAAAACCCAAAGTCGCACCAGGGTCCAGCAGCCTGCCTGACAACCTCCCCCCCCCCCTCCAGCGGCCCCTTAAGCTGTCAAAATGTCCATGGTGTGGAAGATTTACGCAGTAGGATACTGCTAGTAGGGCACCCCTGAAAGGGCAATGTCAGAGAGAGGGTTGCTTTGGATTTTACGTGGGGTGTGTGTGTGTGTGCTGCTCTGTGGTTTTCTTCTAGAATGTTGGATGCTATTTAGCTTTGGAAAACGCTGGGCTTTGGACAACATGAGACTACAGATATCCTGAACTTGGAGTTGGTGATGGGCTGGATCGTGTGGGTCAATACGCTGAATTCTAATCCTGACAGCGTAGCGGGAGGTGTGGTTCATCTGACCACAGCCTTCAAGCAGTTCTGGAAGGAGGAGTCGCACTCCTCCTTAAGAATCAGGGTTGCATCTTGGGAGGGCTTCTTGATCTAGGAAGCTTCTATACCATCAAATGCCTATGTCTTGTTTGTCACTTTGAATACTACTGTAAGCTGCCTTCTAGGATAAACATTTTAAATACATAAACCTAAATATTTCAGAACATACAGTGTGATCCATTCTCTGTATCCATGCTGATTTTATATCTCAAAACTCCTAACCCAAACCTTCCTCTTGAAACTATAGGCATAGGAGGGGGCAGTTACTGGCAGGGATGTATCTAAGTAACTAGGTCACGAGTGCGAGTGCAAGTACGAGTCATTTTTGCACGAGTGCGAGTCCGAGTGCGAGTCAGTGCCAATATTTTTGGGCAAGTACGAGTCAAGCGCGAGTCATTTTTGCACGAGTGCGAGTCGAGTACGATTAAGGCCAAAAACCATGAGTCACAAGTCACGAGTCGAGTCACTTTGGGGAAAATGGCTTTTTCCCCTGAAAATGGGGTGGGTGTATGTCTGTGTGTGGGGTGTGTGTGGGGACCTCTGAGACTTTTAAAGCACCCACTTGGCTTCCCCTATGACTTGGAAAATGACTTGGAAATGGCAAGTTGTTACCCCCACAAGTGCAAGTCAAGTGTGAGTCCCATGGGTCGCGAGTGCGAGTCAATGGGTCACAAGTATGAGTATGAGTCAGGGAAAAAGTGACTCAGTCGCACTTGCGAGTCGAGTCATTTGACTCGAGTCCCCATCCCTGGTTACTGGTGGCCGTGGGGTCAAAGCCACCCTCCCAAAGGGTGGTGGTCAGAAGCTTGGAAGGAGGCGTGGAGGGAGCAGTGCTTATGGCAATGGGGTTTACTGTTGGGCTACTTGTTGGGGCGGTGAAAGGGGGCCTTGGCTCACCAGCCCAAATTCCTTTCTCAGCTTCCCATCTAGTTGCCAACTGAACAGTAGGTGGGGAATAAGTGGAACAGCTTATTACTCAAGTGCTGCCTTTCCCTTGTGTTTCCTCTGTAGGAGATGCTGTGTGTTTGGGGGAGCAGCTGGCACAGATGGAACTCTTCGTCTTTTTCACCAGCCTCCTGAGGGCGTTCACCTTCCAGCTGCCAGAAGGAGTGAAAGAATTCCACAAACAACCTGTTGTCCTGGGACTGACAACATATCCCCATTCTTATAAACTCAGTGCCTTTCCCAGGTGTAGGGCATCATAAACCAGCTAGTGCCTTCTTCATGACTGTAAATCCCCCCCCCCTTCATTTCTTTCTCCACAATCTGATGTCCTAGCTTGAGTTGCTAAAATTCATGCTGTCTTAGAACTTCTCCAGAACTTGAGGCAGATCTTTGGTGTCAAACGCAGAATTCTTCCTAATTGGCTATTTATATGCAAATTCCTGTACTACAATGTATAAAATGAATTCTTTAGCTTTCAAAGACAAAAAGAGAACCTAAGGCCAGCCAAGAAGCATTGTTAGTTCCTACTACTACTATATGGACCATACCAGAGAGAGGTAAAAATCTTGTACTTAGAAGTAAGAAGTTCTCTGTGCCAGGTGCAAGGGAGTGACAACGGGAAACAGGTTATCTTGTTGTCTTGTGCTCCCTGAGGCATCTGGTGGGGCCACTGTGTGATACAGGAAGCTGGACTAGATGGGCTTTTGGCCTGATCCAGCAGGGCTCATCTTATGTTCTTAAGTATTAAGTACAGGTGGGCCCCCATATCCACTGATTCGCTATCCACAGCTTCAGTTATCCACGGATCGTGGGGACCCCGCCAGGCTTTTACTTTTTCCCAGTAAGCTTCGTTTCTTCCTTAAAGAAACAGGAGAAGCAGCCTCTGGCTGCTTATTACAGGCAAGTAGAATGAGACTAAGTCCTAGAGAGGCTCTGCAAGAGCCCCTCTAGGACTTAGTCTCGTTCTACGTGCCTGCAATGGAGGCTGCTTCTCTGTTTGTTTTAAGGAAGAAACAAAGCTTGCTGAAAAACAAATAAGAGCTGGGGGGGGGGGCGCTCAGGAAACCATGGAGAGGGTGTTTGCTCTTATCCACGGTTTCAAGTATCCACGGAGGGGCCTGGAACATATCCCCAGCGGATATGGGGGCCCACCTGTATTACAAGAGAAAAACAGCCAGAGTGTATTTCTCTACAAAACATGAGGTGGCCAGTATACTAATGATGAACATCTCTCTCTCTCTCTCTCTCTCTCACTGTGTAACAAGATTGAAACTGAACAACGGGATTAAAAGCCATGTAAAAATAAATAAATATTTATGTTAAAAACAAAGTTAAGAACAATAAACAAATTAAAACAATCACGTTTCCTTCAATTCTATGAACCTCTCAGGTGAAAAAGAGCCACACAAGGCTGTAAAGATATTACAAGGCAAATAATGAAGCCAGTATTTGTAACAAGAGAGAGACCCTGAAGCACTGGAGTCAGGCAAAGTCTATTAGCATGAAAGTGATGGCAGGAGCCGGCTAACGGGAGGAAACCTCAGGCATTGCTGTTGTAAACTAAAGCAAAATGACATAATTAACCCTATCCTGAATTGCAAGCTATCACTGACACTCTGCTGAGCGCAGGCGTCCACAAAGAGGAGTTCCTGTTTTATATTAAGGAGATTTTTATGTTTAAAATGTTCAATAGCTTCATAGGCGGGGCCTTTGTTGTTGTTGTTCAGTCGTTAAGTCGTGTCTGACCCTTCGTGATCCCATGAACCATATCCCGCCATATCTGCTTTTTATTATGCTGTCTAAGTTTGCCATAGCTTTCCTTCCAAGGAGTAAGCGTCTTTTAATTTCATGGCTGCTGTCTCCGTCTGCAGTGATCTTGGAGCCCAGAAAAGTAAAATCTGTTACTGCTTCCATTTCTGCCCCTTCTATTTGCCAGGAATTGATGGGACCAGATGCCATGATCTTAGTTTTATTAATGTTGAGTTTCAAGCCAACTTTTGCACTCTCCTCTTTCACCCTCATCAAGAGGCTCTTTAGTTCTTCTTCACTTTCTGCCATTAGGGTGGTATCGTCTGCATATCTGAGGTTGTTGATATTTCTCCCGGCAATCTTGATTCCGGCTTGCGATTCATTCAGCCCTGCATTTCTCATAATGTACTCTGCATATAAGTTAAATAGGCAGGGTGACAATATACAGCCTTGCCGCACTCCCTTCCCAATTTTGAACCAGTCAGTTGTTCCATGGCCGGTCCGAACTGTTGCTTCTTGACCCACATACAGGTTTCTCAGGAGACAGGTAAGGTGGTCTGGTACCCCCATCTCTTTAAGAATTTGCCACAGTTTGTTGTGATCCACACAATCAAAGGCTTTTGCGTAGTCAATGAAGCAGAAGTAGGTGTTTTTTTGGAACTCTCGTGCTTTCTCCATGATCCAGCGCATGTTGGCAATTTGATCTCTAGTTCCTCTGCCTCTTCGAAACCCAGCTTGTACGTCCGGTAGTTCTCGGTCCACGTACTGCTGAAGCCTAGCTTGTAGGATTTTGAGCATAACCTTGCTAGCATGTGAAATGAGTGCAATTGTACGGTAGTTTGAACACTCTTTGGCACTGCCCTTCTTTGGAATTGGAACGTAAACTGACCTTTTCCAATCCTTTGGCCACTGCTGAGTTTTCCAGATTTGTTGGCATATTGAGTGCAGCACTTTCACAGCATCATCATTTAGGATTTTCAGTAGCTCAGCTGGGATATTATCATCTCCACTAGCTTTGTTGTTAGTAATGCTACCTAAGGCCCACTTGACTTCACTCTCTAGGATGTCCGGCTCTGGGTCAGTGACCACACCAGCGTGGTCATCAGGAACATTCAGATCTTTCTTGTATAGTTCTTCTGTGTATTCTTGCCATCTCTTCTTAATCTCTTCTGCTTCTGTTAGGTCCCTGCCTTTTTTATCCTTTATCATGCCCATCTTTGCACAAAACGTTCCCTTGATATCTCCAATTTTCTTGAAGAGATCTCTAGTCCTCCCCATTCTGTTGTTTTCCTCGATTTCCTTGCGTTGTTCATTTAAGAAGGCCTTCTTATCTCTCCTTGCTGTTCTCTGGAAATCTGCATTCAGTTGTTTATATCTTTCCCTTTCAGCCTTGCTTTTCGCATTCCTTCTTTCTACAGCTATTTGTAAAGCCTCATCTGACAGCCACTTTGCTTTCTTGCATTTCTTTTTCTTTGGGATGGTTTTCGTTGCTGCCTCCTGTACAATGTTACGAACTTCCGTCCATAGTTCTTCAGGCACTCTGTCTACCAGGTCTAATGCCCTAAATCTATTCTTCACCTCCACTGTATACTCATAAGGGATATGGTTTAGGTCATATCTGACTGGTCTAGTGGTGTTCCCTACATTCTTCAATTTAAGCCTGAATTTTACAATAAGAAGCTCATGATCTGAGCCACAGTCAGCTCCAGGTCTTGTTTTTACTGACTGTATAGAGCTTCTCCATCTTTGGCTGCAAAGCACATAATCTATCTGGTTTCGGTATTGACCATCTGGTGATGTCCATGTGTAGAGTCGCCTCTTGTGTTGTTGGAAAAGAGTGTTTGCTATGACCAGCGTGTTCTCTTGACAGAACTCCGTTAGCCTTTGCCCTGCTTCATTTTGCGCTCCAAGGCCAAACTTGCCTGTTCCGTTTATTTCTTGATTTCCTACTTTAGCATTCCAGTCTCCTATGATGTAAATGACATCTTTTTTGGGTGCTAGTTCTAGAAGATGTTGTAGGTCTTCATAGAACCGGTCAACTTCATCTTCTTCGGCATCAGTGGTTGGGGCATACACTTGGATTACTGTAATGTTGAATGGTTTGCCTTGGATTCGAACTGAAATCATTCTGTCGTTTTTGAGGTTGCACCCCAGTACTGCCTTTCCCACTCTTTTATTGACTATGAGGGCTACTCCATTTCTTCTAAGGGATTCATGCCCACAGTAGTAGATATGATGGTCACCTGACTTAAATTCGCCCATGCCCGTCCATTTTAGTTCGCTGATTCCCAAGATGTCAATGTTCAATCTTATCATCTCATTTTTGACCACATCCAGCTTGCCTTGATTCATAGACCTCACATTCCATGTTCCTAAGCAGTATTGCTCCTTGCAGCATTGGATTTTCCTTTCAACCTCAGACACATCCACAACTGAACGTCCTATTGGCTCTCGCCCAACCGCTTCACTCTTTCTGGGTCTACTTGGAATAGTCCTCCGCTCTTCCTCAGTAGCATATTGGACACCTTCCGACCTGAGGGGCTCATCTTCCGGCATCATATCTTTTAGCCTTTTGGTACTGTTCATGGGATTTTCTCGGCAAGGTTACTGGAGTGGGTTGCCATTTCCTTCTCCAGTGGATCACTTTTAGTCAGAACTCTCTGCTACGACCTGTCCGTCTTGGGTGTCCCTGCACGGCATAGCTCATGGCTTCATTGAGTTACGCAAGCCCCTTCGCCACGACAAGGCCAACATGTGCTGGATCATGGAGAAAGCACGAGAGTTCCAAAAAAACACCTACTTCTGCTTCATTGACTACGCAAAAGCCTTTGATTGTGATCTGCCACCCAGGACTGTGTGGGTGGAGTCACCTATTACCAATAGGGTGTGTCTCACAGGTATTACCAGTAATGTAAGGACGGTGGAGCGTGTGGTTCATTGGAACTGGGTGCTCCACTGAACTGGGCGCAGAGGGAGCAGCGGCGGCGCGTGGCTCGCCTGAACCGGGCGCTTCGCCGCGTCCTCTCCTCCGAGTCCGGGGGAGGAGGGGCCCAGGGAGGCTCTCTCCTCGGCGCAGGCTCCCTGAGCTCCCTCCCTCCAGAAGCAGCTGCGTGTTGGCTCTGGCCTGGTGGCGATTGTGGAGCTGCGCGGCAGCTGCGCTTCTCCTGCTGCCTGCGCCTGCTGCCGCACTGGAGGCGAAGCGGCCAGCGCTTTTCCTCCTGCAGGTAAGCTGGTGGGAGGACGCCTCTCTGGGGGACTCCGGGGGGCACCCGGAGCAGGGCCCCAGCAGGGCACCCCCCTGAAAATTTTCGCACACGGCCTATTGGCCACACGAAAAACTTCCCTTGGGGCGCACAACACCCCCCTGGAAACGGGCGCTGGAGGGGGGAGTTACGCTACTGGGTATTACTAATAATTAGGGGTCTAAGGAAAAAGCCAGGACTTTGGATTGCAGTGCTTGCAGCCCCCCAGCTGTGATCCATGATGGACTAATGAGGCCTTTTAGTATGTAAGGAACAAGATTCCAGCTCTAAGGTATCTTGCTGGGGGATGATGGAATGTTGCTGGTGGGAGGTGCTGTGGGACTGGAGAAGGACTGCATGACTGGAAGGTCTATGCTGGAAGGATTGCCATGCTCAGCTGACAGAGGAGATGCTGATGGAGCTACGACTGGGTTGCTGCAGGGAGCTTTGCAACACTGAAGGACCTTGGACTGGAGATGAGTGATGGAGGAATTCTAACACCAACTGTGGAGAAAACTCAGCTGCCAGGATACTAGCAGAAAGACTGGTTTGGGGGATTTTTGGAGGGAGACTGTTGTTCTATTTGCAAGACTGTGCTAAGCAGAAGGGTTTCTGCTTTGGGAGAATTTATGGTGTTAAGGGTTGCTGTAAAGCAACAATACATTTTGTTAACTGTCTCAGTTCAGTTTTCCTTTTTGTACACAGCAAACTGACTTGGAGAGTGCTAATTAGCCAAAGTGGTAAAGATAAGGGAAATTTGAGGAAATTGTTAAAGGGAACAAAGTAGCTCCTAGGAGTGGAGCTTGGATCAGAACAAATTGGGTTAACTGGACAACCCACCCACCCCCAGGATGCAGTGCATGCTCCAGTGGTGTGGCTGCATTGGTGGGGGTCTAGATTGGATTTGGCTGTTAGATTGACAACTCCACTGCTGTTATGGAGAGTGAGGGTCTTGGGGAAGAGGATATTGTTCTGAGGAAGAGGGAAATGGTCCTTTAGAAGTAGGCTTACCAGATCTCCAACCGGGACAGAGTGCTAGAGTGTTCAGTGAGGCTTGCTTCTGAGTAGACATGCTTAGGATTGTGCTCTAAGGTTTAACAAGCTACACCTGCCCACATTCCTTCTCCTAAAGGTCTAGCACTCTGTCCCGGTTGGAGATCTGGTAAGCCTATTTAGAAGGGACCCATTCCGAAGATGATAAACCCATATCCTCTTATACCATGGATAGGTGGGCCTCTGGGGGTGGGGGCTCCTAGTAATGGGCGTTTCAATAATAATTAGGAACATAGGGAGAAGTGGCGGCAGCGCTCTAGGTTACCACTCTATTCCTTCCATTCCCCGCCCTCTGCCTTTTTAAAAGACAAAGATTGGGAAATGGAGAAGTGGAGTAGCACAGGAGCCAGAGTGCCACAGGAAGGGGCGGGGGAACAGCCAGAGAAGAAGGTGTCACTCCTAAGCTAGGGTCAGAACAGGCTGAAAGCTCACAAAGCAACAGATCAAAAGTGTGATCAAGGTCAGGCTGGGTCCAAGTCCAGGGTGTCGTTCCACAGCATGGTCAAGGAAGGCGAGGGAGGACAAGACAAGGGCAGGCCGAGGGAGTGTGCTCTGCTACTGCGACAATTGCTCAGACTGCCAGAATGGCTTGCTTGGAAGCCAGGGTAATTTTATAAGACATAATGTGGCAGGGGGTGAGATGCAATAGCGGGATTGCATAACATAAGCATGACCTCTAGCACCAGTCAACAATCCAGCCCCAGCATTCTGCACAAACAGAATGCTTTCAAGGGCAGCCCCATGTAACTTGGGTTTCAGCAATCCAATCCCAGTTTATGCATGGTTACCCAAGCATTGGTTACACTGGGGTCCTCATCCATAAGTCTCCTCATGGCATCATTTGCAAATGTCTTCAGCACTCACTCTGCTACTTTGCTCACCAGTTTTCCTCATGATAATTATAGACCAAGTCCCAAGAAACTCCACTACTTGTTCCTCTCAACATGTAAATCCTCCTTTTAAGCATCCAAACCACCACTGATGAAAGAAGACACAATTCACTACTAGACACTGAGAAAATAAATGTTGCCAACAAATTTATTCAATAAATAGGGTCCCTTTTTGTCTTTGAAAGACACAGAATGAGGAACATCTAGTTTCAGATATTGGAAGAATTCAGTACTGAGCATTTGCACATAAACAATGCTCCCTGAGGCATCTGGTGGGGCCACTGTGTGACACAGGAAGCTGGACTAGATGGGCTTTTGGCCTGATCCAGCAGGGCTCTTCTGATGTTCTTATGTTCTTAAACAGTAAATTAGAAAGATTCTAACAAAATATAATTCTAACAAATGATGGTGATTGACAAGAGGGGCTGCACAACAAAATGATGCAGTATGCGTATGCGTAACTTTCTGGGAGAAATCCCCATTGGACTTCATGGAATTTACCTCAAAGTAAGCAGTTTCTGGATCTCAAGGTTGCAGGGATTGTGTTGGTTGGAGTAGTAAGCATTGAACAGTCAGTCTTATCTCTGTGTGAGTGTGAGAAATCCTGGGATATGTCAGGAGAGGGAGTGAAATGGGAAGCAATGCCTATCTAGGAATGTAGATGTTCCCTTTAACCTTTAGGTTCCTGAGTCAGCAAATGGAATATACACAGTAATAGAAGAGAATGAGCCATGCATGTGCAGTCAGCTGGAATCATTTTGGGACTTTTTGGCCCCCCCTTTTTTTTTAGGTTAGGAAACTCTGAAAATGTCTGGAGTCCCAGGAACCTCCCTTTACTTTGTGGGTGGTGTTTTAGTGTTTAGTTTTAAAACTTTGTTTTAGTGTTTTAAGCAATCCAATAGGCACACAAGAGCTGAGTTTGCTATTATAGAGAGAGATGGCATGGCAACTAACACTGATGACTCCAAGTCTCAAGTCAAGACCCAAGTCTTTGACCCCAAGTCTTTGGTTGCGAGTCCCTATCTAACAGGGAAAACAGGTTTAAACCTGAATAAAATTGGACTTGTTGTAAAAGTCTCAAGTCAAGTCTTTTGAGTCTTTTACAATCACCGAGTCAAGGTCAAGTCAAGTCATTGACGCGACTTGAATCCGAGTCAATAGACTCAAGTCTACATTGATCAGTCACTGGCAACTAATAACATCGTAGAGCAACTGAGCAAGTCAAGGCAGAATGTAAAGGAGAAATTTAAAGTAGCAAGTGAGCAGCTCCAGTTATTAGTAAAGATCGGAGACTGTTATCATCCCAGCCAATCATCATCCCAGCCAAAAGAATTCAGTCATGACCTCAGTGATGTATAGGGCCTTAAATATCTGTGATTCCACCTCCTTTGAACAAGAAAAATTGAGAGTAACAGAGTCCCTACTAAATAATGGTTATACTGAGACTCAAATACAGAGAGCCTGGAAAAAGCAGGTTTTGATTAAACAGTATGGGAAAAGAGAGAGGGAGTTATCGGATTAGGAAGTTAGACCCCCAGTTTACTTACCATTTGTCAAGGGGACCACAGATAAAATTGGGAGGATAATGGGAAAATACAACTTTAAAACCATTTTTAAGCCTACCAACAAAATTAGCCAATATTTGAGAAATCCTAAGGACCCAAGACCCTCATTGAATGCCCCAGGAATTTACAGAATACCTTGTGATTGTGGCAAGGTGTATATAGGAACAACCAAACGCTTTATCAACACAAGAATTAAAGAGCATGAACGGGCATGCCGGCTTGGGCAAATTGAGAAATCTGCATTAGCCCAACACAAGGTAGATTCGGGTCACAGTATTAAATTTGAGGAGACTGTGAAACTGGGTCAAGAAAACAATTACAGAGCCAGATTAAGTTTGGAGGCTATTGAAATATTTAAACATGGTTCTCAGGTGTTAAATCGTAAACAGGAACTTTCTTTTATTAACAGAATCTGGATCCCCGCAATAAATAAAAACAGTATACAACAGAAATAGTTTTATTTTAAACTTTATCAACTGCATTCTCAGGACTACCCGTAGGGGCAGTATAATGAGGTCAACTGAGGACATGATCTGTAGGTCCGCAGCTTCCGTTGCTAATGACTGAACCAGGAAAAGCGCGCCAAAATTCTCTTAAATAGCAGGACTGCGATGTGTGGTTTTCACCATCTTCCTGACTATTCAGGCTTTGCATTTGAAAATGCTCATAGCTGATGAGCGAAACGTAATGCCAAGAAAAATCTGAAATGTTTTTATTGTACTTGGCTGTGGATTCTTAAAGCAGTTTTATCTGTGTGATTTTAACTTGTTTTGTAAGATTGCTGGCTTTTTACAATTTTTGCATTATAAAAGTTTTATAACCCTGAATCCCGATGATGGTTCGTTCTATTTGGCTCCAGTTATTTTCATACTTTATGAAGTGCTGCAGAGAGGGGAAGAGCACAGAGCTTATAAGGATGCGGATGTGTCGTCAGCCCTACTACAGCCTCTTGCTTGAGTTTTTCCACTCCTTCTGGTGGCTGGAAGGTGAAGGCCCTCAGCAGGCTGGTGAAGATGATAAAGAGCTCGATCCGGGCCAGCTGCTCCCCCACACATACACGCAGCCCTGGTGAGGAAACAAGGGAAAGACAGCACTTGATTACTGTATAGCTATTCCACTTATGGCCCAATCCTATCCCCCATTTGCAATAACAGGATAAACATCCACTGTCGCAAAGGACCCAGCAATGGCGGGCAGAGCGCACCACCGCTGGGCCAGTCCAAGCCACTGCTGCCAAGTGAGCCATGCTGCTGCAGACCCTGGGCCGCATCAGCCTTGGTACCGCGGCAGTGGGGTGTGTGTCATGGGAGGACTGGGTGGGCAGGGGGAGGAGAACCACAGTCCATCAGGACGGACGGGGGCCTACAGAGAGGTAATTTTTCTTCGCTCTGGCAGGCCTCCCCATAGCATGCAGTGTGCTCTTCCATAGTATGACTGCATGCTACAGCATGGCTGGGGATAGGATTGGGCTCTCAGTCTCCAACAGAGATACACCAGTTGTTGTCAACTAGATTTGACTCTGAGGAGGGAATTTGGGTTGGTGGGCCAAGGCAGCAACTCTGCTATTTTAACTATGTCTTCCTCTATATGCCATTGTAATTTCTAGGCGGACATGCCGGCTCGGGGGGCTGCTTTGGCAAAGAGTTGCCACTAAGTTGCCTCTAGTGGACCCAGCTCAAAAGCAAACACGCAGCTTTGGCATTTTGAGTCCTGAAGGCAGCAGCACGACTCTTTGGAGATGGGATATATATAGATCACATTCTGTTTGTTTCCTTACAGTGTTTTGCAGCCCCATCCTCACTAACGTTAGAGCAGTGGAGTGCGTGCTCCGCCACTCTAAAGTGTCGCAAATGCACCATAAAGTGCATTTGCAACGACTTGTGAGTAAGGGCCACCGGTGCAACACAGGCAGACCTTACTCTGCCTCCTGGACCCTGTGTCCGCTGGTGAGAGTAAGTCCTGCACCGGTCGGGGCAGGGGAGGACAGGCATGGAGGGAGGAGGGCCATTGGCCAAACCGGGCTGGGAGAGGATGGGGATATTGGCGGCGCACTCTGCCCCTTCCCCGGCCTGGCCTTACTCCGCCGCCTCAGATGTACGTTGGTTTCAGAGCTGGCATACATCCAAGGAGGCCCATAGGCCGAGGCCAGCCCTACACTTGGGGAAGGGGACGAATGTCCCCTTCTCCCGAGGTGTTCCCAGGCCGCGCCGGTTGACCACTAGTAACTCTATGCTCACTACTGTGGAAAATTCCAGCGTTAAGGGATTAGGGTGGGGGAATAACCAAAACTGCTTTTCCTTACTCTTCTTCTGGCTGCACTTGCCATCACCAAAGACTAACATGGGAGAAGAGGCATTTAACCTTTCCTCTTTGCCCCAGAATGTGCTTTTAGCCTTGGCTCTGCATGATTGTTTGGAGGGGGGGGGGGAAGAAATGTCTTTCTCATTATCCCCAAGTTCAAATAGATAGTCCCTTCCTTGAATGCACTTTTCAGTGGATTGACAAAGTCATGGAATATTGAAAGAGTTCCCATTTTACATGGGAGTGAGGGAATTCAGTCACTGCCCGCCCCCAACTGGGCCAAGAGAGACGCCTTTTAAAGTGGTGGCTCTCATGCTGAACAGAGGGCAAGCAAGTCTCTATCCCAGGCTAGGGCCAGGACAGGCTAACAAAGCAATAGATCGAAAGTGTGATCAAGGCTAGGTTGGGTCAAAGTCCAGGGTGTCTGTCGGTCCACAGCAAGGGCAGGGCAAGACAGCAACCTTTCTAGCAGCTCTTTGTGAGTGCTTTTTCTGTGTGTGTGTGTGTGTGTGTGTGTGCGCGCGTGTGTGCGCTCATGTACACACACATATTCTGTATTATTCTCACACACACACACACACACACACACACACACAGAGAGAGAGAGAGAGAGAGAGAGAGAGAGAGAGAGAGAGAGAGAGAGAGAGAATAATACAGAATATATATATATATAAGATCGTGAGCCCTTTGGAGACAGGGAGCTGTTTATTCTGCTATGTAAACCACCTTGCTGAAAAGCAGCATATAAATATCCTTAATAATATCTATTTTCCAAAGCACAGAACGCAGTGGATTGTTTTTCCTCCCTGAAGCAACTTCAAAAACATGACTATCAATCACAAGGCAGTTTGCTCTTCTTCGTTTACCTGCCCCAAATGGCAGAAATGCTTCTCTTTGCACAAAATTCCCATCCTTGTCCAAAAAATGATGTGGGTTGAATTCATCAGGTGTCTCCCATTGCTTGGGATCAAGAAGAACAGAGTGCAAATCTGCAGCAATAATGGCCCCCTGCAAAGAAGAAACAGCTAACTCAGGATGCATCCGGACCAGAGCATCTCACTTTTGCTCTTCAAGGTCAAACGATGCAGTATCTTAGAGCCGAAACAAATATTCCAGCATTCATTCCATGGCTGTTTTCCACTTGAAAATGTAATAACACTTTGGAGTAGTTCACCTGTGGAAAGGCTCATTAATGTTCTGCCCTTGTCAGTGGCAATCATCTTGTTAGAGGTATTCAAGTCTACTTCTGAATAAACACACATAACACATTACCATATGACTCCCTATCAAATGTTAATTGAACCAGGTGGAAAAGACTGAAATCACAGGGGGGGGGGGGGAAAGCTGTCAGCGATGTAGAAAAACTAAACATAGATAAAAATATGAATGTGGAATAGCAATCAGACAACCATAAAAACCACGTGAAAACATCAAAACCACATGATATCTCTTGAGGTGCCACGCTGTGGTGTTCATTGTTCTTGGGATACAGACGTGAAGGGCCACATCAGTCTTCTGTACCTTGGGAATGAAAAATCCAAGCACGTTCACATCCTCTGCTGTCTGTCTGGGGAGCCCAAAGAACAAGACATATTTGAAACGCTGGATCTCATGAATCACAGCATTGGTGTAGGGCAGTTTCTTCCGATCACGATAGTGGATTGTTTGAGAGGAACCAAAAACGTCTTCTATCTCCTTGTGGACCTTATCTAAGGAAATTGGTGGAAAGGGAAGTTTTAATTTGGACTACATATTTACCGGTATCTCAACAAAGTTAGGAAATTATTGAGGGACATTTATTCCATATAGAAGTATTCCATATACTGTAGTTCAATTAAAGAAACCTGAATAGCTATTGTAGGTGCAGGAGGGAGAATCTTGGCATCTTAAGGGATACTCCTCCTTCATGCATGCTGGAAGTACGGTATACTGAAAACAAGCAGAGAAATCTTAACAAATGGGGGAAGCCCAATCCTACTTAACTCCCCACGTGGCAATGCACTGGCGCACCCTTCACTGCATCCCGCAGGAGAGCTTTGGCTGCTGAGGTCTCCTTAGGGTAAGGGGACATTTGTCCCCAGGGTAAGCCCCAGCAGCCACTATGGTCCACTCAGACCTGTGACAGCCATGTCACTGGCACAAGTGTGCGTTGGCCCATGCAGACAGATCAGGCCCGGGAAGGGTTTGGATTTGGCGGGCACCACTGCTGAACCGGCCCCCCTCCCGGGCTTGATTCACCCATCCCCTGCCCTATCTCCTCCCCCTCCCTGCTCTTCCCCTCCCTGGTCTACCCCTGCGCTGGGCTTACCTGCTCCAGTTAACCTCCAGACGTTCACCAGGAAGACTCCGGCCTCCCCACTGGCGTGCTGGCTGCTTGTGCACACCACTTTACGGCTGCTTCGCTGCAGCAGCCTGCACTGGTGGAACACAGCATTCCGCTGGTGTTCCAGTTAGACAGGATTGGGCCATAACACCAAAGGAACTGCAGCAGCATAAACTGACATGAGATGAACATATGGAGCTGTAGATGGAACCAGAAAGACCATGGGACTCTCTAGCACAGTATTGTCTACACTGCCTGGCAGTGGCTCTCTGATGTTTCAGAAAGGGGTCTTTCCCAGCCCCTCTGTAGATGCCAGGGAGTCTGGCATGGGCCCCCCCAGCCCAGGGGCTTTACGCCTTGGGCCACTGAGGCACTTCATGCACAAAAGAATCACATGGCACTAACAGCCTGCTGCCCTCAGAACAGTCCAGGCAAGACACTTTGTTGACACTTTGCCAACTTCTTTAACACTTCCAGAATTCTCATTTTTGGAGATCCTACCCCAGGAGAACCCCACCCACAAACCTCTCATTGGACACTCCACCCCACCATCCCCAGCAGGGAGAGCAGATAACAAACCCCACACAGGTAAACAAGGAGGGAAGGGAGCCCAGGCCACCAAGGCCGGCCCCTCATCCCATGGCCCCTAGTACAGATTCCTCAGCAGCATCACCCAAGGAGTCACTGCCACAAACACAGTGGCCCAGCCACCCCTCCCCACCACCAAATGCAGGGAGCGTCGTCCCATTGCAGAAATCTCTCGCCTTGGATATCTGGGTGAGATGCCATGAGAAGCAGCGCCCATTGCAGAGTCGTGGCAGTGGTGTCTGTCCCCGCGACAAAGAGGTCAAAAACACACTGAGCCAGATTCTCGTCATCATAGGTAGAGTCAGGGTCATCCTTGCACTGTTATTGACAAATTAGGAAAGGAAGGATAGAATGCAAATATTAACCAACTGATGCCTATAAAAGTCTGTTGATGGTCCTCCAAATGACAGTGTTCAATCAAATCAGGGAATATGGCTCATCAGACGAGCAGTATTCACATATTTATTTATCTATTGGATTTATATCCCACCTTTTACCTCAAAGGGCACCCAAGGTGGCTTACAATATTAAAATACATATATAAAATACATACATATACACACATATACACACACACTCACACACAAGTATATACACACAATATTAAAACCAATCAGTGGCAGAACAGCAACAACAATAAAACCGTCAATCAATAATTAATACAATAACCAATAGAACCAGCAGGTAAGGTAAAGGTGACCCCTGACAATTAAGTCCAGTCGTGTCCAACTCTAGGGTGTGGTGCTCATCTCCATTTCAGAGCCGAAGAGCCAGCATTGTCCGAAGACGCCTCCGTGGTCATGTGGCCGGCATGACTCTCCTTGCCGCAGCGCGTAGCATGCAGCTGGAACACGGAGCACTGTTTACCTTCCCGCAAGCGGTACCTATTTATCTACTCGCATTAACATGCTTTGGAACTGCTAGGTTGGCAGGAGCTGGCCAAGCAATGAGAGCTCACCCCGTCGCAGATTCGAACTGCCGACCTTTCAACCGACAGCCCATGGTTCAGCGGTTTAACCCACTGCACCACCCGCTGGCTTAGAACCAGCAGACACACCCCTAAAAATACCTAGCTGAGGTCAGAAGGCTTTTTAGAAGAGGAAAGTCTTTAGGCCTCACCAGAAGGCTTCTAGAGAGAGAGAGAGAGAGAGAGAGAGAGAGAGAGAGAGAGAGAGAGAGAGAGAGAGAGAGAGCTGTTCTTAACCCAAAGAGGAGGGAACTCTATAACGGTGCGATCCTGAGGAAAGAAGTACCTGAGGAGCACGAGCTCTGCAGGCGCCGGGTGTCATAAACAACGCACCGTAAAGTGCGTTTTCGACACCCGGGGAGAAACGGCCGACGGCGTGTAGGCCGGCAGCGCTTACTCTGCCTCCCCCCAGACCCTGCAGCTGCTGGTGCAGGTAAGAAATGCATTGATCAGTGCAGAGGCGGCAGGAGGGCAGGCCAGGCGGCGAGGGAGGGTGGCCATTGGGCAAGCCGGGCCGGAAGGGGTGGGGATATTGGTGGCGAGCTCCGCTGATATCCCGTGCCCACCCCTGGCCTCGGCGGCCCTTACCCCATCACTCCGGATGTACATCAGCTCAAGAGCCAATGTATATTCGAGGAGGCCCATTGGGGTCGGGCAGCCCTACACGGGGGGGGGGGGGGGGAGTGTCTCCCAACATGGTCCAGGAAGGGTGCAGGATACTGCGTGTGTCTTTATGCAGGATTGGACTGCCCTACAGGTGCCACTACCAAGAAGGCCCTATTTCTAGTCGCCAGCCCCCTAACATCTCTTAGTGGTGGGTGGCACATTCAGGAGGGCCCTCTCAGATGACTGAAGAGGATGGACCAGATTATACAGAAGAAGACAGTCTCTCAAATATGTTGGTCCCAAGCCTTAAAGGGCTTTAAGGTTAAGACAAACAATTTAAATTGGGTCCGGAACCAAACCAGCAGCCAGTGCAGTCGCTGAAGCAGCAATATGATAGAGTCAAATTGCCGACCTCCAGCAACCGCACAAGCCACCGCGTTCTGCACTAATTGCAACTTCTGAACCATCTTCAAGGGCTGCCCCATGCAGAATGCATCACAATAGTCTAGTCTCGATATCACCATGGCATGGACCACCATGGCCAGAACTGACTGATGCAGGTACGGCCACAGCTGGCACACCAGCTGAAGCTGGGCAAAGGCACCCCTGGCCAAAACTGACCTGGATATCCAAGGGCAGCTGTGAATCCAGAAGAACCCCCAAGCTGCTGAGTGCAGCACCATTCAGAGCAGGAGGGTAGTCCAGTACCCGCCGCATCATGGATTTCTGAACCAGGAGGATCTCTGTCTTGTCATAAGAACATAAGAACATAAGAAGAGCCCCGCTGGATCAGGCCATCTAGTCCAGCTTCCTGTATCACACAGTGGCCCCACCAGATGCCTCAGGGAGCACACAGCCAACAAGGTACTTGTATCCTGTCGCCAATCCCTTGCACCTGGCACAAAGAAAACCTACTCCTACAACCAGGAGGTTGCTTATCCCCATCATGGCTTGTAAGCTGTGATGGAATTTTCCTCCATAAATCTGTCCAATCCCCTTTTAAAGGCATCCAGGCCAGCTGCCATCACCACCTCCTGTGGCAAGGAGTTCCACAAACCTGGATTTAATTTCAGTTTGTTAGCCCTCATCCAGACCCCAATTGCCTCCAGGCAGTGCTCCAGGACATACAAAACAGATACTTACTTTCTCCATCTGAAAGAGATAGAAATCAATGAAATCCTGAGGTTCATACAGAGACTGATGATGCTCCTTATGCCTTTCTATCTCCTTCTTTACAAATGAAAGCATCGTCTCCGCAGAGAGTAATGCCTTCTGGTGAGGCCCCGGGAGATATTTCATGACAAAAGGGAATAATTCATACAGCTATGGAAAAGATGAAACATGAAAGCAAATCCTATTACTATCATGAGGAAGCTCAGTAACATGGTTTCATAAGCCAACATCCCACCCAATAGTTACTACTTCAACTTCATGGTATAGAGTACATTTGAGAAACAGCATGTTGTGACAAGCATTCCCCATCCCCCTGAATGATAAGTTCCAGGGGGCAGAGGGAACTACCTGGATTCATCTTACAGATCCGACCTTTTTATCCATGGGGGTTCTGTTCCAGGAACCCCAGTGGATACCAAAATCCACGGATAATGACATCCACGGTGGGGGGGGGCTGCGCTAAAATACTTTATTTTTAAGCTTTTGGGGCCCCGCTACTGAAATACTACAGAACTGTGGTGGAGGAAAGAGGGTTTTTAAAGTACTTTTCCCCCACTGCAGTTCCAATTCTGATCACACCCTCCCATTGACTTTCCATTAGCTAGAGAATCAGTTAATTTGAGGAGGTATTAAATTAATGGCCCACTCCTATCCTCCACCATTGGCGACGATGCAGCTGCGCCATGGGATTTGCGCTGTATCCAGTGGGGGGGGGCTATCAGGAGGCCTGTAAGTAAAAAATATTTTAAAGTAGCATGGAGATTTTCATGGCTTGTTACAATATGCAAAGAAACAATGTTTATGGGTTTTTCAGCCATATATAGTTTCAAGGATTGAAGAAATAAAGATCTGTGTCCATCAACTTGCCTGAAGAAATTCCTCTTTAATAGCATACACTATCTACCGGCGTGCTGCCATGTTTTCTGTTCTGATTTGCTTTTGAAAAAGTCCCGAGTGTGGGAGGAAACGTAAAGCAGAAGATCTAAGGTTTTTGTGCTTGGCTGCTTCGGATAATCCTTGAAAAACGTCTGCCCACAATACTGGTGGTATATGCAGTTAAAGAAGAATTTCTACAGGCAAGTTGATGTATACAGTATACAGATCTTTATTTCTTCAATTCTTGAAACTATACATGGCTGGAAAACCCATAAACATTGTTTCTTTGCATTAAAAAATATTTTCTATTTACCTCTGCGTAGGCCTCCCTGGTGGCCTATAGGTCCCCCCCCCCCCAGACCTACACCAGCTATATAGTTACGCCAGCAAAATCCCCGCTGCTGCCCTCCCACAACATGTCCCTGCCGCCAGTGCACTGGAACCAGTGCAGCCTGGGCTCCACAGTGGCGGGGGTGTGAAGCTGTAGCTGTTTTGTGGTGGCGCCTGCAACTAGCCTGGCAGCAGCACAATGTTTGTGCTGTCGCTGGGCCTTTTATGAGAGCAGCCCGTTCAGTCCGCTGTCATAAAAGGCCCATAGGAGTGGGCTGTGATTGAGTTAAATGCGTACTCAAGTTCATTCTTCAGATGTATGCTTAATTGTTAAAGGGTTAGAAAAGGGAGACAAACTTGGCTGACTCAGTAGAGAAGAAAAAGGCTACTCACACCTTGAAAGAAACTTCCTCCAAATTTTAAGGTAATTTCAAGGGCTTCCATCAACTTCAGAAACTCTTTGTCTTCAAGAGAAAACCGATGACCAAAAGCCAAAGTACAAATTACATTGCAGACTGAATTAGTGATGGGTAGCAAGGGGTCAAGTGGCTGCCCTGCAAATGCAGTTATTATTTGTGAGATAAATAGATAGATAGATAGAATTAGGAGTCCACTGATGAAACGGACTGTACAGTAGTTCACAGAAGCACCTGCTCCAGTAGATGTATGAGGTGATGGCACAATCCTGTGTAAGATGTGGTGGCCAGCCTAAAGGGCCTGCCGCCGCAACCTATCCTGTTCCTGGGCTGCCCCGGGGCCCTATGGCCGTTTTATTCTCAATCCCTTTGTCCGCTCGGGGTAACTGGGGCGCCTGCCTCCGGCCTGGGCCTTTCTGCCGCCATTCGAGAGACTTTATATACACGAGGTGTTGCTGGGGCTCCGCCCCTTCCTCCTGCTGCTCTGGCTCCACCCCTTCCTCCCGCTGCCCTAGCCTAAATAGAGTTCCCCTGCCATGCCTTGGTTTGCCCTCCCAGTTAGATGAGCCTCCTGGACCAACGGGAGGTCTCCGGTGCCTAGCCCGTCCGGTTGCTCCCTTGGTATGTCATGGAGGGGCAACCCACTGCCCGTTCGTTCCACTGCCAGGGCAGAAGCTGCCACTGCTGCATCTACTGGCCTCGGCAGAAGCAGGCGAGGCTCACCCCAGCAGGCCCTGCGGTGGCTGCGCTGTGGCCCCAAGCGGCCCATTCGCTGCTGCTTGGGCACTTGGTGGGGCTGCTGAGTCTACTGCTGCCGATGGCCCAATGAAGAGAAGGACGTCCAGAGAGCACCCTCAGTATCAGGTACGGGCTCGACCAGACAACCTTTTTAAATGATCCCGAGCATAGAATTGGCCTTCTTCACAGCCGCCGCACACTGGGTCGACACTTTCATCGACCTGTCCACCAGCACCCCAAGATCTCTCTCCAGATCTGTCACAGACAACTCAGAACCCAATTTCATTCTGAAGCTTTCATGGCCAGCTATCAATTGACAATGTTTAAGGAATACGGGAATTAAAGCCATGTAGTAAAAGAATCTTGAACTTTAATTGGAATAAAAATCACATTAAAATCCAAGGAACTGAGCCCAACGTTTCGTTCCAGCCCCGTGGAACCTCTTCATAGGAATCTCGAAAGATCATAGATGGTGCTGTCCTCAATTCATCATAGTAAATTTAAACCAAAAAAACGCGGGGACCTGTCATTTCTGCTCTGTACCGCTGGGGTTTCCCCGCGTTTTTTTTGGTTTAAATTTACTATGATGAATTGAGGACAGCACCATCTATGATCTTTCGAGATTCCTATGAAGAGGTTCCACGGGGCTGGAACGAAACGTTGGGCTCAGTTCCTTGGATTTTAATGTGATTTTTATTCCAATTAAAGTTCAAGATTCTTTTACTACATGGCTTTAATTCCCGTATTCCTTAAACCTTGTCAACTCAGAACCCATTAGTACAGGGGTTTTCAACCTGTGGTCCGCGACCGCATACCCCCAGCAGCTGATGACAGGCAGCAGAACCGTTTTTCCCAGGTCACGGCATGAGCGGGAGGACCCGCCAGCCTGCACCACAACCTGGAAAAACAGCTACAGGCCTCCCGATGTCCCCCATAGCTCCCCCTTACCTCTTCTCCCAGCCACCGCCATCTTGGATCTCATGAAATCTCACGAGATCAAAGATGGCGGCACCAAAATCTCATGAGGGCACATGAAGCACTCGTGAGATTTGGGTGCCGCCACCTTGGATCTCACGAGATTTCGCGAGATCCAAGATAGTGGCGGCTGGGAGAAGGTAAGGGGGAGCTTCGGGGGACATCTGGAGGCCTGTAGCCATTTTTCCCGGGTTGTGGCGTGAGCGGGCGGGTCCAAACTGCCCGTGCCGCAACCCGGGAAAAATACATTAAGGGGGGTACGTGGGGGTACTTGGGGGTACGTGGGGGCAGAACATCTGGGGGTACGCAGGGCAACCAGAGGCCTTTGTAGGGGTACATGGGCCTCCAATGGTTGAGAACCCCTGCGTTAGCTTATATGTGAAGTTTTGATTTTTTGCCCCAAGTGCATCACTTTACACTTACTTACACTGAAGTGCATCTGCCATTTTGCTACCCATTCTCCCAGTTTGGAGAGATCCTTCTGAAGCTCTTCACAATCCTTTCTGGTCTTCGCCACCCGGAAAAATTTAGTGTCATCCGCAAACTTGGCCACCTCACTGCTTATCCCCAACTCCAGGTCATTTATGGACAAGTTGAAAAGCGATCCCAAAAACGATCTTTGGGGCACACCACAAGGGAGGTGGAAAGGGAGAGGGAAGGGGAATAGGATATGACTGCATGCTCGTGCTGCCAATCCCACCCCTCCCTTCCCTATTCCACCTCCCTTCCCGCCCCTTCCCCACCCCAAAACACCCTTTGACCTTAAAAACTAACAATTTGAAGCACCCTGAAAATTCAGTACTAGATAATGTTTGCATCTAGGGACTAATAAAAAGCAGACGAATCACGTGAAGTGTCTGAAGACCGGGACAAATGCCAGCCTGATCTTCTAGCATCACGTACCTTTTGCCTGTGCAAAGACCTGCACAAGCTCCTGGGCCTCCTCTTCTATCTGGTGCTCCATGCCTTTCTTCCCCAGTCCCAGCTTCCGCATAGTCACTTGTCCAAAACGTCTCTGCTGCTTCCAGGTGTGACCATTTGAAAATATAAGTCCTGTGGTCATTGAGAATCATGTTTGAAACAGAAGAAGAACAGGTTAAAGAATGTACGATTCATTGGGCGAAAAATGTAGGTCATGTTATTTTAATCGATCAATGGGAACAATTATGGTTAAAACAGTTGAAATTTACGTTAAATGTTAATATCAAAGAAAATATGTATAAAATGATGTATAGATGGTATATAACCCCAAGCAAATTAGCAAAAATGTATGAGAAGGTGACGAATAGATGTTGGAAATGTAAAAATCAAAAAGGAACTTTTTACCATATGTGGTGGACATGCTCCCAAGCAAAGAAGTACTGGACTCAGATTCATAAACAGATTGAGTTGATTTTAAAGATTAAGATTCAAATGAAACCGGAAACTTTTTTGTTGGGTATGTGGGATGATCATGTAGGCGAAAAATTTCAAACTTTGTTTTTGTATATGATAGCTGCGGCAAGAATTTTATATGCACAATATTGGAAGAATTCGGAGATACCTTCGTTGGAAGATTGATGGCTGAAAGTTTTGGATTATGCCGAAATGGACAAACTTACAATTTTAATTAAGGAAAAGTCAGTTAACCTTTTCGTGAATAATTGGAAACCATTTATAGATTTTTTAAGAGAGAGAGAGAGGAACGATGTGATGATATGTGGATTTAATGAATAGATTGTGGGTGTTATTTTGGCTAAGTTGGAAATTATATATAGAAAATAGTGAATAGTATGCTAGTAGGATGTGACGCTTTGTGCTTGCTATAATTTTATGAATTATGTATTGTTTTTATGTTATTATATCAATAAAATATAAATATACTAAAAAAAAGAGAATCAATGAGAAGTTACTGCTTGCAAAAAATTATGCTACAAAGCTGTATGATTGCAAGGCTAGCAGAGGCCAGTTTCGTGCTGTTCATGCTTATGTATTCAAGAGCATAAGCTTATGTTTTAAATTATACATTTAAAAAATCATATGGAATGTGGTTATTTTATGTGTGATTTTCACCTTAATCACAGGGATTGAAGCAAATGATTGCTTTATAAAACACACACACATAAAACAACCGGATCTCAACTGATTGTTTAAGTACAACAATACACTAAAGGGAGGGAGGTGAGGGGACTTTGCACAGCCTTTTTCTGCTTCAAATGGACACAAGTTGTAGAAGTTGTGACAACACTAAGGCAAGGTTGTCTTTCAGAGCATAGTAGCTCCTGCTTTTCTGTACATATCAGCCCTATTCAATTTGCACATTATGTTCAACATACATACAATCTGTACACGGCGTACATATGTTTGTTGAGCTGCACACAAATACAATTATTCACATGTTACAATTAATATACATACAACAGTACAAGCTGTACTGTATTTTACATATTCAAGGAGTCCTATCCCTATGTTTATTTTTAAAATGAGCATGTATAGGCGTGTATACAAGAAGATAGGGTGAGTCATAACAGTCTCTGGGATTTTGGCGAGCCATAACACCGTAATGGTAAGGGATACGGAAACACAGCACATAGTGATAGAAAGAAAATGTCTCCAAGTTTTGTATGTGCGCAGTGGCACGTCCTTGGCTGGTAGGAGGAGTTCCCGTCAGTCAAAGCAGACAAATCTTAAATAGCCCCTGGGAAGGTAGGGGAGGAGGTGCCTAATAGGAAACAAATAGGTGAGCAAGGCTCCTTTATGTAAACCTCGGGTAATTTCCATTTTCAGGATTCACCAGTTGAAAGAATCTCCAGTGGACTGAAAAGCTCTACGATTTCCTTTGAGGTTTTTTGCTCGAGGTTCTTGTGTGTGATTTCCCTCAAGAGAAGACCAGGAAAACCAGGAAAGACCAGGAAAACCGGACTCTTCACAACAACTTACCCCTTTCTTTTGCTGTCGCTTTCAGGAAAGGGGTCACCGGACGCTCAGCGAAGGCTTCCGAATGGTTGATCAGCCCTTCTTTCACTGTCTGGAATCCAGAAAGCATCACCGCAGGTGTATACCCTATCCACATCGTGTAAACGTTTCCATATTGCTTTGCCAGCTGCATTTGGACCAAAGTAGAGAAGAGAGACGTCACATTCTAACAAGCAAGAAGATTTATTTTTTATTATCATTTTTCACATTTTTATACCGCCCTTCCTCCAAGGAGCTCAGAGTGGTGTACATATTTCCTCCCCTCCTTTTTGTCTTCACAACAACCCTGTGAGGTAGGTGGGGCTGAGAGATAGTGACGGGCCCAAGGTCACCCAGGAAGCTTCCCGGCTGAGCAGGGATTTGAACCTGGATCTTCCAGGTCTAAGTCCGACTCCCAAACCACTACACCATCCTGGCAGGAACATCAGCTCTCCTTACCTCTGCAGCTGCTGGCCATTACTGGCGGCAGCGCTCCTCTCTGCCCAGTCTTCCTTTTGGTTTTCCTCTCCAATTCCTTGCACACTCTACTTCCATGCTCCCTTTTATTGCCCCCCTTTTTTACCCCTTTCTGCTGCCCTTACCTTGCCAAAGTTCAATGCAATCACTCCCAGATTCAGTTTGTCGATGACTAGCCGGCTGAATCAATTCCTCTTCAGTTGGTCCCCCCCCCAATTATTTATAATTCATAAAGATCCTCGAAAATGCTTATTCCTCCAACTGATTCCTCCCCCCCCCTTAATTTATTTTTCCAGATCCTCTCCAGTTATTTCATTTCTGAAATGAAGTCAGGTTGGTGGAGACGAGGTGTAGTAGGGCCATTCTCCAAAGTGGCACCAATATTCTGGAACTTCCCTGCAGCTGAAATTAAGAACGATGCCCTCTCTGGCAAGGGCTAAAAGCTAAAAGAACATCTTGTAAACTTGAATAAAAGTTTTAAAACGACGGAGTTACCCGGTAACATGTTTATTTTTAACTCGGAAATTTGGTCATGTCGTGACAACATGCAATCTTATCTTTCTTCTTCAGTTAGCCTTCATTTTGGCATGGATACCACTGTTGGTTTTTTTTGTTATTGACTGCTTAATTTATTTGGAGTGCTATGGGATGCTGTTGTTGTTGTTGTTGTTGTTGTTGTTGTTGTTGTTGTTGTTGTTGTTGTTGTTGTTGTTGTTGTTGTTGTTGTTCAGAGTTACCGTGGGAGTCACCATGACAAGGATTAAATTTCATCAGAGAACAAGAAGCGGGTTCTTAATTCTCTGTGTTATTTTGTTTGTCAAGCTTGGCTGCACAGAACTCCTTGTGTTGCCTATCCTTGGCTGCCTTGTTGGCATACGCCTCCTCTCTTGCCCCACCTCGCTGCTCTGATTTGGTCAGAATGCAGCATCTGCCAGGTCAATAATGCTACGTCTACCATCTTCCTGGTTGCCCATCACCGTTTGCTGGCGGCATCGACACACTCCTATTTCAGTCCCTCCCGCTCTGCCTTGGCCAATGTGCTGCATCTGACTAGGCCAATACTGTCTTGTCCACCAGCCTACTCTCCTGGGTGCCCATCTCCGTTTGTCTGCAATGGCAAACTTCTGGCACTGAAGCCGATTCCTGGAAGAGTGGAAGGGGCTCCCCTTGCCCAGGCTTGCCCAACTCCTGCACACGTATGCTTGCACACACACACACACACAAACACACACACACACACATGCGCACAAACAAAGCCCTTGTAGCATTTGACAGAATGCAAACTCAGATACCTGAGTTTAGAGACAAAGTAAAAGAATCCAAAACCAAGTCTAACTAAATGGTCCCTGCCTAAGAGGCACTTACACAGGTTGGAGATTCATGTTCACCTCCTAGACCTGAGGGGAGTGACAGCATGAGCTCTGCACTTGCTGGAACAAAATGCACCAACTCTCAACCCAGCTGCCCTCTTTTATTGGTTACTGGCACTTGAGGTTCCATCTTGGGCTGTAAGAGAATGAGATGCTGGCACTTGCATAAAGCACAATGAGCAATCTAAATTGCTCCACTCACTGACTTGAACAGCCTCCAAAACAGATAATCTTTTTGATTCTGTAGTAACCCCAACACAAACCAGTGAATCTCAAAACCGACTTTTTCTTCTCCATGAGAAGCGTTGGACATCGCTCAGTGGTAGATCCCATGCTTTGCATGCAGAAGGTCCCAGGACCAGCCCAGATAGAATCGAGAAGGATTCCTATCTGAAACCCTGGGAAGCTGCAGTCAGGCACTGTTGATAGTGCTGAATGAGATGGCCCAATGGTCTGATTCAGTACAAGGCTGCTCTCTGTGACTATAGGATTCACATTCCCTGAAATTATATTTGACTATGGAAACAAATAGTATCATGATGTCTTTAGCAATCCTTTGGAATATACTGTATGTTTTAGGCATCTCCTTGGGTGGCTCTAATGAAACAAGAAGAGATTCAGAGGTCAACTCAGGTTTTGACAGGACAGCAAGGTATGACACTCAAAGCACCTGAGGGCACCCTAGAGCCCATTCAGTCCATTTGCCTCCAGACCAGAGGCAGACCATCCAAATGGCTTCTCTGCAATGTTGCAGAGCCCATGCGCCCCAGTGACCTTCACCCAGACAAAGAACTGACATTGGCTCCCCCATCCACAGATCTCCCCCATCCCTTTCAGTACAATGTACCAGATTCATGTTTGGATTCACATGTTTATGCTTCTGTTTCTGTTTCAACGAATGCTGCTTTTTCTGGAAGGTTTATCAAAGTTCTTCATAAGGAGTGGTCGGCTGATCCCTTGAATAGTCAAAGGAGGTACATTCTGCGCTAGAATATTCCCAAAGTGTGCTCTGCTCAGATGCAGAAGCCACATATTTAGTTATTACCTTTATATCCCACCTGTCTTCCATCATGGAGCTCAAAGCAGTGTTCGTGGAGTTTCCTCACCCCATCCTGACCAGACCTAGATCAGCTTAGCTTCAGCAAGCTGCCTCTCTCATGTGCTCTCTCAGACCATATGGTCAGACAGATGACCACAGAACATAAGTTACAGGGAAACCTTATGCCGGCATAGTAGGAAACTAATCCACAGTGCTCTTCATTCATCCTCTTACTCAACTGAGACGTACCTTAATTAAAGTATCAGCAGAAAGCATGACCCCAAACCGCCACATGCTTCCAATGAAGGGAAGTGGAAGAGGGCCAGGAGGGTAATGTCTGGATTCCCAGAGTTGTTTCAGGAAATGCAGAATCAGGCATGGAACCGGAGCAATCAAACATGCCAATTTCCTCCAGATTGCCATGACACCTCTCTCTTTCTCTCTCTGCCTTCCCGTATCTCTAGTACACACAGCTGGGTGGACTGAATGCTGTTTCTGAAGTGGCTTCTCACTTTCCTCAGAGGTGTTGCCACCACTCTCCGTTGTTGTTTTACTGACACCTCCTTATATAGTCCACCGCCTATAATAAACTTGATACAATACGTCTTCCAACACCATAACCAACTGATCTAGGAATGTGGTCATTCTAGCATAATTGTTCATGACATCATCCATATGGTTAATAATACTGGTATGTGTTACTCAAATAATTGAGGGGAAGAGAATTTAAAATCAAAGGCCAACATAATCTGATCCTAGACTAGCACAGACTCCATTTAGTGCCATCAATATTCTAAAAAATATTAGAAAAATTGACCTCTAGCTTCAACATCTTTTGGTCCTAGCCATCAGGGCCCCAATCCAGCCCAGGGGTGTAACACGTATGAGGAGTTACCACTTCCCCTTGTGCCATCCCATTTTCATGCTGAAACACACACCCCAGGAGCAGCCCCCAAAGTGGGTTCCAAAGTATACCCCAATAACATGGCAATCTAAGCGCCAAGTCTGAAAATCCCTTCATTCATTGGACACAAACCTCCTAACTTGATGTCATTTGCAACTTTCATCAGCATTCCCTTCCCAACTTTTCTTATCATAATTCTAGACTGATTCCCAGCTTTTCTTATCATAATTCTAGACTGATTCCTAGAGGGCTCCATTATTTATTCCTCCCAGCTCGTAAATCTCCCTTTTAGCTCTCAAATTCACAACTTCTCAGAGAATACACAATACTCTATAAACCAATAAAATAAATGATACTAAAGTGTTTATTCAACACATAGTCTCCACTTTTGTTTCAGAAAGGCACAGAATGAATGTTATATTCTTTGCACGAATATATAAAATGAAATGAGTACTTCTGAGTAAACAGCAAAGTAGGAAGAGTTCTGCTTGTCAGGTGAAGGTTATTGGTTGAGTATCCAGTTTCACCATTGATCTGTCTCAGGTCCTGCTGGAGTGGAGGTGTCAGCACAGAAGCAATTGAGCAAGCCAAGGCCACACTGAGCCCAATTAAGAAACGTACAGGAACGAATTAGACAGCCTGTTAGACAGCCTGTTCTACGATGTACTGTAGCGAGGAATAGCACAGAGCTTATAAGGACGGGGACGTGTCGTCACCCCTATTTCTGGACTTCTATTGATTTTATTCATTCCTGAGAGATAGAAGGTAAATGCTCTTAGCAGGCAGGTGAAGAAGATGAAGACCTCAATCTGCGCTAGTCTCTTCCCTGGACAGACACGATGGCCTAAACAGGAAATAAGAGAAGCAGCAAGTGAATAATCACCTCACCTCCAGAACATATCCCACGCCGATTTGCAATGAGTTTTGACTCTGAGAAAGGAATTTGAGTCAGTGGACCAAAACCTTTCCCACCTATTAAACTGAATCTTTGCTACAACTGCTCCCTCCTTTTAAACCTGGACTGGCATCCTTTAGGAAGCTGGCTTTGGTGAGCACCAAAGCTCACCAAATACCCAACTCCTCGTGTAAGTTTCAAAACCAAGGCTAGTTGTGTTCTGAAAAAGGCATGCATCATCTTTGGATATGAAGCACAGACCAGATTTGGTTTTCCCTGTTCAGTCATATTTTGCAGGCTGGGGTTAAAGTTGGGTCCTCATTGGATAAAGCTGATTGGATTAAACAACCCACAAGAGGGAAATCGCCAGGTAATTAATTTCAGAAGAAAAAGTTGATTTCATAATTTTGGAGAAGACTCACCTAAGACAGCAAGAGGTTAAGTTTCTTGAGTCAGTGTTCAACTCAAATATATTTTGTTGTTTTAGAGTTTTAGATATTAAAATTAAAGGAGCTGCTATCTCAGTAAGTGACCAGCATATGACAAATCAAAAGGAACACAAACTGCTCGGATTGCACTTTGGTGCAGAAAGGCAGGATATAAATTCATAAAATAAACTATGTGGTTATGTAGGGTTTGCTAAAGGGGAAGCTTGTATGCACCAATGCAGCCATAGCAAGTTGTTAAAAAGTAATTTTTATAGGTGTTTATAGGTGTATAGGTGTTTTATAGGACTCAGTTGAAGGCACCTCTGTATGAAAAAAGGAAATGAACATAAGAACATCAGAAGAGCCCTGCTGGATCAGGCCAAAAGCCCATCTAGTCCAGCTTCCTGTGTCACACAGTGGCCCCACCAGATGCCTCAGGGAGCACACAAGACAACAAGATAACCTGTTTCCCTTTGACACTCCCTTGCACCTGGCACAGAGAAAACCCACTTCTAAAACCAGGAGGTTGCTTATGGCTTGTAACCTGTGATGGTCTTTTCCTCCATGAATCTGTCCAAACCCCTTTTAAAGGCATCCAGGCCAGGTGCCATCACCACATCCTGTGGCAAGGAGTTCCACAGATGAATTACACACTGGGTAAAGAAATATTTTCTTTTGTCTGTTCTAACTCTCCCTCCACTCAATTTTAGTGCATGTCCCCTGGTTCTGGTGTTGTGCGAGAGGGAGAAGAATTTCCCTCTATCCACTCTCTCCATCCCATGCATAATTTTATACAATCATGTCCCACCTCAGGCGCCTTTTTTCTAGGCTGAAAAGCCCCAGACGCTGTAGCCTTTCCTCATAAGGGAGGTGCTCCAACCCACGAATCATTCTGGTCGCTCTTTTCTGTACCTTTTCTCATGAAATGAGTTTCTCATTATCCCCGAGTTCAAAATGGATAGCTGCTTCAATGGATCAGAACCAAGTTGAGCATCTAATTCCCTTTTCCTTTTCCTTGAAACAACCCCATAAACTGGATTGTCAGTCACAAGCCAGTTTGTGTCAATCACAAATCAGTTTGGATTTCTGTGTTTACCTGCACCAAATGGCAGAAATTCTTCTCTAGGCAGAAAATGTCCGTCCTTGTCCAAAAAATGATTTGGGTTGAACTCATAAGGTGTCTCCCATAGCTTGGGATCAAAAAGAACAGAGCGCAAATCTGCAGCAACTATGGTCCCCTGCAAGGGAGGAAGAAGACATTTACTCAGGATGCACCTGGACCAGCACATTTCAATTTTGGCCCCCACTTTGCTTTGCCACTGTTGTAATTCTCATTAATTAATATTGGTGTGTCATTATGCAATCCAGCTGTAGCTTGGCAGTAAAAACTTTAAGGTATATAGGTATGTAATTTTGCTTGACTTTTGTTGTTCGGACCTGGTGATCGTCTGCAGTGAGTCCTTTGTCTATTCCAGCTTACTGGGTGCACGCATGCATTGTAAGTTATCTAATAAAACCTCATTGTAAGCAAACCTTGGATCTGTCTCATCGTTTCCTTGACATCCCAAAAACCTTGAAGCCCAGGGCAGGGGTAACGGGCAATACACTGATCCACCGCTGCGCAAGCTGCCCTCCACAAAAAACCCAAAACCAACAATAACAAAACGCCACCACTTACCTTGCCCTTTCCCGAATCCCACGCAATCCCTTTTGACAAAACAGGAAGTGCGGGTCAAGCTCCCAGCGTTTCTCACACTTTCTGTTTATTTAAAGGGACTGCACGTAAAGAGCAAGGAAAGTGGATGCTTCTCTCCCACTTAAAAGGGAGCAAAGTGCATGGGTAGCGAAGAGGATCGATGCAGCACCATATGCGGTGCGCGCTGGAGGGAGGCAGCAGCAGACTCGGGGTGACGGGGCACCTTAAGTCTGCTCAACACAAGCCTTATTGTATGCATCCTGGATGGGCTGGGGCTGGTACAGCATATAGCTGTTAGGAAAACTAGCAGAGCAGAACTCAACTAAAGGGGATGTTTGTGAACTGTTGCCCTTGCTTTATTGCTGGGAGAGGAGGAACAAGGGGTTTTTTGAGGCTGGGAAGGGGGTGGTATTGGTGGCAGCAGCACCACCAATATCCTTGTAGCGAAAAAGCAACTTTGTGGCTCTCGTACTTTGAAATCTGGGACCTGACAGTTTCGTGTCAGTGTTCGGCCTTGGGAGAGGCAGTGTCTTGGTCTCAGGAGATAAGCAAGGGTGGAATGTAAAACAAAGGGCGTTATCAGCCTGAGACCAAGCCGACTAATCAACATCCTAATTGGCACCTGCTGGGTTGCTTCCATGGTAATTTTCCAGAGAATTGAAGTCATTGCTCCCCGAATGTCCTGCCTCCCCCCCCTCTATTGGACAATTCTGTACGTCCATCTTCGAAGACCCTAAAGGGTATAAGTTTGAGACCCCAAGGGGGTGGGGGCAGTTCTCTTGGTAGCCGTCTCTTTGTGAGAGTCATCTGCGTGTACATGCAACCCTATGGACAACATCATGCCTTAACATCACCATGGTCCTCGTCTACGTGCTTGTGGGGCTCGGACCCGGTTGGTTCAGCCTCAGAGTTTATTCTTGGGTGAGTGAGGGAAACAGTTAGTGGTAGGAGATTAGAGATTTGTTATGTTTGTAACCTTAATGTTTGTGTCTGTCAATATGATATATATATGCAGTAATTCTGCCTTCTATTCTATGCTGGCATAGCTTAAATAAACACCTATATATTTTTACATCTGGTGTGTTTATTGGACTGGACGGATCTTACCCTTGCCGGACGCTTGGCCTGTTATCTGGACGTACCCAAACAGTTGGAGCTGTTTCACTTAAGACTGCCTAGCCCACGGTTGGTGCTGTGGGGCTAAGGCCGATTGGGCACACTATTGGTGCAGTGTTGCCAACTTACTGAGGTTGGTTTTGCTGGACCCGTTGGTGCGGGGTCCCCAAAACAACACTCAGAGAGGCACGCTAGTCCTGGGGTGGCGTGGCCTGCTGTTAAGTTCCCCAGGTGGTGGCAGCGAGACTACCCTCCCTTGTTGGGGACGTGTTTGGGGGTTCCATAGTTGCGGAACTCAGAAGGCAACCGCCTTCCCTCGTGGTTGGAGCTACGGGGGCAAGGCGGCCCTTCGCCACAATCCTATACCCCCTTCCCGGCCTCAATCCACCTTCCTAGGTCCACTAGGACTTGCACCAGCAAAATCGTCTGGGTAGACCCATTCAAGCAGTGGAGGCTTACCCTTGAGCAAGGATGCAGGATGCAGCGCACGCTCCAGTGGCACAGCTGCATCAGCAGGGAGGTAGGTTATATAGGACTGGGCTGCCCGACCACAATCCCATACATACTTACCTGGGAGTAAGTTCCATTGAACATAATGGGACTTACTTCTGAGTAGACATGCATAGGATTGTGCTGTTAAGGTGCCACCCTGTGATGTTCATTGCTCTTGGGTGACAGGACTGCAGCCATACCAATCTTCTATAGTATACCTTGGGAATGTGAAAACCAAGCATGTCCACATCCTTTGCCGTTTGTCTGGGAACCCCAAATAATAAGACATATTTGGCACGCTGAATCTCATGAATCACTGCATTGGTGTAGGGAAGTTTCTTCCGATCTTGATAGGAGATGGAGTGAGAAGAACCAAATACATCTTTCATCTCCTTGAAGACTTTTTCTGAGGAAAATGTGGAAATGGAAGCTTTATTTTGGATACTACATCAGAAAAGTAAATCAATCATTGCAGGATATTCGTTCCGCATGAAATTATTCTATAGGGTTCCAAACAGAAAGCCTGACTAACAGTATAAGCATGGGGTGGGGTGCTGGAGGAGCGGCATTTTAAAGCAGACCATTGGTACCTGGTAATGGTGCACTGAACATAAGAACAGAAACAAGGTAAAAATAGAGGCTGTGTGTTTGCTCAGTTGTTAGCCCCTCTCTTCACAAAGATCAATGAAACTGGTTGTGTCCCCCAAGACTGGCGCTCCTCGGTTATTGTTCCTATCTTCAAAAAGGGTGATGCTGACTCCCCGGCCAATTACAGACCTATCAGCCTTTTGTCAGTTGTGGGTAAGATCTATGCAAGGTATCTGTACAGCAAGCTTTTGGCCTGGGTAGACTTGAATAGTATACTTGGACCAGAACAAGCAGGATTCCGGCAAGGCAGATCTACTGTTGACAACTGTCTTATTCTCTCCCACATAATTGATAAACAAGTCAGGGTATCCAGAGCAAGATTATATGTGGCTTTTACTGATTTAAAAGGGGCTTTTGATTCAGTAGACGAGAACTGTTATGGAACAAGCTTAGTTCACAAGGGACAGAAAAAAGACTCCTGCTATTGACTAGATCCCTCTATACCAACAACTCCTGCAAAGTGCGGTGCCCGCGAACAGGGGCCCTATCCCAGTACATATCTGTTAATAAAGGAGTGAAGCAGGGATGTATTTTGGCCCCCCTATTGTTCAATTTATTTTTGAATGATCTTGCCCTGGCCCTGGAGGATGTAAACAGTCACTGTCCATGTTTGGGCAACTGTCAGGTACCGCTGCTTTTGTATGCGGACGATATGATTCTCTTTTCACATACTCGTGTGGGTCTCCTGAGGCTACTTAATAGATGTGCTGAATACCTAACAGCCAACAAATTGAACATTAACTATGCTAAATCTAAAATTATGACTTTTGCAAATAGATACAAAATCTATAACTGGACCTGCAAGGGTAACAGTATTGAACAAGTCCGCCAGTTTAAATACTTGGGCATCACGTTTCATTACAGGCATTCTTGGGCTTTTCATCGCCGCTCCATTTCTAATTTGGCCAAACTCTCATCTTCAGGAGTTGCGAGATTTTATTTTACTCTGGGCAACATATATGTCCCGGCTGCTCTGGAAGCCTATAAGGCCAAAGTTGTCTCTCAAGCTTTATATGGTGTCCCAATTTGGTTCAAGGCTTCAGACCTAGCCATGGAGCGTATCCAATCTAATTTCCTCAGGAAAATTTTGGGTATGCCACGTTGTGTTCCGTACTCAGCTCTGTGCCTTGAAACCGGTCTTATAAGGCTGGATACATTGGCGTGGCTAAGATTTGCCAAATTTTGGCTGGGCATTCTTTTTAAAGCGACAAGTGATAGCCTGATTTACCACCTACTATCAGACACATCTTTGCCTTGTGGGGTCTCTAGTCTGCTTACAAAGCTAAAATTGATGGGGCTTGACGGTGAGATGCTAGGCATGATGGGGTTAGCTGCAGCATTTAGAACTATTAAGGAGAGAACTCTCAACATTGAGCGCCAAGAGTTAATCAGTGCAGCTGATACAACGTGTTCTCCATTGCATCTCCATCTGCCTATAAAGTTTGGGAAGCTGTCAACTTATCTATATCAGTTGCATAACCCATAGCTAAGAAGGGCTTTTATGTTGGCAAGGTGCAACGGTCTCCCTTCTGCCCTTTTATGGGGGCGGTACAAAGGAATACCTGTTTCAGCAAGGCGCTGTTCATGTGGCATGAAGTGTGTGGAGACATCTGAGCATATCTTTTTATCATGCTCTCTGCACGTGTCTTTCCGTCAGAAACACCTTAACTCGACACTGACGTGTTTTCAGGGCTGGATGGAGGAGGATATTCTCCGAGCCCTTCTGTCAACAGAAGATGATGGGAGACTTGATGGTGTTGCAACTTTTGCTTCTGTGGTGGTGGCTACTCGGGAAATGAGTTTTGATGTATAGATTTATAGTGGGACAGTTTGGGGAGAAATTTTCTGCAGGATTGTGGTCGTTGTCATTGGATCTGTTGGGGGATTTTTTTTGGTTGTTTGTTTATGTTTGTTTGTTTGATGTGTTTATGCCAATAAAGGTATCTATCTATCATAAAGAGCATGATGATGAAATGCCTCTTGGCCCTCCCTAGCCCTGCCTTTCCCAGAACTTGGTGCATTATCTTTCATGTTGTTCCATATCTGTCCGCACGCCACTGATAAGCTGCAGAGATGGAGAGGGAGATGATGAGGGAGGGAACGAGGAATGAAATGAAGAGCAGCTGAAATGTTCAATTAGCTCACTTCAAAGGTCAACTCAGGACACAGTGGTTGCCTGAAGCTCCTAGTGAGCAGTGGCGTCGCCAGGCGCCCCCGGAGCCCCCAAATAAAACTGTCAAAATGTTTAGGTTTCGTTTTCAAAACCTATTTTTGACAGTTTTATTGGGGTTTTTTTTGGCGATTTAAAGTGCAAAAAAACGGAGACGTTAAAGTGAATGTTTGCTTTGCCGGCACTTATCTTGTATAGGACGTTCCCTCGACGATCTTAACAGACTCCGTAACGCCCCTACCAGCGCTTTCCGGAGTTTGCGCAAACCCACGGAGTTTCCAGGGATGGTTTGCGCATGCGCAAACTCCGGAAACTGCTGCTGGGGGCGGTTCAGAGTCCCGCGCCTGGGCACAGCGCCGGGAGCAGGAAGAAGATCGTCGAGGGAATGGGAACGTCCTATACAAGATAAGTGCCGGCAAAGCATACATACATGTTAACCCCGTTTTTTAGACTTAAAATCGGTGAAAAATCGCCGAAAAAAGAAAAAAAAAAGCGAAAAAGACACGGAACTTGGGGAGGCTCCCGCCCCCCCGGAGCCTTTCCGCCCCTACGCCCTGGGGCCCACCGCCCCAGGTCAGATGACGCCTCTGCTAGTGAGAGAACACTAAGTATTTGCTGAATACTGTTCCGAGGTGAACCCTACTGTTGCTGGCTTCTGATTGCTGCCTTTGAAGTGAGTTAACTGAACATTTCCGCTGCTCTTCATTTCGTTCCTCTTGTTCCCTTGCTCTTGATGATAAAGGGAGGAGTGCTACTCTTACCATTCAACAGCTACCAATCTTTTAGATTGTTTTCCTTGACAATGTTTCCGGAAGGAGGAAATGAAACATTGGAGTTTTAACTACTGGACTTTGGATTTCAACAGTATTTACCTGCCTGTGGATTTTAACAACAAAAAGCGCAAGCAGTTTGTAATTTTGCCTGCCTGTATTTCTTAACAACGAAAGACATAAAGCAGTGGGTAATTTTGTTTTTATTCAAGTCAGTTTATTTTATATACATGGCTATGTTACCCGTGATACCCAAGTCCTTCTCCATAATTGCTGGCCATGAAATTTTCCATGCAAAAATTAATATATTACTAACACTTCTTTAATAATCTGGAAAAAGTGTCAAAGAAAGCTAGTTCCCTGTGTTTCTCTCCACTAGTGTCTTTTATTAATGCAGCAAATTTTAATTTAAATGGCCATTTAGGAGATTTTGGAATATGGCAGAAATTCGGGCTGGATGAATTAAATTCATTTTAATATGATATCTTATGATAAGGTTGTATTGTGAAAATGAGACCACACTTCTTCCAAGTACCTGCAGTTATAGCATGAAATGGGTACAGTATTCTGAAGCAGAAATATGGATATAAACAAAGTGAGAGACTGATAAATAATAGATCTAAACCGTGGCGTACCAAGGGCGGGCAGTTCACCTCGGGTGTGTCAAATGCACCACCGAGCGGCAGGTAGACATAGTGGCAGGTAGATCCCTGGGGATCCCGAGGTGGAGGCCAGGTTTACCCTTTGCTTTGAGTGGCCAGTAGCTTTGGCCTCCACTGGGGGGGGGGGGGAATCTTGAGGCGGAGGCCAGGTCTACCCATGGCCACTGGATCTAAATAACTTGGCTAAAAACTATTGAGCATGAATGAATAAGGAAGAAGCACCTCAAGAAAGGTATACATTTGAATGGAACAGTGATTTACAAAAGGTTTATCAGAGACGATTGGCATTTTCTTTTTTTTTGGGGGGGGGAGGTACAATATACACCATATCGTTAAATATTGCAAGAGAAGTTTCAAGATGGTGTATCCATATCTGTTACCTCAGAAAATGTTTAAAATATATCACCATGGAGAATGGAAGTGCTGGTTTTGTGAGGGAGATAGAGGTGATTTCATTCATCCATGGTGGTTTTGTAAAAAGAGCTAAACAATATTGGGAACAGAGATAAATGCAATAAATGGATGTTGTATCCAACTGTTGTCAGTATGGTTCCCAAACTTTGCCTTCTATGTGGAATCTTACCAAAAAAATACATACATATTTTGACATATTAATAAATATCTTTATTAATATGCAAAATATATTTGTATAAATATCTTTACATATTAATGGCAGCAAGGTTGGTATATGCACAACATTGGAAGAATTCTAATATTCCCACAAAAACCAAATGCTTACATGGCATAATACAGGCACAGGCAAGAATGGGCATTGCCTGTGAATCAAGCTAATTCCTGATAAAATTTATTTTAAAATGGGATAAATATCTACATTCAGTAGTGCTCAGATAAGCTTTAAAATATGGTCTTATGCAAAGCTTTTCTTGAACTACCTTGTGATAATAGGTTCCATAAACTATGAAAGGAAATGTTTCCCTATAATGTATAAATCAAACTGTGTCGGTTTCATTTCATATCCCCTAGTCGTTCTCAACTGTAAACTTACGGCGCAATCCAGTGTAAACATCCGCCTGTGAAGCACGCGCTCTGCAGGCAGAGGGTGCCGTAAACGCGCCGTAAAGCACGTTTTTGGCACCCAGCGAGTAATGCCCGCTGGCACGCATTCCGGCAGGCCTCACTCCGCCACAGACCGGACCTGCTCCCACCTGAGGAAGGTAAGAGTTGCTCCAGTGGGAGCAGGGGCGGGGGGAGGGTGGTCCGGGTGGTGAGGGAGGGCGGCTGTTGGCCAAGCCAGCCTTGGTGTGAGCAGGGATGTAGGCCGCGATATCCCCATCCCCAGGCTTGGCGGCCCTTACACAGCCGCCTTGGACATCCGAGGAAGCCTATCGGGGCCTTTCAGCCCTACATCGGGGGAAGGGGACAAACACCCCTTCCCCCAAGGAGACCCCGGGCCACGCCAGAGCGGCCTGGGAAGAGCGCAGGATCCTGCGGCTGGCCCTATGGGCTGCCCACGGATCTTTACACAGGATTGGGCTGCCTAATACATTTATCCAATGTAAGTTACTTCGTTCTAGCAAGCATAATTATTTATTTAATTTAATTTATTTATTTTTCACATTTTTATACCGCCCTTCCTCCAAGGAGCTCAGAGTGGTGTACATATTTCCTCCCCTCCTTTTTGTCCTCACAACAACCCTGTGAGGTAGGTAGGGCTGAGAGATAGTGACTGGCCCAAGGTCACCCAGGAAGCTTCCTGGCTGAGCAGGGATTTGAACCTGGATCTTCCAGGTCTAAGTCCGACTCCCAAACCACTACACCATCCTGGCTCTAGAATGGGGAGGGGGGTTATATCTTTGAACTTCCGCATTTTAGTGTCCTGTTAGATCCACACCTATATTAATCAGATACGTAGTATGAAATCTTAAGAGAATTACGGTAGATGTAATCTGGTACTAAACAATTAGACGTAGGCTCTTCCTTACAAAGATCCAAATGGTCTCTTGCTTTCCTGGCATGAGTCTCTCTCACCTTGGATATCTGGATAAGCTGCCATGAGGAACAGTGCCCAGTTCATAGTCGTGGAAGTTGTATCTGTCCCTGCGATGAAGAGGTCAAAAACAGAATGAGTCAGGTTCTCGATGTCATAAGTAGATCTGGGGTCATCCTTGTTCTGTGGTTGACAAATGGAGAAAGGTGAAACACGAAATGAATGCTTTTTTGCTTTCAAGAGCCACGTGCAATACACCAAGTCCTCAAGATATCTTTATTTATTTATTTATTTATTTATTTATTTTCACATTTTTATACCGCCCTTCCTCCAAGGAGCTCAGAGTGGTGTACATATTTCCTCCCCTCCTTTTTGTCTTCACAACAACCCTGTGAGGTAGGTGGGGCTGAGAGATAGTGACTGGCCCAAGGTCACCCAGGAAGCTTTGTGGCTGAGCGGGGATTTGAACCTGGATCTTCCAGGTCTAAGTCCAACTCCCAAACCACTACACCATCCTGGCTCCATGTACGTACTGCTTCTGTTCCGGCGGTTTGTCAGGAAGTCGGAACATACGTAAGTCTAAACAGCCAGCTCTTGCTGGCCCAGCGCTATTGTGCCTACACAAAAACAGCAGAGTGGACAGACTGCACCTGCATGAAAGTACCAATGCGGCTGTCTGTCCATAACTCGGATGTCTGTAACTCAGGGACCCGGAGTTCTCTGGTTGCTGCCTTTAGGCCAATGAAAGCGGATCCAGGCCTTCTGAGTTCTCCCCATTCTAGGTGGAGTTTGGGCTGCCCAGCTTGCTGCCTGCAGCCTATACGGGTGGCTTCTGCAGGCCCAACTGACCAGCATTCTGAGCGAGCCAGCCAGCCAGCCAGCCAGCCACAAGTGAAGCTGAGCCTGTCAGAGTGGAGATATCTACCAACCTGACCAGCAGCAGACAAGGAGCTGCAGAAGACACACACCCACACCCACACCCCCTGCTCCACCAAGGGAAGTCACATCGGGTTTGGGGGCTTGAGCACAGTATATGTGGACCTGGCTGATGCTTTCCCTTCCCATATAGATACAAAGGCGGTGAGATGTGGGGAGAGGTGCCAGGAAAGGGGTTGTGCCCACAAACCAGCCTTTGCCTCATGGGCAAGGACAGGGCGGAGGTGGCGGATGGAGAGCAAATATTATCTGGGGCCCAGAAAATCCAGTCGGTGGCCCTGCACATGATACTACTACTGTTCAGTCATAGCAGGCAGAGACTCTGACGCTCCTCGGAGGAGTAGCATTCACAGACAAAGCCGGCGGCAGCACTTACTTTCTCCATCTGAAAGAGATAGAAGTCGATGTAATCCCGAGGCTCATGCACAGCCTGGTGCTCCTTGTGCCTCTCAACCTCTTTCTTGACAAATGAAAGCACAGTCTCTATGGAGGACAAGGCCGTCTGGTGAGGCCCTGGGAGGAATTTCATGACAAAAGGGAGGATTTCGTACAGCTACAGGAAAGACAAAAGCAGATCTTGTCACTACCTCAGTAACGAAGAATATGATGCAGCATCAACCCCTTTGGCTGGAATATTCCCCTGAGTGAGTGAAAGGGGGGATGCAGAGCCAAACTAGGTGATCCTTGGGAGATGGTTTTCCCCTGAAAAGCACCTGTGGGATGGCTACTGGTTTCAGCAGAGGAGTGGGGGGAGGCAATTGAACCCTCTCTTCTCCTGTCATGTGTGCTCAACATTGCCCCCCTCCCCAGCTACTTTTCTGTGGGCTCTCAAAACATGTGGGCACACATACATGGCTCTTATTGTTTTTGTCTATATTATGACTAATTTTTGTTGACATTTTCAGTGTGTCATGGCAATGTCAGTGCTTATCCAGGTTAATTCTTGGGAAGTCCAGTGCGCACCTGTGAAATGATCCAGAATAAGTGGATTATCAGATTATGAGGATATTTGGGAGTGTAATAGGCAGGAGGGAGTATTCAGCCACCACAGCTCTCCTCCCTCACAAGAAATCTACTAGCCCATCCCCACCTCCAAGGGAAGGACAGCCAGTGCAAAACTGTGCTTTCATAATTTCCAGGTGATGCCCAGATGAGGAATGCAATAGTCTCAAAAGCCAGTTTGTACACATATGCGGATCAAGAGGCAACAGTGCAAACCAGCCAGGGAACAACCGATTCCATGTGGGAAGTGGGAAGGGTGTACGGCAAGGCTGTATATTGTCACCCTGCTTATTTAACTTTTACGCAGAGTACATTATGAGAAATGCAGGGCTGAATGAATCCCAAGCCGGAATCAAGATTGCCGGGAGAAACATCAACAACCTCAGGTATGCAGACGATACCACCCTAATGGCAGAAAGTGAAGAAGAACTAAAGAGCCTCTTGATGAGGGTGAAGGAGGAGAGTGCAAAAGTTGGCTTGAAACTCAACATTAATAAAACCAAGATCATGGCATCTGGTCCCATCAATTCCTGGCAAATAGAAGGGGCAGAAATGGAAGCAGTAACAGATTTTACTTTTTTGGGTTCCAAGATCACTACAGACGGAGACAGCAGCCATGAAATTAAAAGACACTTACTCCTTGGAAGGAAAGCTATGGCAAATTTAGATAGCATAATAAAAAGCAGAGATATCACCATGCCAGGAAAAGTTCGTATAGTCAGGGCGATGGTGTTCCCAGTAGCAATGTATGGTTGCGAGAGTTGGACCATAAGGAAGGCTGAGCGCCGAAGAATAGATGCTTTCGAACCGTGGTGCTGGAGAAGACTCCTGAGAGTCCCTTGGACTGCTAGGAGATCAAATCAGCCAATCCTAAATGAAATCAAGCCTGACTGTTTCCTGGAAGGACAGGTACTGAGGCTGAAACTCAAATATTTTGGCCACCTAATGCGAAGAGAGGACTCTCTGGAGAAGACTCTGATGCTGGGAAAGATTGAAGGCAAAAGGAGAAGGGGAAGGCAAAGGATGAGATGGTTAGACAGCATCACCGAGGCAACGAACATGAAAATGAGCGAACTCAGGAAGATAGTGGAGGACAGGAAGGCCTGGCGGGATATGGTTCATGGGATCATGAAGGGTCGGACACGACTGAACGATTGAACAACAACAATATAGTATTGGCATGAAACGTTTTGCTTTCTTTTTTTCTGTGGTTATAAACTGTTCTAATCTAAGCCATATAGTTGTGTGTGTGTGTGTGTGTGTGTGTTTGCGTGCGTGCAGAGAAAAAACAAAACAAGGAGGGAAATCATGAGGCAGGATTGTAAAGTGCTTGGATTTGGGGTTCATGAATGGTGGTGGTGGTTGTTCAGTCGTTCAGTCGTGTCCGACCCTTCATGATTCCATGAACCACATCCCACCAGGCCTTCCTGCCCTCCACTATCTTCCTGAGTTCGCTCATTTTCATGTTCGTTGCATCGGTGATGCTGTCTAACCATCTCATCCTTTGCCTTCCCCTTCTCCTTTTGCCTTCAATCTTTCCCAGCATCAGAGTCTTCTCCAGAGAGTCCTCTCTTCGCATTAGGTGGCCAAAATATTTGAGTTTCAGCCTCAGTACCATGAAGGGGTCTCAAATAAATATAAAAGGTCAATTATGCATGTTTACTCTGAAGTCACATTGTGTTCAACTTACACCCAGGTGAATTCACATAATAGAGGTGTTTGAAAACGGTATTATTTATTTTACTCGGAAGTAAGCCCATTATGTTCAGTTAGACTTAGGGCTCAATCCTATCCAACATTCCAGCACTGATGCAGCCGTGCCAACGGTGTGCATGCTACATCCGTGGGGGGGGGGGCAGTCACTGAGGCCTCCTCAAGGTAAAGGAATGTTTGCTCCCTTACCTCAGGGCTGCATTGTGGCTGCATCGGCGCTGGAACGTTGGATAGGATTGGGCCCTGAGGCTGTAATCCTCTCGTATTCAACAAAACCAAACCTCTGCGCATAGGATATAGCCCTAATGTAACACAAGCTATATACCCTCTCTGGGAGCCCTTGGGAGCAATGATGGCTTAGATATATTATTAACATATATGCCCCTACGTAAATGTCTCAGTTTGCCTTCTGATGAGCCTGATGCTCCTTCTCAGTTCAGGTCTTTTGGAACTGATGGGGGAGAACAAATGGAAACATAATCCAGACAAGATGGAGGTGCTGTTAGAAGTGCTACTGACCTGCTGGGAGATGGTGGCCAGCTTGTTTGTGATGGGGCTGCACTCGCCCTCAAGGAACAGATGCACAGTCAGAGGCAGGGTGCTGAGCTCCTTGAGCCAGGGGTTCTAGTCTTGGCGCCTCAGGTGGCCTTGGTGACAAGAAGCACCGATGATCAGTTTTGGTTGATTTGCCAACTGCGGCTTTCTCCGTTTTTGGCGAAAACCGGAAGTAGGCTTTACAAAGCGAATGCCACTGTTCAGAGCCTTGGGGAGGCCTGCAGAGGCATCAGCAGCCCCCCCCCACCGACACTTCGGGGACCTGGCAGGACAACCAAGTATGTTTAAAAAGGCATTTTTGGGTCGGGGCGGGCGCGATCCTGGAGCACTGCTGCCACCGTTCTTGCTAGCCAACCCCCTTAAGGGGATATCAGCCACTTCTAGAAAAAGTGGTGAGTCGTGACCCACCACTTTGAGAACCTCTGCACTAAGGCATGGACCACAGTTGCCAGATCCGACTGATTCAGGTACATTTTCAGCTGGCACACCAGCCAAAGCTGGGCAAAGGCCCCCCTGGCCACAGATGCCATCTGAGCATCTAGGGACAACTGTAGACCCAGGAAGACTCCAAGGCTGCAAACCTGCTCTTTCCGAGGGAGTGTTACCCATTCAGAGCAAGTTGTGGCTCTAGTATAGCAACCTTCCGGATCAGGAGCTCTGTCGTGTCCGGATTTAATTTCAATTTATTAGCCCTCATCCAGGCCCCGATCGCTTCCAGACAGCACCCTGGAACTTCATTATTAGCCATGAAAACGAAACAGAAACTCCATCTTCCGGGGTAATATACATGATCTGAATCTTCTGAATGCCAGCAAAGGAGAGCAAAGGCTGAGAAAGACAGGTCACCTCCATGCTACTTATGAGTGCTCAGAGGTGTTTTTGGCTGTTTTTGTTGGAAACATAAAACAGACCAGCACATAGTTTATTTTATATTATGAAAAGGGAAGCCTGGTCGATGCTAGATTTGCAGAATTTCCACCTTTTTGAAAGTTATAGAGAGGAGATTTGCTGATAGAATGTTCAACAGGTAACAGCCTTTACCCTCTCTTGTTGGTGGAGATTATGAAACGTATACAGCATTATAGTTGCCAGAAACCAGCACTGACACACAATAAATGTTGGAACAGGAATGTCTTTAGCGAGGGCTTCATGCAGAGGTGTCACAAGCTCCCGATCTCCATGATCGTGAAGGAAAGGAGTGCGCGCAGAGGCTGGATGACTGGGGAGCCGTGACGTTCCGCTGCGAGCGAAACGCCACGGCTCTCAATCACCTGCAGCCTCCACGTGCCCCCCTTGGAGAAGGGCGACGCATGGAGGCTGTAGGCAAATGGCTGCCCTCGAGTTTGGCTCAGAGCGTTCCAAGCCAAACATGAGGGCAGCCATTAGGTGGTGGGGCCTGAGGGTTGCGCCCCCCCACCTCGGGCTTGTGCCCGCTGCCAAGGGCAGCTGCCCCTCAGGCTCCGCCCAAGTTATGCCCCTGGTATGTATCCCATACACTGGAGGGGGGCTCTGACTCCTCCGTAGAATCACTGTGGGTTAGATTTTGTTGTTGTTGTTCAGTCGTTAAGTCGTGTCCGACCCTTCGTGATCCCATGAACCATATCCCGCCAGGCCTTCCTGTCCTCCACTATCTTCCTGAGTTTGCTCATTTTCATGTTTGTTGCATCGGTGATGCTGTCTAACCATCTCATCCTTGGCCTTCCCCTTCTCCTTTTGCCTTCAGTCTTTCCCAGCATCAGAGTCTTCTCCAGAGAGTCCTCTCTTCGCATTAGGTGGCCAAAATATTTGAATTTCAGCCTCAGTACCTGTCCTTCCGGGGAACAGTCAGGCTTGATTTCATTTAGGATTGACTGATTTGATCTCCCAGCAGTCCAAGGGACTCTCAGGAATCTTCTCCAGAACCACAGTTCGAAAGCATCTATTCTTTGGCGCTCAGCCTTCCTCATGGTCCAACCCTCGCAACCATACATTGCTACTGGGAACACCATCACCCTGACTATACGAACTTTTCCTGGCATGGTGATATCTCTGCTTTTTATTATGCTGTCTAAATTTGCCATAGCTTTCCTTCCAAGGAGTAAGTGTCTTTTAATTTCATGGCTGCTGTCTCCGTCTGCAGTGATCTTGGAACCCAAAAAAGTAAAATCTGTTACTGCTTCCATTTCTGCCCCTTCTATTTGCCAGGAATTAATGGGACCAGATGCCATGATCTTAGTTTTATTAATGTTGAGTTTCAAGCCAGGCTTAAAAAGAAAGGGTGCAACAGTACAAATCCCACAAAATGTGCCAATAATGAAGAGTGTTGGGTGAGACAATATTTGAGGGACCGCCTCCTTCCTTATAATCTGACCCGTACTCTGAGGTCATCAGGGGGGCCCTGTTAACCGTGCCGCCATTGACGGAAGTGAGGGGGATGGCGGCACGGAATAGGGCCTTCTCGGCTGTGGCGCCCCAATTATGGAATTCCCTCCCCCTGGAATTAAGAACGACTCCCTCTTTAGAGACCTTTCGGCGGGGCCTTAAGATGTTTTTATTTAGGACAGCTTTTGATGTCTGACATGGTGGGCTGACCTTTTAACAAATGGCTTTTAACATATGTAAATTCAGGTGACCCACTGGGGTTGTTTATTTTAAATTGTTTTAATTAATTATTTTAATGTGTATATATGTATTTTAATATTGTGTTGTAAGCCACCTTGAGTGCCCTCGGGAGAAAGGAGGGGTATAAATTCTTTAAATAAATAAATAATATTCAGAAAGAAGGGCTGCATGAGACTTTTGTCCCAACTAGTCATACCTTCTTAAAGGCTTTTGCAGGAGAAAACCCTGTGGTGTGCCAGGGCCTAAGCGTAAGGATTGGCTAGTTAGGGAAAGGGGTACTAAATCGATATCCTGTGAACATTTCAGGTAAGAAAACAGATTCCGTTCAATGTGAACTCCAACTAAAATCTAACAATACATTGTTCAGGGGAATGCTGAATCGATAGAAGGTTAGGAGGGTCTTTGAGAGAGAGAGAGACAAGTCAGAAAGAAAAAGAGGTACTCACGCCATGAAAGAAGCTGCTTCCAAAACGTAAAGTATTCTGAATAGCGTCCATCAGTTTCAAGAATTCTTCATCTTGAACAGAAAACCGGTGTCCAAAAGCCAGAGCACATATCACATTGCAGACTGAATTAGTGATGGGTAACAAAGGATCAAACGGTTGACCTGCAAATGAAGTTATTTGCATAAATCTAATTGAACATTAATTCAGTTTCTGCCTCTGCCGCCGTTAATATTGAGAGTGGGATTTCAAAGTGGAGAAGTGGAACAAGGAAAGTGAAACCACTGAGATCTCTTACAGTTTATTTTATATTAGAAAACAAGAAAAAGAGAATGTTTCATTACAAAGTGTATTCCACTAGGCACTCTCTCTCTCTTCCCCCTCCACACAGACACAAAGGCATTCACACAGACACACAAAGATCCTCCCTCACTAATCCACTCACCCTCATCCCCAGCAGAACAGTCTCTCTCCTCGCTAGGCGCTATCCCTGAGTGGTGCTGTTGATGGCACAGCCAGAGTGACACAGCTGGGTCAAGTAGCACTCCCAAACTGCGAACTTGGTCCTTCAAGCAGAGACAAGTGCAACCCCACCCAGGACAGGTTGAACATCCATCCTGTCTGCACTGAACTTCAGATGGTTGATCTCATCCAGATGATAGAAAGTTCGATACATTACATGGTTCCGATTAGCAATATTCAGTCATTTGCCTAGGCTTTAAACACATGTGGCATGCTGGTCGCAGACCCTTACTGATTCCAGGTCTCTGGATTTTGACTGATTGACTGATTGATGTTTCTCTTAACTACAGTCACTCATAAACTATAGCAAGATCCTGAGATTATTTGCACAAAAGCAACAAACCAGACATAAATTAAAAGGTACAATTCCTATTTCTTCTAATTAAAATTGACTGCGTCATTCTAATTAATTGCCATAAAGTATCACCAGAGTTGGAGAATAAATTACATAGTGACCCAAGGTCAAACCAATTGTCAAAACAGGTCAACATTAATTTGAGACTTTCCAATTATTTATTGCACAAATTTCAGCCTTCATTAACAATTGTTATTGCAACAATAAAGTGCCATAATTAACATAAACAATCAATTATACATCCTCTGCTTACAGTAATAAAATCAGTATGGGTCAACTTCACATAATTGCACATAAAGCATTATTCATCACCTCCATAAAATAATACATAATGATCACCTGCATAATTACTCCATGGAATTCATTGCCACAAGATGAGGTGATGGCCACTAGCTTGGATGGCATGAAAAGGGGATTGGACAAATTCACAGAGGACAGGTGTATCACCAACTACTAGCCATGATGTGCTCCCTCCAGGTCCAGCAGTAGTCTGCCTCTGAAAACCAGTTGCAGGGGAGCAATGGCGGCAGCCAAGTCTGCCTTTCTCTCCTGCTTGTTGGCTTCCCAGAGGTAGCTGGTGAGTCGCTGTGGGAAATAGGATGCTGGACTAGATGGGCCCTCTTTGGCCTGATCGCACAGCTCTTCTTCTGTTCTTATGTAATAAGCACAGTCTCCCAGGCTAATCTTTATAAGCCAAAACCCTATAAGTACAGGCGACCCCCTTATCCGCGGATCCTGTATCCGTGGTTTCAGTTTTCCGCAGTTCATAAATTATTCCGTTGTGCTCCTGATTCACCTCTCTGCAAAGCATTTGCAAACAAAAGCTTTTTAGAAAAGCAGACAACTGAGCAGATAGGAAGCTAGACTTGTAGCTAATAGAGAAACTCTAGAGGAGGCAACAGTGAGAACGCTAACAGGAAGTGGAGTCTAGCGTTCTCGCTGTCTGTGTGCTTCCGCTGCTGTCTGCTTCCTGTAAATGTTCTCACTATTGCCTCCTCTAGCTTTCCTCTTGCAACTACAAGTCTAGTGTTCAGCTGTCTGCGTCCTGTCTGCTCAGCTGCCTGCTTTTCCAAAAAGCTTCCGTTTGGAAACCCTTTGCAGAGAGGTGAGTCAGGAGGGTGAGTTTGGGGGGACCCGGGAAACTACAGCCTAACATCTGTTCCAGGGAAGATGGTGGAAAGTCTCATTAAGGATAAAATCTTAAAACACATAGAAGAACAAGCTCTGCTGAGGGAGAGTCAGCATGGCTTCTGCAAGGGGAAGTCTTGCCTCACAAACCTGTTAGAATTTTTTGAAAAGGTCAACAGGCATGTGGATGCGAGCGAACCCGTGGATATTATATATCTGGATTTTCAGAAGGCGTTTGACACGGTCCCTCATGAAAGGCTCCTGAGAAAACTCCACAGTCAGGGAATAAGAGGGCAGGTCCTCTTGTGGATTAGGAACTGGTTGAAGACCAGGAAACAGCGAGTGGGAGTCAATGGGCAATTTTCACAATGGCGAGAGGTGAAAAGTGGTGTGCCCCAAGGATCGGTCTTGGGACCGGTGCTTTTCAACTTATTCATAAATGACCTGGAGTTGGGGATAGGCAGTGAGGTGGCCAAGTTTGCAGATGACACTAAACATTTCCGGGTGGTGAAGACCAGCAGGGATTGTGAAGAGCTCCAGAAGGACCTCTCCAAACTGGGAGAATGGGCAGCAAAATGGCAGATGCGCTTCAATGTAAGTAAGTGCAAAGTGATGCACATTGGGGCAAGAAACCAAAATTTCACATATACGCTAATGGGTTCTGAGTTGTCTGTGACGGATCAAGAGAGAGATCTTGGGGTGCTGGTGGACAGGTCGATGAAAGTGTTGACCCAGTGTGCGGCAGCTGTAAAGAAGGCCAATTCCATGCTCGGGATCATTAAAAAAGGGATTGAGAATAAAATGGCCAATATCATTATGCCTTTGTACAAATCGATGGTAAGGCCACATCTGGAGTATTGTGTCCAGTTCTGGTCACCACACCTCAAAAAGGATATAGTTGAATTGGAAAAGGTGCAGAAAAGAGCGACCAGAATGATTCGTGGGCTGGAGCACCTCCCTTATGAGGAAAGGCTACAGCGTCTGGGGCTTTTCAGCCTAGAAAAAAGGCGCCTGAGGGGGGACATGATTGAGATGTATAAAATTATGCATGGGATGGAGAGAGTGGATAGAGGGAAATTCTTCTCCCTCTCGCATAACACCAGAACCAGGGGACATGCGCTAAAATTGAGTGGAGGGAGAGTTAGAACGGACAAAAGAAAATATTTCTTTTTGCAGCGAGATCGGAAATATGGGTAAAAAAGCCATGTAATATTTTGTTGAAGAGAAAAATAAAGTTTACTATTCACCAAATGTCTGGAGAAATTCCTCTTAGCGCAGAATGTCTTCAGCGTACCGAAGAGAGAAGACGCACAAGGATTATCAAGCAGACATAAAAGATAAAAATAAACCCACAGTCCTCCTGCGACGTTTCTCCCCGCTCCAGGGGTATTTTCAAGCAAAACTGAATATACACCAGTAGATGTTCCGATACCTACAGGAGAAAGTAGGTATCCTGTAGGTATCGGAACATCTACTGTTGTATATCCAGTTTTGCTTGAAAAAAACCCTGGAGCGGGGAGAAACGTCGCAGGAGGACTGTGGATTTATTTTTATCTTTTATGTCTGCTTGATAATCCTTGTGCGTCTTCTCTCTTCAGTACGCTGAAGACTTTCTGCGCTAAGAGGAATTTCTCCAGACATTTGGTGAATAGTAAACTTTATTTTTCTCTTCAACAAAATATTACATGGTTTTTTTACCCATATTTCTGATCTCGCTGCAAATCACGACGAGCCACGAGAACCTTCATACAACATTAAAATATTTCTTTACCCAGCGTGTAATTCATATGTGGAACTCCTTGCCACAGGATGTGGTGATGGCACCTGGCCTAGATGCCTTTAAAAGGGGTTTGGACAGATTCATGGAGGAAAAGACCATCACAGGTTACAAGCCATAAGCAACCTCCTGGTTTTAGAAGTGAATAGCAAGCAGCCTTTTGTTCTAACACTGGCAGACAAACACTTAATCCGAAGTATATTATTTTCACTTGGTTTGGCACTTGTTCTTGAAAAAAGCTCACTTTTGGCCTCTTTTAGAATCCATATATTTGTGAAACACAGGGGATAAATGCCTTGTGCTACTGCTCCTTGCAAAAAGTTTTTCCCCCTTAATACCTCATTGTTAAGTAGCAATCCTGGATTTAAAATGAATCAAATTGCCAGAAACAATCTGGGGATATAATTTTGTGATGAAAAGGAAATATTGCAGGAGAGAGCGCATTCTCTGCTTTTTATGCTTCTGTTTAACCTAGAATCTAGTCAGTGGAGTGAAACTAAGTACCGCACATAAAAATGGTACAAGCCAAGAGGAATTTGGCTTGGTAGCCTAGGAGTATGATTCTCACTGAGGATATGAGATACCCTGGGTTCATTTGGACAAGAAAGCTAGTGTGCTATAGTGGTTAGAGAGTTGGATCAGGCAGCCATGAGACTCACTAGATGACCATAGGCTAGTCACATGGTCTCAGCTTCACCTACCTCACAGAATTGTGGTGAGAACAAAATGGAGCTGGAGAAAAGATCCTTGCCTTGAGTTCCTTGGAGGAAAATTCCTACAGAGGGGGATAGGGTGGTTTTATTTGGAGGAAGGATCTTAGAATGTTAAAGTTGCAAGGGATTCATGGAGGAAAAGTCCATCACACAGGTTACAAGCCATAAGCAATCTCCTGGCTTTAGAAGTGGGTTTTCTCTGTGCCAGGTGCAAGGGAGTGACAACAGGAAACAGGTTATCTTGTTGTCTTGTGCTCCCTGAGGCATCTGGTGGGGCCACTGTGTGATACAGGAAGCTGGACTAGATGGGCTTTTGGCCTGATCCAGCAGGGCTCTTCTTATGTTCTTAGGAGCGTAATGGGGAGGAAATTAAGTAGAGTTCACTATTATCTGTGGTTTCAGGTAACCATGGCAGCAGCAGGAACGTATCCCCGCGGATATACACATTGTATTAGCTTTCCATCCTATGTATTAGCTAAGCTTTCCGTCCTATGCATACATCACTGTACATACACCCTATTTAACACAGTAGGACTTACTTCTGAGTAAACACGTATCTAATTACATTGTTAGCCTCAAAGAACTGCAAGGCGAATCAGGTGTTCAGTCCATTTGTCCTCCATCAATGTAGTGTAGTGGTTTGGGAGTCGGACTTAGACCTGGAAGATCCAGGTTCAAATCCCCGCTCAGCCACGAAGCTTCCTGGGTGACCTTGGGCCAGTCACTATCTCTCAGCCCCACCTACCTCACAGGGTTGTTGTGAGGACAAAAGGAGGGGAGGAAATATGTACACCACTCTGAGCTCCTTGGAGGAAGGGCGGTATAAAAAATGTGAAATAAAAAAATAAATAAATAAAATAAATCAATGTGTTGTTCATCATTAGGATTCAATTAGGGAAGCACAATGTCAACTAAATACAGTCTCTTTACAGCCAATGGGAGCTTTTTTCATAGGAAAAGTAGCATGCAGGGGAAAACTTTAGGATCGGAACCGTGAGGGCAAAGTGAAAGAAAAGCACAGGTGCATTGCATTTCACGTATTGTTTGATTTGACCCTAGCAGGATGCCAACCAACTGTTGCTTCTTTTATGGCCTATTTTTATTGCTGCTATTTTATTGCCTGTTGTTCTATCACTGCCTGCTAGTTGTTTTAATGTTAATTGATATTATGTTTGATTTTTTGTGCAGTTTAACTGGAAAGGCAGGGTATACATTCTTAAAATATATAAAACAGAATCAAACAGGTTTTTTTCTAGTGTCAGGCCAGCCACCTGGAACTTGTCCCAACTCAGAGGCGTCACTAGAGGGGGGGCAGTACTGTACATTCCGCACAGTTCTACTCCACGTTACGAGGTGGCCCCGCCCCTTGCCATTTGGAGCCATTCCAAGTGGTGAAGGCAACGCGCCGGAGACTCCCTGCACATTGCTTTCGCCACACAGAATGGCTCCAACGTCAAGGGGGCGGGGCCACCTCGTAACGCAGAGTAGAACTGTGCGGAACATACAGTACTGCCCCCCCTCTAGCGATGCCTCTCAGTGGCGTCGCCAGGCGCCCCTTGTACTGGTGCGGAAAACCGCGACGCCCCCAAACTAATTAGCATAATTAATGCTAATTTTTTGCGTTTTTTCCTTCTTTTAAAAGGTTTTAGGGGTTTTTTTAGCGGTTTTAGGGGCTTCTAATCGTTTATGTATGCTTTGCGCCAACTTAGCTTGTTTATAGGACCCTCCCGCGACGATCAGGGGCGACGCTGTCTCCAGGGGGCGCAGATCGCTCCTCTGCTCCGGGCGCGAACTCTGTAAAGCGCCCAGGAGCGCTTTGCAGAGTTCACGCATGTGCAGACCGTCGATTGGAAACGAAGTTTCCAATGGAAGGTCTGCGCGTGCGTGAACTCTGCAAAGTGCCCAAGAGCCTAAAAACCTTTTTAAAAAAGGGAAAAAAGCAAAAAAACCCCACCAAGACTTAAGGAGGCTCCCGCCCCCCCCCGGAGCCTTCCGGCCCCTCCGCCCTGGGGCCCGCCGCACCACCGCACCAGATCAGCCTACGCCCCTGATGCCTCTACCCCAACCTGCACCTGGATGTCAACTCAAGAGGTTGTGGCTGACTGAACAACCTTGTTTCTGCTAGTACCATACCCTTTCCCCCTCCAGTGGGATAAATCTCAAAATATTCAAAAGCAAAAATGCATTAAGTTTCATTCCAAAATGTGCAAAGTACTATATCCAACCTGGATTCTACTGATCTCAGCAGTTCCAAAGAATTCTCCAATTTAGGCTCCTTGTAAAGTTAAGGTTAAAAGGTCAAACCACCCAGCATGAATCAGTAAGATAAGGGGGGCATACACATTTTGCAAGAAAAGTTCATTAGCATCTGACAAACACCTGAAACAAGTTTCATCTTTGCAGAGGCATCACTAGGGGTTGGGTCACCTGGTGTGCAAGAGCTCAGTGATGTCACTACTGTTGGTGTCACCCAGTGCAGTAATTCATGGTGTCACCCCATTAACTTAATTTATTTATTTATTAAAATAAATAAACAGTACAGGTCACCCAACAAATCAGTAACCAACAATAAACCAGTGGCCAACTTGATGACACTCACACAACTGAATAAGAGTTCTAGTATTAACTCTGATACATAGAAATAAGAGCTGACTCATACGAACACCTTATTGGTTCCATGCTGTGTCATAACAACACCTCATTGGCTCTCAGAACTATCAGTCTTATTGGTCAACTTTGAGTTAAGGATATCCACTTTTTGTTACGTAAGGAAGTTTTCTTTTTCCGGTTATTTGGTCATTATGTTTGATAGAATACAGATAATTCAAAATGGTTTGTTTCATTGCATTCCGCATGAAAGTACCTTTCCAGTGATATATAATTGTATGGTATTATTCATAAATACAAATTTTCCACAGGATTTCCACAATTTTGGCCACTAGTGATGTCACACACACACACACACACACACACACACACACACACACACACTGGCTTGCTCCGCCACCTTTTTTTGTGCAGGATTGCGCTCTCTCTCTCTCTCTCTCTCTCACACACACACACACACACACACACACACACACACACACACACACGCGCACACGAAGGTGTCACCCGGTGCCATCTGCACCCCCCCGCACCCCACCTAGTGATGCCACTGCATCTTTCCAGACTCCCTGCCCCCCTCCACCACCACCTGGGGTGTTAAGCCTGTGGGATCAACATCTTCAACCACTGGCGTCACTGCAGGGGGGGCGGAGCTCTAAGTTCCGCCGCGATCCGACCCTCCGTTACACGGATGAACGAAGCGGCCCTGCCCCTTCGCCTTCGGAACCATTCAAGGCGATGAAAACAACGCACAGGGAGTCTCCTGTGCGTTGTTTTCACCGCCTTGAATGGTTCTGAAGGCGAGGAGGCAGGGCCGCTTCGTTCACCCGTGTAACGGAGGTTCGGACCATGGCGGAACTTGGAGCTCCACCCCCCCCTGCAGTGATGCCAGTGTCTTCAACACTCCAGAAACCTTGTAGCTGGAATTTCAGAGGGGTAGCTGAGTAATTCATTGTGCCAAAAACAATAAAAAACCAACACCAGCTGAAGCCCCCTGAAATGCATCTTTATTAACGTATTCAGGGAGTGACTAATAGCAAGCAGACAGACCACATTGAGATTTCTGCAGACAGGGGCATGTTCCAGCTCTGTCTTCCAGATCACATACCCTTTGCCTGTGCAAAGATCTGCACAAGCTCCTGGGCCTCCTCTTCTATCTGGTGCTCCATGCCTTTCTTCCCCAGTCCCAGCTGCCGCATAGTCACTTCTCCAAAGCGTCTCTGCTGCTTCCAGGTGTGACCATTTGAGAATGCGATACCTAAATCCATCAGGAATCCATCAGAAAAGATTGTGGGCAAAAATCAATGTAAAAAATTGTTTGGTTGCCAGGTTAGAAAACACCACAGTAGTTGCATTCAAGAGCTTCCCATTCTTTAAGAATCTAAGATCCACAAGGCTGAAGCAGAATCTCTCTCTCAGCGCAATCCTGTGTCTTAACAAGGTTACACAGGATTGCACTGTCTGTCCAGTACAGAGTCACATCTGTTTGTCAGCCACCACAACAGTATGCTTCAGAAAATTCAGACAAAAAACCAGGTCCTCATTCACTCCTCCCTCCCAGCACTCAGGGCTTTTCCCTCACTCAAGTAGACTTGACCGTTCATGCCAGAAAAGTACCAGATTATTACTGCCACCTTGGGGCAGCTTCACAAACTGGTACTACACTGGTATTTCCAACACCAAATACATAATGTGTGGACATTACACATTACTGTATAGTATCTGCATCCTTAAAAGCAACGTTTCCCACATGGATGTACACTCATGTTTACTACCTACCTACTGCTGTTATAATTTTTATTCACTGATATGCATCAGCAGCACATTTCCAAAGTTTAAAATAATTTTAAAAGGATTTATACACCTGGAAGGAGTGGCAGGTGGGTGGGGTGGGCACACTCATGGCTGCAGAGGTGGCAGAAGATGGGAGTCTACATGCCTGTAGTCCCCATCCCCTTAATGCACAGCCTGAAATCATTGCTTCTGAGTGCCTCGGGGTGGGCTGGCCCTGGAACGCACTAATTTTCCAGTATTGTATTTGAAACCCCAGCTAGGAAGGAAGAGCTGGCGACAGCCTTGGGAGGGAGTAACCGTTTGGAAGAGGAATGTGCCCTTCTCTCCTGCTTGCAGGCGTCCCTGGGGTCGCTGGTGGTGTGGGAAACAGGGTGCTGGACCAGATGGGCCCCTTTGGCCTGATCCAGCAAGGCCCTTTTTTCAAACTCTGCTTTTATTTTAGCTTTTTTCTTTTTTCATTTATATACAAAATAAAAAGTAAAAAGTAAAATGAAACATTCATGTTAAATGAACAATAACATGAAAATGACACATTCAGAAAAAGAAAACATCCCTTGTCTCTCACAGGATTACAGAACAATCTCCGTAAGGCTCCAATCAGAAACAAACAGGTGAGCAAGGCTCTCATTATGAAACCCTCCTCAGACAATGTCCATTGCCAGGGCTGTCCAGCTGCTGAAGGAATCTCCACAATCTCCTTTGTGGTTTTTTGCTTGAGGTTCCTGTGTGAATTCCCTGGAGAGAAGACGAGAATTCCCTGGAGAGAAGACGAGGAAAACCTCTGACTCTTCACAACAACTTACCCCTTTCTTTTATTGCCACTTTCAGGAAAGGGGTCATGGGGCGCTCAGCGAAGGCTTCCGAATGGTTGATCAGCCCTTCTTTCACTGCCTGGAATCCAGAAAGGATCACCGCAGGTGTATACCCTACCCACATCGTGTAAACGTTTCCATATTGCTTTGCTAGCTGCATTTGGACCAAAGTAGAGAAGAAAAACGTCACATTCAAACATGCAAAAAGATCTCAGGAACATCAACCCTCCTTATCTCTGCAGCTGCTGGCCATTACTACCCTGTTTCCCTGAAAATAAGACCTACCCCAAAAATAAGCCCTAGCATGATTTTTTGGGTTGCTCTGTAATATAAGCCCTACCCTGAAAATAAGCCCTAGTTCAGAACTCTTCTATGGCGGCTGAGCCACACAGATCACTGTTCGCTCTGGCCGGCTGCTCTTTGTGGCCAGCTGGAACTGCCCCCCATGTCCCGCGGCCGACTGCTCAGTGCAGCCGCCAGCACTCTTGTGAGCCTTGCTGGGTGTGTCCAGGGGCACCTGCAGGCGTTTAATTTTTTTTCTATAATGGTGGCAACGGCAGCGGCAAAACAATTAATTCAAGTCAAAGCAAGCAGGTACGGTAGCCAATGCACTACAAGCAGGCTACATGGACAAGAAGTGCACATTTAAGGAGAGTTCTATTGCTGGACATGAGAGATTGGGGCCAACGGTTCTATAGGCAGTGAAGTCGCAAGAAATTCAGGCTGGAATTCAGGGTTTGGAGAGTTATGGCGATGTTCCAGAAGAAGATGACATGATTGTATTTGAATAAAAGTACCGGTAAATTGTTGTACATGAAAAAAATAAGACATCCCCTGAAAATATAGCTGCCGCTCTCCTCTCTACCCAGTCTTCCTCGTGGTTTACCCTTGCCAGAGGCCCTTTTCATCTTCCTTTCATCTCCTGGATACAGGGGTCTCATCAAGGGGGAGTGAGTGAGTGGGTGCAGAGCTTTGAGACTTGTCCTGCAGCAGCAACAGTGATATCCAGTGGCGTTCCTGCGGTAGGGGCTCGACAGTAAGTCGCGCCCCGTCCTAGTACCGCGTTCACAAACCGGAGCGAGGAGGCCCCGGCCCTCGCCGTCGAGGGGGCGGGGTCTCCTCGCTCCGGTTCGTGAACGTGGTAGTAGGTCGGGGCGCGACTTACTGTCGAGCCCCTACCACAGGAACGCCACTGGTGATATCCTCAGCAAGAGCACTCAAGTACTGCCTTTGAAACATTTTTCAAAGTACCTGAATTGAGACGCATCAGGGCTAGCAGGAGGCAAACTGTGAAATTTGTCTAGGGGCCCATGGGTAGTGTCTAGATTTCTAGAATGATCATTGTCTTTCCAAAGGGCTGCATGAGTGACAGTATGTGCCTCACGTTACATTAAGGCTGCAACTGTATAACACTTACCTGGGAATAACTCTCATTAAACTCAACGGACTTATTTCTGATGTTCATAGGATTGTGCTGTAAGACTACAATCCTATGCAAATTTATCTGGGAGTAAGTCCCATTGAACACAGTGGGACTTAATTTTGAGTAAGGATGCATAGGCTATCACTCTAATAAACTTTTGTATTTATTTTAGATTTTTTTTTAAAAAAAATCTACTGTATTTTTCAATTTTTATGCACTGCAACCTACTCCAAGAGTTTGGGATGAAATGAGTGACACGTTTAAATGAAGCAAAATAAGTGGCACGGAGAAGAAAACATTTAAAGAAATGTACAGTTGACTTTTTTGTTGTATAGTCTTAACGAAGCTTGGCTATGGAGGGCATCATGACAAGTTCCGGCACTTCAAGATTTACTACAACAGACTGCCTGGGACATTCCTCTCCTAAACGTACCTTTGTAGCTCCCTCCCTCCTTCTTTTAACCCGCCTGTCCTCCCTACCTTGCCCCTGCCAAAGACCAGTGCAGCCAATCATGGTTAGGGGCCCTTCTCCCGCTCCAGCCTCTTTGTCACTGTGACAGAGGCATCATCATGACCAGATACATCACCGGAGAATCAGACCAGAGACGTCTTCACCAGGAACACTGTAGAATGGGCAGCTTCTGGCCTGCATGACTCACTCTCTACCCTGAAGGCCTGAACATAACATTTATTTATTTCACTTATATCCCTCCCTTCCTCCACGTTGCTCAGGGTGCCTTATGTTCTCTCCGCCCGCCCGCCCCCCACTTTAAAGCTTGCAACAGCACTCTCGAAATGTTACTAACGTGCTCTAACGTTGCCCAACTACCTTAGCTGTCTTTAATAACCCCTAATGGCCAGTGCTCTCATCAACGACACCCATCTTGCTAGCCTGCCCAAGAGACAGTAGTTGGCCAAGATCACCCAGTGAGCTTCAGGCTAAGCAGGAATCAACTTCTGGAATAAGGAACTGGTTACTGGAGCAGGAGAGAATGCAGAGGTGCTCCTGCCTCTCAGCTACCTGTGAGGTCGCTGCAAGATGGGTGTCGTTGATGAGAGCACTGGCCATTAGGGGTTATTAAAGACAGCTAAGGTAGTTGGGCAACGTTAGAGCACGTTAGTAACATTTCGAGAGTGCTGATTGCAGCCTGAGCTGGCCTCAGGAGCTGTTGGGTCCAATTGGAAACATTTTTTTGCGGGGCCCCAAGTTGGCAGCAAAGGTTTGTAGAATCTTTAGAGATATAAATAAAATTTATTACAGGTTGAGTATCCCCCATCCGGAACAGGAAGTTGTCTGGATTTCGGATTTGCCTGGATTTTGGAATATTTGCATAAATATAATAAATTATCTTTTTGGGATTTCTAAAAATCTTGGGGATGGGACTCAAGTCTAAACACAAAATTTGTTTATGTCTCATATTCACCTTATACAAATAGCCTGGAGGTAATTTTATACAATATTTTTAATAATTTTGTGCCCCAGCATGCCTTGTGCTATGCGAGTCAGGTGCTGGGAAAAAGTTTTTTTTTTTAAGTCATAGCCCCAAAAATGTCTGAATTTTGGAATAGTCTGGATTTCGGATGTCCAGATAAGGGGTAATCAACCTTATAGACTTTCTATGGTAGAATGGAAAGCAAGCAGTGCACAGTTAAAAAGTGCATGTGATTTAATGGACCAAATGGATCTAAACGTAAGCATATTTTAAAATAAAGTTGCATACAGTATATGTAAGTCTACAAGTAAACAAACAGAATGTGTAGATTACCTTTGAAAAGTAAATAGTTACAAAACCACTTGTTTTAGTGACTGTGGAATGATTTAGTAAAAATATTAATTTTATTTTTTGTTTAGAAAAAAATTCAAAATGTAAGGGAACAGTATTGTTGGGAACAATTTTTTTTTTTTGGATTTCTAAAATAAAAATCACTTAACATTAATGAATTATAAATAAGTCAAACTTGACTTGTATCATATCATTTTTGTGAGTGCAGGGTATACTGTACATCTAATATATCTGTATTTGTAGATCCTAATTATCTAGATCAGCAGTACTCTATCTTTTCGGCCCGTGTACCACTTATTCGGGCCTCTGGTTGGCTGCGTACCACTGGAAGAGAGTGCTGATGACATCATTGACACTTTCTTCCGGGTTCGCGGCCACGCCGGAGCTTGGACAAAGCAGGTAAGGCACAGAGGAGGGCAGGATGGCCATCCCCAGCGCCTAGAGCCCACACGCTCAAGCTCTCCCGCCTCAGCAGACCTCAAGTAATCACTTTCTAATGCAGCGCTGTGTGGCCGAGATGACAGCCGCCATTTTGGCTGGCGGCGGCACGCATACTACCAGCCTGAGGTTCACATACCACCCTGTGTATACACACATGGCCTATTGAAGATGACCTTAACAGGTGGGTGGACTTCTGTGGAGAGATACACTGAGAGCCCAATCCTGTCCTCCACCAGCCCATAGCATTCAGCACCGCTGAGCGCACGCCTCACGTTATGGGGGGTGACCAGATGGCCTATGAGAGGTAAGTAAAAATCTGTTTTACTTACCTCCCGGTAGGCCACCTGGGCTCCTATTTAGCTGGTGTAAGTCCAAGGAGACTCGGGGTATGGTTTGGGGCGGAGAAAGGGGGATAGGATCTTGACATGCACGGCTGCCATTGAGATCCTCCTGCCACCAGACTGCCCCCTGTCCAGCCCACTCCCCACCCTGAGCCACCCACAATCCTCCCCTGAACCACCCCCACCATCGATCTACCTGCTCCAGCGGATCGGCTGTTCCACCACTGCTCTACCTGCTCTGGCAGATTGTGTGATCTGCCACCGTAAGACCAGGATAGAATTGGGCTGTAAGACACATAAAGGTGCCTAAGGCAACACATTGAATTAGATCCAGAAGCCAACTGGGTGCCAGTGCAGTTGCCACAAATCTGACTGACCATGATTACGTCAGCTCATGCTTATCTAAAGATGTGCTGCAGCATTAGCTGAAGCTTTGCATTTTTCTTCGAGGGCAACCCCATCTAGAACATGAAGTCAATCCTTGAGGTTACCTAGATAACTGTAAGTAATGAGATCCTGGCTGTGTGGGAGGGGTGGAGCTGGCATTATCAGATGCAACTGATAAAAGGCACTTCTGGTCACAGCTGCCCCTTTACCCTCAAACATAGTCCAGGGGAACAACTTTCCGAATTCTGACACTATGACTGACAGGCCCTCAACCAACCATATCTCACGTAATTCCAGAGCCTCAGGTCTCTGGCAACAGGGCAAAGGTCTGATTTTGGTTCTGCTCCAATTGTGTCATCAATTGGAGCCCATTACTTGTCTCCATAGAAGTCAACAAGTATCATTCCCTTGGGAAAGACAGTAAATATAGCCAGTCATTCAGACAACCATTTTGCTGTTAACTAGAAAAAGAATTATCATTGTCGGAGACGTAACCAAGCAAGGTAGAAATTATTTTAGGTGAAATTGTTAGACTAATCATTTTGTGTATACAGTAATTATATGTATTATAGGATTAAAATAAATCTTATAAAAAGAGTCAATAGTTTTGCTGGACAGATGGTCAAATACATCATTAAAAGCTCAAAGATACAATAGGTATGGGTTTTTCAGCCATGTGATTTCTGATCTTAAAATTGAAGAAATAAAGATCGATCTTACAGTTGTCAGTAGAAATTCCACTTCCTAGTTTTTCCTAGGTAAAACTAGGAAGTGGAATTTCTACTGACAACTGTAAGATCGATCTTTATTTCTTCAATTTTAAGATCTGAAATCACATGGCTGAAAAACCCATACCTATTGTATCTTTGAGCATAACAACTGGCCATGAAAACCTGCATGGATATACATCATTAAAAGATTGCTGCTAAGCATAAATTTTCAGGTCCCAGAGATTTCACATATGCTAAAGGTTCTTTATACACAGCAACCAAATTCAGAAAATAGCTCACTCTTCACTCAGTCTCTTAACTCATCTGGCTAATTATTTCAAGAGAAGTACCTTAATGAAAGGCCAGCGGGTGGCGCAGCGGGTTAAACCGCTGAACCATAAGCTGTCGATCGAAAGGTCGGCAGTTCGATTCCCGCGACAGGGTGAGCGCTCGTTGCTTGGCCAGCTCCTGCCAACCTAGCAGTTCCAAAGCATGTCAATGCGAGTAGATAAATAGGTACCGCTTGCGGGAAGGTAAACAGCTCTACGTGTTCCAGCTGCATGCTACGCGCTGTGGCAAGGAGAGTCATGCCGGCCACATGACCACGGAGGCGTCTTTTGACAACGCTGGCTCTTCGGCTTTGAAATGGAGATGAGCACCACACCCTAGAGTCGGACACGACTGGACTTAATTGTCAGGGGATACCTTTACCTTTACCTTACCTTAATGAAAGTATCTTGAGAAACCATGACCCCAAACCGCCACAAGCCTCCAACGACAGGAAGCCGAAGAGGCCCAGGCGGGTAGCGTTTGCGTGACCAGAGCTGTTTCAGGAAGCGCAGAATCACACGTGGAATCAGAGTAATCCAAAACGCCATTTCCCCCCAAATTGTCTTAACTCTGTTTTCTCTTCCTTCGAATCTTCCCAGTACAGGTGGGTAGGTAGAATGTCCTCTCTCTTTCTCTGGAGGCTTTTTGCTTTCCTCAGAGATGGTGACACCTCTCGGTTTTTCTACTAACACCCTTTTATATACACCGCTTACTAAAGACAAATAGACAACCCATCTTCTGACACCATAACCAACTAGTCTAGGAATGTGGTCATCCAAGCACATAGCAGTAATTGCTTATTTATATCACACCATCATGAGTGTACCTGTTATCAAGATGGTTAATTGTTTTCCAGCCCACTATAAAAACTGCTTTTCTGTCATGCTGCAAAATGTTCCTGTTGAGGATTAGTTTTAGTTTTAATTATGGTCCTGCTGGTTCACTTTGTAATTTTTTCTGTTACTTCTGTTATGATTGTGATGAATCCCCTCTGTTTCCATGGTTTTTCCTGCCATGGAAAATTGGAATGTGCCTGCAGATTGGCTCACATTCCTGTCTGTTTTGTTCCATTCCTCCCACCAGGGAGTGCCAAGACGTCACTCCAGCCAATGTCAAAACTCCCAGCATGCAGGAAACCGCACAGTTCCATTCCAGCAGCCTGAGAACCCCTCCGTGGAATTCGAAGAGGAGCACCCCCTCGCAGAACAGCGAGTGAAAAGAACTGGAGGTTCATTCAGGCAAGGGGACGTAGCCAGGGAAAAGGTCTAGCTAGAAATGATGTTACATTTCCTGGTTTATTTTCTGTCCGTTTGGCAAAGTCCTCCCAGCTATCACTTTTGACACACCTTCTTCTGCAATTGTTGTTTAAACGTAAAATAAAATGGTTCTATTTCAACTCCTGGTCTGCCTGGTCCCTGGTTACGGGGAGGGTCAGTGGATTGTCCCATCTCTTCACTCTGCAGATGCTACTGTGAGGGATTCTAATAGGAACCCTTGGGGTTTAGTGTTCTCCTGGGAGGGTGTTGGGTTTTTTTTTTGCCCAGACAGCCTCTCTCTGTTCGGTCTTATTGCCTGGGCTGGTGGCAGCAGGTACATTCTACCAAGACTTTCCCCCACTCCGCTTGTCCAACGAGGGAAAGTGGGGAGCAGGAAAGGGGGTGAACACACTAATTACTAGGAGCTATTTCTCAGCCTGCATTCTCTTGGGAGGTCCCTCTGGACCGTGACAATGATAGATTATCTTTATTGTATGTGTTCATTTAATGTTTGTTTAGATTCAGTTATGTGTGTTGTTTTACTCTTTTTTTAAAGTCGCTTTGGAAGTTAGAGTCAACAGAAAAATGAGATACATTTTAAAATCAATGAATGAATAAGACTATAAGAGCACAATCCTATGCATGTTTATTCTGCAGTAACTCCCACTGTGGTCATTATTATCATGACTCCATTGTATTGGGGGAGGTAAAGATTACACCTCCCAAAATCCGGGGGGGGGACATTGACTCCCCCACAGAGGATCCTTTTGCCTCAGACATAATTCGGCATGCAAGTGGTTCAATTCCTACATTAGAGGCCCAATCCTATGGTCACCCTGCGCTGCCAGAACCTGTGTTCCAGCAGCAGAGAGCACTTTCTGGCTGTGCGAAAGGCAGGCCAGTGTCGCGTGCTGCCAAACCACTGCCACAAACGGGCAGCGGTGCACAAAAGCAACAGCTCCTGAAGCTGGTACACTGGTGCTGGTAAGTTGGTGGCGGAGGCGTATTGTGTTAGGGGAGTGGAGGGTAGGGGGAGTTTCGGGGTGGGAAGGGAGGAGGGCAGGGGGAAGGGATGGATCCCAGCGGCAGCGACTTGTGCCAGGATCCTATTCCCTCTCTCTCCCAGGCTGCCATGCCCCCTTTCTCTCCTCTGACTTACACCAGCAAAATGGCTGGTGTAGGTCTGAGCAGGAGACCCTGCTCATCTGAGGCATCTGGTGGGGCCACTGTGTGATACAGGAAGCTGGACTAGATGGGCCTTTGGCCTGATCCAGCAGCCTGGCTCTTCTTATGTTCTTATGACCCATAGTCTACAAGGGGGGGGGGAGTAAAAACATTTTTTTTTAGTTACCTTCAGCTGGCTCTCCAATTCCCTCCCCCACCATTGGATACAGCGCATACTCCATCAGAGTGGCGGCGTTGGCACCAATGGTGGGGGGGGGCGGATAGGGTTGGGCAGTAAGAGTAGATGCCAGAAGGTGGTTCTGGAAGAGTGCTGTTCTGCTCCATGGTGGGACTTGTCTCTTGGAGTTCCACAAGGTTCTCTTTGCCTCTCTCACACACTGCTTCATGTCTAGATGAAGCCACTAGCTGTGGTCGTCCAAAGGTTTGGGGTGTAGTGACAGCTGCTGCACATCCGTATGTTGATGGCACCTGTTTCTATTCCTCCCTTTTACCTGATCCTGGTATAGCAACGGAATCCCTGAAAGTGTAACTGGCACCCACAGTGGGATAGATGAGAGCAGCTCAATCCAGACAAGGCAGAAGTGTTGACTATTTGCAAAAAAAAATACTCCCTCTCCCTTTGTTTCACAGCTCATGCAAGCTTATAAAAGCTCAGTGTAAACCCTAAAAAGACTGACACAAACATGTCATCTCAACGTATACATCATTTTGTTTTGTGTTCATGATCCAGTGGTGACTCCTCATTCGCTTGACTGTTCACGCAACTAAGGAGGTCCAACTGCCTACGTTTTTGCTCTTTGTAGGATCCTCTGGCCAGGTACAACACTTTACCAACATGCGCAACCAACACTTATTTCTTTCAGCATGACTCCTATCTGCCAACACACCAATCCACTAAGTTAGAGGAGACACCTGATGGTTTTTCCAGTTTTGAACCACACACAGTTTTGCCGCAAGTAACAAGCTTGATAAGATCTTCACAATAAAATAATTTCACCTCTTCCTATCCAGCACTGAGCAATGTCAAACAGGCTCATATGAATGTCAAGATTCCTTAAGTTACTTCCTTCATTTTGTCTGCTACCTTCCTCCTCCCATTTTTTAAAATAAAAGGTAAGTATTATTACACAACAAGCATGATATATACACAAAGAAATAAATTATATATCATGATCAGTAATGTAATATTAATCGTAACATTAATTTATTCCTCAGTTATTACACTTACTGTTATGCAATTCAATTTTTTAAAAACTCATGATTCACCAAGTGCTAGAGATAGGTTTAGAAGAAAGTGTTTATTCCTAGACAAGTCTTACATTTCTGAAATGTACACTTTTCTTTTTCTAGCTTTACTTTCCTGGTCTTCCCCCCTCTCCTCTGGGTGGTTGTGGACATTGTCATAAAATATCTTGATTTTCCACGTTACTAGTCTTTGCTCTTCACCTACAAGGCCCCTACATTTTGCCCCTATGCCAGCAGGGGGCAGTAAGGCTAGGTAGATAGTGGTCTGTCGGGGATCCACATTCATCCTTTCCTAATGAAGATGGATTTTCCTGAAATAAAGTTACCTTTGACTTTTGAACACAAGCCTCATGCAAAGGGTCTTGTGTGGCCTTTCCTGCACAACACACCTTTGGGTGCTCTCCCTCTGCCAACCCCAAGGACGTCCTGTCAGTACTGGCAGGTCCCACATTGAAACTTGGGGCCCATGAGGCAGCCCTGCTTCCCTCAGGCCAGTAAGCCAGGAGAGGTTAACATAAGAACATAAGAAGAGTCCTGCTGGATCAGGCCAAAGGCCCTGAATCTAGTCCAGCTTCCTGTATCACACAGTGGCCCCACCAGATGCCTCAGGGAGCACACAGCCAACAAGGTACTTGTATCCTGTCACCACTCCCTTGCACCTGGAACAAAGAAAACCTACTCCTACAACCAGGAGGTTGCTTATCCCCATCATGGCTTGTAAGGTTAGTTTGGGCCATGTTCCCTTCACCACTCGGACGCTCCGCACTCAGTGTCTCTGGTTTCTCCTTCTCCCACTGAGCCTGCTACAGAGAGGGGCTCACCTGACTTAGCATTCCTCCCTGCACCTGCTGTCCGTAAAGTCACAGAAAGGACCAGGTCAAAAGAGACCTCTGCCCTTGGGAGAAAGGCACAAGACACCATCATCCCTTTAAAAGTGTGACTGTGAGAGCTTAAAGCTTGGATGAGTAATAACAGCATCCCAAATCCTCACTCTCTTGGGAGTTCCCCACTTCTTTACACCTGCTGGAAGAAACAGGTGTCACTCACCATTAATTGCCCCTGGTGGGAACAGTCCAAGCCTTCCCCTTTGCCATAAACCAACAGCAGAGGCCACTGGGTGTGCTGGCAACCGCCCCGCCATGGAATGAACGGACAACAAAACCACCCACAAAGGGTCACTTGTCAATGAAAAGGAGCCACTGACACCCAAACCGCCATCCATCATGCCAGGCAGCCATGCATTCCTCCCAAGCCTGGGGTCAAATGTAGCACATGCATACCCCAGACAATCACCTTCCCTTTCCCCAGAAACCAGCAGCAGCACCTGAGCTGTGTGCTGCAACTGTCCCACAGGCAATAAATAAGGCCGTCCACAAGAGGTCACTCAAACATTGAAACAAGCCACCCCCACCCTGTTATTCCGGCACTTGTCAGCATGACTGCAGCTCCTCCCCTATTTTTGCCATAAACTGACCAACATCCGAGTTGGGTGTAGCCACTGCCCTATGTGGAATGAGCAGGCAACCAAACCACCCAGGAGAGGAGGGGTGACCCATAAATTACAATCCTCCACCAGCAGGCAAACCTATAACCATCATGCCAGCTGGCCATGTACTCCTCCTCCAGTCCCAGTGCTGAATGGCATGCTCCCAGCCTCAACTTTCCAGCCCTTGCCATTTTAGGACAGAAAGTTCTAGCCTTGTGGCTGGCTCCAGTGCTAGAAGTTAGCGAGCTCTTAAGGGCTCTGGCTGCTGCACATCTCTCTAAGACAGCACTGGGGAAGTTCAGCCTGGCCCCATTTACACTGCAGTTGCCGGGGCAGAAATTCCAATATCCAGGAGTGCTGCCGCCGCTTGTGTTCATCTGTGCTGGATGAAACGCTACTTCCATCACCGCCAATGGCCTTGGTTGCTGTCGTCAGCCTCCTTATCCCTTCATGCCAGAGAGCCAGCCCTGCAATCACAGCTGACCCTCTATAACGGCTTGAATACAATGAAACCCCAGTGCTTGCTCCAATGGCTCGCTGTTGCAGAACCTTTGATCTTTCCTCAAGAGCCAAAACAGCTCTATTCCAACAGGCTTTCGCATCCCTAATTCAGACAATTCTCAGACAGTTCAGAGTTACTGTGGACAGTTCTGATCATCACACTCCAAGAAGGATATTGTAGAACTGGAAAAGGTAAGCCCAAAATGATCAAAGGGCTGGAACACCTTCCTTATGAGGTAAGGCTACAACGTCTGGGGCTTTTTAGCCTAGAAAAAGGGTGATTAAGGCAGACATGATTGAGACTTATAAAATGATGCATGATATGGAGAGAGAGAGAGAGAGAGAGAGAGAGAGAGAGAGAGAGAGAGAGAGAGAGAGAGAGAGCAGTTTTTCATTGGTGGGAGATTTAGGATGAACAAAAGGAAGTACCGGTACTTCTTCACACAGCATATAATTAACCTGTGGAACACTAGCTTGGATGGTTTTAAAAAGGCTTTGCCCTGAAGGACAGGTCTATCACTGGCAACTAGGGGTGATGGTTACATCATGCTACCTCTAGGTTCAACAATAATTTGCTGTTTAGTACTCTCTCTATTTGGGCCAGCAGGTGGCGCAGTGGGTTAAACCACTGAACCATGAGCTGTCAATCGAAAGGTCGGCAGTTCGAATCCGCGACGGGGTGAGCTCTCATTGCTTGGCCAGCTCCTGCCAACCTAGCAGTTCCAAAGCATGTTAATGCGAGTAGATAAATAGGTACCGCTTGCGGGAAGGTAAACAGCGCTCCGTGTTCCAGCCGCATGCTACGCGCTGCGGCAAGGAGAGTCATGCCGGCCACATGACCACGGAGGCGTCTTCGGACAACGCTGGCTCTTCAGCTTTGAAATGGGGATGAGCACCACACCCTAGAGTCGGACACGGCTGGACTTAATTGTCAGGGGTCACCTTTACCTTTACCTTTACCTCTCTCTATACCAGTTCCAGGACGGCAAAGGTGGGAAAGAACATCTGCCTTTCTTGCTTGCTGGTGGACTTCCAGATGCATCTTCCAGATGGGTCCCTGTGGGAAGCAGGATGCCGGACTAGATGGGCCCTGATTCAGCAGAGGAATGAGAACGTTACAGAAGGAAAACAGGAGAAGGAGCCCACTGAATCGGGACAACTTAGTGCTAGCCACTCCAGCACCCCCACTCCAATAGAAACCAGCCAGCTCAATCCATTCAGTTCATAACAGGGAAATGGTGACCACCGAGCCTCTGTGCCTGTTCAGTACAGCTCTCCCCTGAAATAAACGGCCAATCAATTTCAGTGGATGGCTCAGAGGTCTAGCATTATGACTAGACAAAGAAAGAAAAATGACTCACTATTCATCTTCTCCATGCCATGCATGATTCTATAAATCTCAATCATGTTTCCTCATAGTCATCTTTGTTTCTAAACTTTAAAAAAAAAAAAACACCACCTCTGGAGAAAGTTGATCAAATCCTCGATCCTTTTGGTTGCTCTTTTCCAACTTTACAGTATCTTTAAGCCACAGCTTCATTTTTCAAACCTGCACATTTTTTCCCATGGTGGCCTTAAAATCCAATCCTTCTCTCAGGGGGAGTAACTAAACAATTCCTGAAAGCAATATATTGCTGCAAACACAGCTCCAAAGCATGTGTTTTCTCCAGGGGCTCTTTGTCCCAGGATTAGCACCTCCGTGAAGTGTCTACTCACATTGTCCCTCAGTGGCAAACAGTGGGAAAGGTCCCTCTTCCTTCCTTCCTTCCTTCCTTCCTTCCTTCCTTCCTTCCTTCCTTCCTTCCTTCCTTCTGCTGCTCTGGGACTGGTTTCTGGACCACTCCAGCTGGTTTCTTGGGTCACTCTGCAGATCTGGGGGCTACCAACAGGCCTTTGTCTGGGGGTATCTTGCCCAGGACCAGCTGCACTAGTCTGCTTAAGCCAGCAGTCTGAAATCCCCCTTTCTCTCCATCATCCTGGCATCATTGTTTACATAGATCTCTAACGGAGGCAACGCTTCCCAATTTTTTTTTTTGCCTTCAACCCTTGCAAGCTTCTGGCTTACTGCCACTGCAGGTGCCTGTCCAGAGGTAAGAAGCAAAGCCGCACCTGCTGCCATACTCTGGCGGGTCAGGGCACTGCTGTCCATTCCAACCCCCCATCATCACACCCTGCCTGCTCCCAAGGAGCTGGCCAGTGCAGCCACAAGGCAAGTCCAAGGCTACAGCGCCCAGCAGCTGCAGGCTACCAGGGAAGGAAGGGTCATTCCTTTGCCACTCTTCAAGGGGCTCCCTAGCCCTGCTCCTGTGCACCAGGGTGGTCCAAGGCAAGCCACCACCTGAGCCCACCCCCAAATTCCACTAGTCTCCCCCTACCCGCACCAGCATGTGCATGCATGCACCCCCACATGCACCATCTCAGTGCAAACACACATGCACATGTGAGCACGCCCTACCCATACTAACACACTCACTTCACATGTTGTCCGGATCCGACTCCCCCGCTGCTTTTTGTAAAAGGACTCAGCGGGCAGAACGCTGGAAGCAGAACTTCTCCACTCCCAGGATTCTCTCCACCAGCCACTTTACAAGAAGGAGGTTGGTGGAGGAAGAGGAAAGCTCTCCCCCCAGTCTCTTCTTGTGCACTCGCAAAAAAGGATGGGGCCACGGCACTGGGCAAGTGGTGGGCCTGGGGTGGTGGAAAGCAGGTGTGGGGTACACAGCCCCCACCAGCTTGTCACCTGCCCCTGCCCTCTACCTGAGGCAAAGGGTTCACCTGGCCTCATGACTGGGCCACTCCTGCTGTGCACCCTTGGCCAAGGAGCCCAGGAGCCACACAGTCATCTTCTTCTTGCTCCATGGACTGGTGCTGGGAACTTCTTTTCTGGCCACCTTAAACAGAGGCAGCCTGCAGTTTTCCAAATTGGGACAAATCTCCCAACTCCAGCGTTACTCCTATTTATTTATTTTTTTAATAAACCAATTCTCATATAAAGGGCAGATGTGTCTCCCATCCCTGCAGGAAACAAGCTTGAGGACTTCCCCGAAATTTGTAGCTAGGCAAATATATAGTTGTAGGCGCAACAAGCCAGTAGGGGTCACCAAAGCATAATCCTACCGGTCTGACAGAGGAAGAGGAAAAGACAGTTCCAGAAGCATATCAGCCACTACAGTTCATACAGGGGCGGGAGGGAGGCAGTTTAAATGTGAGGGCTGTGCTGTTTTGCTTGGCCACGTGGTTGCCCCCTGCGCTGCCCCAAAAGACCTGATCTCATGGTCTGTAGTAGTTTTAGCATCAGGTGTAGTTCAGCCCAGGTTTTGATGACATGGATTCTCTCTGGCCTTGCACCTTGCTTGAAGGAGTCTCATTTGCCTTTTCCACTTGTACCATCCGGCCCTGAACTGTTTTTGGTAACAGCAAAGGTTTTCTGGATTTTCCTGCGTCCGCTACAGCCACACTAGGGCAATTCCATTCATGGATGAAGAATAACAACCAAGATTCAGTGACATGCCCAAGTGGTTACCCCTTAGAAGGAAAGCATTTCCAGGTATAGGCAGAATAGCTATCCCATGCCAGCCTCGTTTCAGGGGAGAAAAGAGCTGCCTCTTCAAACATGACTGGGAGTAGCTACAGAGACAACCCCACACAAATGGTGCTGTGTGTGGAACATTAAAGCACCACCTTGGAACTCTCCATGCTCCTCCTAGCAAGCATGATGGGGCAGCAAAAAGGCTCTTCCGTCTGATAGACACTCTCAGTCAACCTCCCTAAAAGAGGCCAGCTCCAATGGGAACCTTTGAGATGCGAAAACTATTTCCATTGGGAAAGCTGGTTAATCTACTGCTGTACTTCTGTGTTCAGTCATCTAAGGCTCCTAATATGAAAAAAAGTGTCTGGGCCCAACTAGACTATTCCGTGTTCGTTCTATGACAGTCCGTTTTGCTTGAGGTAATGGGGGGGGCTCCTGTCTCGGGCAAGGGCGTTATTTATGGACATTTATGGGCAAAGGAAGACGGGGAAAGAAATCAAGCACGCTTTGGAAGCCGGTGGAAGACAGAAGGGCCTGGCGTGATGTGGTCCATGGGGTCGTGAAGAGTTGGACCTGACTGTATGACTGAACAACAACATGGGCAAAGGCTGTGTGTGTGTGTGTGTGTGTGTGTGTGTGTGTGCGCGCGCGCGCGCGCACGTGTTTTAACAGCGGAAAAGCAAAAGTTGTTAGCTAGTGAATTCTTCTCCTCTCCACTCCAACTCACCTCTTTCCCCTCCGCTTTCCTTATTATCACTAGAGATAGGATTTTTCCTAACTCTAATTACCACCCTTAAAAAAAATGCTTATTACACTTGAATACATGTCATACGACGCAATCCTGTTTAACTTTCCCCCGATAGGATTGAACCATGGAGATATAAAAATATACCTCAAACATATATGTATTAGAATATAGATGTTATTTAGAAAATGTATTAATTATGTTATTTTAGAAATGTATTAACTTGCTATTTTAGCTTCTGTAAAACAGCTGACACTGCAAAAGGAATGTAGCATGATCAAGGCCAAGGGATGAGGCAAAACAACAGACATCTTTTGTATGTATAAAAAGTATCACTTCATAACAAGCAAACTGGTTGTATGGGCCCCCTGAGGAGATAAGGGAAGCAGACAACCTTGGGAGCATAAAGTCTCAGTTGGCCCAGACAGGACAGAGAGATATGCGGGAACAAAGAGCCTGTATTTGGGTAGAAAAGTTACATTTTGAGATGACTGGAAGAAAGACAACCAATGTATGTACACCAAACGCCAGTGACGTGTTTTTCATGTTTTTTGTAAAGATATAAAAGTTCATATTCATGCTATGCTCAGGGCGATAGCCTCACTTTTTGTTTCAAGGCTACGCCAGTGATTAATCACTTTTCAAATAAAGCTGCTTCTTAATTCTTCTTCCTGCCATCCAGAGTCTGATTTAATTAGCTTCAGGTTACAGGATTGTAGTCCTGCCTGGGGAAGGTGTCGCAAATGTGTCATAAGGCACGTTTGCAGCACCCGGCAAGTAAGCGGTGCTGGCGCTGTGGCCGGAACCACTCACTCAGCCCCTGACCGCAGCCACCGCCAGCAGACGAAGGTAAGTCTTGTGCTGGGCGGTGGGAGGGCGTGGGGAGGGTGGACCGGGCTGGCAGAGGAGGGGCTGATTGGCAATCAGGCCAGGGACAGGGGAGGGATTATTGGCAGCGCACTCTACCAATTCCTATCCCATCCCGAACCTGGCTGGCCTTACACGGCCTTCTCGGATTTCCACCAGCCATTTTGCCGGCACACATCTAAGGAGGCCCATAGGGGCCGCTGGGGCTCTCTCCCCAGGGGAAAGGGACAAATCTCCCTTTCTACCGAGGTGTGCCCCAGCTCTGCCGATGCTGACCCGATCCTGCCTAGGATCTGGCACAGCGTGCTTTTGCACGCTTCTTCTGCGGCCCCCTACACAGGATTGGGCTGTTATGCATCACTGAAGGTTGTTAGTATTTGAATTGCTATTTTTCATGTTTATGGAGGGGCAACGCAGAATAGTAGGGGATTTTGGGGGGACTGTACATTTTAAAAATCATTGATACAGGAGGTGTATTTTGTACCCATGAATGAAAACATAAAGTGAGCATTGGTGTTTAGGTACAAATTGGTACTTATTCTTCTTAGGGCATTTACAAGGTAGGAGGCACATCTGGGTCTGCGCAGTTGGAGACTGTCTGAACCTTTAGTTCAGCTCAGGCTGTGTGTTTGTGTGTGTGTGTGTGTGTGTGTGTGTGTGTGTGTGTGTGTGTGTCTCACACACACATGAACCTTTAATCATCACGGGTCTGAATTCTCCAAACAATCCAGTCACCAAGATATAATTGACATGTAATCACAACAGCAGCCATTTGAACAAGCATGTCATAGCAGAAATATGGAACGGAGACATAAAGAAAAGTGGATACAGTTAAGCAGTACGATGTTAAAAATCCAGAGCAACAAACAAGCTGCTCTCAATTCTTCCTCCTCGGTCTTCAAGACACTGCAGCCTAGTGAGCAATTGCACAGAGCTTATAGGGATGGGGATGCATGGTAGTCCCTGTTACAGGGTCTGTGTTGACTTCTTTCACTCCTTCAGGCAGCCGGAAAGTAAATGCTCTCAGTAGGGAGGTAAAGAAAATAAAGAGTTCAGTCCGTGCTAGGTGCTCCCCCAGACATGCACGGGACCCTGCAGAGGGAATAAAGAGAAGACTATAAGTATCTCATACCTGCAGCATTAATTTACTAAAGGCTGTTTGATACATCACAGTTAAGGGTGCATATTACATGGTAGACCTTTGCATGCGCTATAGGCCGTCACATCTGAAGCGCCTACGAACATCACCACATGGACAGGAGGCAGAGAGGGGAAACTGGACTCATAATAGGCATCGTGAAACAGAAGTACGAAGCCACAACAGCCCAGGGACGTGTGGTGCAGTGCAGGCACAGCAGGCGAGGCAACCCCTCAAAAGCCTGCTGCTCAATTCTTGGCATTTTTTCATCATCCCGAATAAAGTTATTGCCTGACTTTGACTTGCGGGTTTTTCTTGCTGCCAGCAACTCATCACACTTGGAAACACTTCCAAAACCGGTGTTGAGCTATAACAGGGTGAAGCCACTATCGACTCACTGGTCCATGGACATGATCCTTAGTTTACTGCATGCTGCTGAAATGGAAGGGAAAGTGGTGGTTTCCTTACATCAACACAGCAGCCCCGACGTCTGCTTGGCCCTTTACATGTGATCGGCTGGCAAATGCCGAAGGATTCCTTTCAAACACCCATCTTTGCAATCTCCTGCTGCCTCATCTAGGTCTTCTCAAAACATACTAAAAAAATTGTTCAAAATCTGTGACAAACATTGGGCGTATGTTTTTAATATGCCAGTGCCTTTACCTGCCCCAAATGGGAGGAATTCTTCTCTAGCCAAAAAGTTTCCGTCCTTATCCAAGAAGTGGTTAGGGTTGAACTGCTGCGGTGTCTCCCATTGCTTGGGATCAAGAAGAACGGAGCACAGATCCGGAAGCACAAGGGTGTCCTGCAAGCACAGAAAGGAAAAGTGAGCTCTGGTGTGCTTGGTAATAGCTTGATCAGACAGATTTAGGCAGAGAAGAACAGACAAGCAGCACCCAGGGCAGTGAAGAGGACTTGGCTATAAGCTCACCCCAAAGTGTGTAAGCTAAATCTCTGGTGCACAAGTGGAGACTCCAATGTGCCCACAGAGGTCCCCACATGTCTGCCCAGTGTACCTTCTTCTGGTAGAAAGACAGGGTCGAGTGTAGGAGGTATTTAACTAGGGGACAACCCTCCATCCTTTTCTCCCTCCTCTCCATAGCACCCTCCCTCTTTTCTCTCAGCATGCTATTTTCTCTCTCCAACACAAATCTGAACCCCATGTCTCCATTTCCACAACTTTGTTTCTCTGCACCCAAGGGTCTCTCTAAAGTCCCATTCCGTCAGTACCCCACCCTTTTCTAAACGTACACCACAGAACTGTCCTCTCCTTACCCCCTTTTTAACTCTGCAATGAATGATACTCACTCTCTTTTCTTAGCACCTCCATCTCTGTTACCCCACCTATTTTCCCCTACCTCACAGGCGTCTCTCCACTCACATCTGTCAGTTCTTCTCCTTTCCTTCCCTCAGTCTGCATTTTTCCCCATACTCTTCTTTCTTCCCCACCCCCGTCCAATTTGCCCCTTCTCCTCCTCGCTTCTCCTCCTCGCTTGAGCTGACAGCCACAGTATACAAGGCTATCATTATCCCAGCAATTCATTCCACACATTATGGGCATCTCAAGGCCTTGCAATATGGCTGTCGGTCACAACAGGCTGGAAAAATTGGTTCTCACTTTTATCAAGAGTACAAAAGTCCAGGTAAAGGAGAGACATTCTTGCACCCCCACTTCCACTAGTTGGTTATTCCAGCAAAGATGGAATTACATGGTACACCTTTGGTTATTCCAGCAAAGATGTTAGAAATAGGCCACAAACGAAAAAAAAAAAAAAAAGGCAAAAAGGAAAGGGCCACAAGCAATGGGTGATTGGTACTGCCCCCCCCTCCCAAAGCACCACAGAGAGAGAGAGACAGATTGGGGACTGCACTTGTCCGGCAGTCCTTGTGTTGTGTTGTGCAGAAGTGACCTAGGTGAATGTTAAATGAAAGTATACTCTCAGGAAAGTCATCGTGGGAGAAATCGTTTGTGCATGAGGAGGGGTGTTCTCAGGATCAGGGAAGCACAACCAGGACAGTTGAACCGAGGCTACGCTAGGGTGCTGCTGACAGAATCATTTGCTAACTTCTGGCTTGGGGAAGTTCAAGGGCCGGCTGCCCCTTTTTCGTGGGAAAGAGGAGGGCAGGAATGTAAATCATTCTTTCTGTACCTTTGGGATGAAATGGCCAAGCACACTCATATCCATTACACACAGTTTGGGGAGTGCAAATAATACGATGTTGCTGAAGCGCTGGATCTCATTAACCACAGCATTGGTATAGGGCAATCTCTTCCGATCCTCATAGCAGACTGGTTTGGAGGGATCCAGGGCACTGCTTAACTCCTTGTGGACTTTCTCTGAGAGGAAAACAAGCATTCAGATTCAGAAGCAGAAGAGTCTTGTCTGGGCCACACTCTTGTCTCAAATACCTCCGTCTTTAGCTTAAATGTATTGACAACAGTAAGTCCTCAACCAGGCAATGCTGCCTACCCGTTAACTTCAGTTAAACAGGGTCTCCAGCTAATCTGTCAAAAAAGCTTTACCTAAAAGGAATATTATTGCAATCATTGCACATACTTGAATAAAAAGGGGGTGCAATTGCTTGAAATTTTATTTGGTAGTTTTGTTCCTCCCACTGCCGTGGGGTTATTTCTTTGTTCAAGTTAACAGATGTGAACACCACATATTTTAATGGTCTTGTAAAGGTGCCCTCATGCTGGAGCTGAATAGTCAGTTCCGACTATGGGCTTGGAAACCATGCAGGGCTGGCTGAAGGGAATGGGCTGCCTGAGGCAGCACATAGCTGCACCGCCCTCCCGCCCGCCAGCTCCACCACCCCTCCCATACGTGGCTCCTTCTCCAGCACAGACTCTTGAATCAAAGCAGGAAATGTGAAGCATGTCAGGCAGGATTGTTCCCAGAGCGCTCTACATTTCCTCCTTTGCTTAAAGAGCCCGCGTGGAGGAAAATGCGATCTTGCACCTTCTCCCACCAGGCTCAGTTTTAAAGCATCTGCTGGAGGAAGTGAGGAAGCCAGACTGCTGTGCTCCAAGGACTGGACCGCTGCGATCTCACTCCTTCCTCTGGGCAGGGTCTTTACACAACACAGGAGGTAATGCAGGGTGTGCCCTCCCTGCTGTGTTGCCTGCCTTGATTAAAACTTTAAAAGGCCGCATGGAGCCAGGGGCCAGTACGGTTCCATCAGGGAGGCAGGGGGCGGGCTTCCGTTCGCCACTGCCCTGCTCAGGCCCCAATCTGCTGCCCAGTGCTGTGAAGGGGCTCATTTACATCACACACAGGTTGGCCCTGCAACCATGCCGGAATCTGGGTTTTTGGAGGAAAGGCAATCAAGAACAGGGAAAGAAAAAACCTGACAAGCCAGTCTGAGCCACAAAGTAGCTCCAAGCAAGGAATTTCCTGCCTGCCATCAAATACAGATCTTCTTCACACCTTGACTTGATACCCCCCCCCCCATTACAATCCCAGGGTGTTGTTTTTCCCTACATAAATGTAGCACAAACATCTTTCATATACTTGCTTCATACAAGCTCTTCTCACCTTGAACATCAGGATGAGTCACCATAAAAAGCAGCGCCCATGATAGGGTGGCGGTTATAGTGTCTGTTCCTGCAGCAAACAGGTCAAGAATAACTTGAACCAGGTTGTCTTCATCAAATTTAGACGTGGCATCAACTTTCTCCTGTGGATTATAGTTGGAAGCACAACATTGCAACCCAAGTTACTGAAGCCTTTGAAATCTCAATGGCTACCATTGCATTAGTAGTCTCAGCTCTCTGCACTGAATGTAGTACTTAAAAAGATGAAGATGATTTGTACTTTGTTGCGGAAAATTCTCGTATTACTTTCCAGAAAAAGCAGAACTTTGTGATTTGTGGACCAATTAAGGCACACATTTTGATTTGTTAAGAATGTACTACCACTGCAGATGGCAACTGAAAGAGTTACATACCTGAATAAAAGTCTACATAAAAAAAAACCTCTGCGCACAGAAAACTAGCATGTCAGGGGATAGGCAAGGCTGGAACCTTTCTCCATGACAGGTCAGCTTTCTCTAGGTAGGGAGTTTTTCACTGGGGAGCAGAAGCATGCAAACATGCAATATCCCATCTTCACAGGGTTGTACTTTAGTGCAGAACAATAAACATGGGAAACAGTACCAAGAAAAGGGTCACAGCGTGGTGGGGGAAGGGGCAGGTTGTACCAACATAACAGCTTCCCATGTGTGGTCTACAGCACTCATGCACAAATTTCTTATGCCTGCCATGAAGATGGTTAAGAGAGCAAAATGGATTGAGCACAAGTGCCATTTGGCTTCCAGGTCTGGCATCAGTTGAGTAAAAATCTCAATCAGGAGAGGCCAAAAATCTTCAAAAATTATCCAGGCCAAAAATCACCCAGTTTCAGTGCTCATCTCTATTCAACTCTGTCAAAGCTCCAAAGTCTACAAGCTGTGGTGAGAGACATGGGTGTTGCCTACCTGGGCCACATTTGTCCAGCAATGTGCAGTTGTGTAGGGGTGTTTGGTTTTGTTGAGTATGAAAGGATTACAGCCTAAGTCTTACTGAATACAATGGGCTTACTTCTGAGTAAAACAAATAACACCGTTTTTTGTTAAGTGACAAAACAAATGAATTTGTCATGTGACATCACATCTCTGCTCCCAGTTCCACTTGATTAGCTTTGCCTTGCAAAGGAGGAGAAACGCGAACAAGATGGCGTCCTCTCATGTGGCTTTGTCAGTTACTTCTTACTGGGGAGACGCAGAGCGTTTGGGCCTATAGGATCATTCCATAAAGTGTCCTCCTTTTTAGGACTGTTAATACCAGTCCAAACCACATGTTGATGTCTTTATTTTTAGGGTTCTCCTACACGATCTGAATCTTCCAAGGAGCTAAATCAGGCCTATGCAACTTGTAACCCACCAGCCATGCCCGATAAGTAAGTCACCATGTTTGTAGTCCTGGGTAGGGAGCAGAAATGAGAGATTGACTGAGCTGCTGCTTTACATGGACTGTGAACTGCCTTCAGCTTGGTAGGTCATCAAGATCACCAGTCGTCCAAGCATGAGGCAGATAGATACCCATATTACATAACAGAAACTTACTTTGTCCATCTGAACCAAATAGAAGTCAATGTAGTCCTGTGGTTCACGGAGTTCCTTACTCTTCTTACGACTTTCTACTTCCTTCCTGATAAAGGAACGCATATACTCACAGGAGGAAAACACCTCTTTGTGATGTTCAGAGAGATACTGTGCAAGTGAAGGGAAGATGCTACATATCTGTAGGAAAGACAAAAGAAAATGTCTGTGAACATTACTGAACGTTGCATAAATGTACCACAGCTTCCTCTCTGGCCTACATATTATACTATTTTGAACGCACCAGTGATTTCTAACTGTTTTCCTTCCCCCCCCCCCGAGGCAGTGCACTCACACTCCCCAGCACACAAGCACAACAACCCACAACAGCCTATCCCACCTGCAGCAAGGCTACCCTGTCACATGGGAATACCACTGGCTATATGGGTACTAGAGACAGTAAAGAGTGGTGCAGCAGCACATCCTTTGCTTGCAAGGTGTCAGGCTCTTCAGTTCGAAAGGATCTAAGGTAGGAGGCAGGGCTGGCAAGACCTCCAGGCGCCTGAGGTGACAGCCAAATGTTGCACACACACCCCTAACCTGACAATGTGCCAGCCTCTACTCCTCCCAATCCCTTGGAGTGGAAAAGGAAAAGAGGGACAGAGTGGGCAGATCCCCCCACCCCTCTCCTCTCCTCCACACTTCCTCTGCTGCTCCATTCCCCTCTTCCTGGGAGTGGGGGGAGGACAAGGAGCAGTGGAGGCAAGTGGGCGAGCAGAGGTGGGTGCCCGCCGCCACCCATCTGCTGCCTGAGGGGACTGCCTCAGTTGGTCTCATGGATGGGCCGCCCAGCCCTGCAGGGGCGTCGCGACGACGCGCGACACCCCTGAGCGGGGGCGCGCGTCACCCTTAAGGGGGAGGCTCCGCCCCCGCGCGTGACGTCACGCGCAGGAGCGGAGCGCCCTCCCCGCTCCGTTTTTGGCTCATTTTGGAGCCAAACGGACCCAGGGGAGGGCGGGCGGGCCCACCTCCACCACAAAAATGTAAGTGAGGGGCGCCGCGCGTCACCCCTATACGCGCGACGCCCCCCGGTGGCCCGCCCCCCCCCCCGCTTCCCCCTGTCAATGCTAGTGCAGCCCTGCTACCTTTGCCTCTTCCAATGAGAGCAGACAATCAATAGGCAGCAAGACGGAGCTGGGCTCTGTGATTCAGCAGAAGACAGTCAGATGAATCTGTGTGATGCACTGAGGCCCCCACAGAGGAGAACTCTCCAGTTCCACAGGGGAGAAACGACAATTACTCACAATATCTCCAGCGGTGCCATCAAATTTTGTAATAACATTGATGTGTTTGATCAGATTGCAGAAGACTTCATTATCCATAGAAAGAGGGTGTCCAAAAGTCACAGCACAGATCACTTTGGAAGCTGAATGCATGAAGGGTGATGAAGGGTCCAGAGGCTGCCCTGCAGACAAACCCACCATCAGTCACAATCCCACCACCAGCAGCATCCATTCCCCAGCCAGGGGGATTCACAGATCTTTCCTATCATGAATATTTCACTGCTTTACACACACACACACACACACACACACACACACACACACACACACACACAAAGGGCATTTATTTCCTCCAGGCAATACTGTACATGGGAACACAAACAGCAAAGGAAAGTTAACGTGAATCAGCAGTTTGGGCCTTGGGGACAACCACACTGACCTCCATGATTGCGGCTGCTGCTCTCTTTCAGCTAGTGCAATCACGGACGGAAACAACTACAGACATGCACTAAAACTGAGTGGAGGGAGAGTTAGAACGGACAAAAGAAAATATTTCTTCACCCAGCGTGTAATTCATCTGTGGAACTCCTTGCCACAGGATGTGGTGATGGCACCTGGCCTAGCTGCCTTTAAAAGGGGTTTGGATAGATTCATGGAGGAAACGACCATCACAGGTTACAAGCCATAAGCAACCTCCTGGCTTTAGAAGTGGGTTTTCTCTGTGCCAGGTGCAAGGGAGTGACAACAGGAAACAGGTTATCTTGTTGTCTTGTGCTCCCTGAGGCATCTGGTGGGGCCACTGTGAGATACATGAAGCTGATGGGCCTTTGACCTGATCCAGCAAGGCTCTTCTTATGTTCTTATGTTACAGTTGGCCCTCGCTATCTGCAAGTTTCATTAAAACTAAAAACTACAAAATCAGCTTCTTCATTCCAGATCTTCCATTGGCTATGTTTCTCAATGATTAATCACAAGAGAATGAAATGTCTCCAACCATGCTCAGTTTAAAGCCACCTTAAGCTGCAACCCTATGCACACTTTCCTGGGAGTAAGCCACATTGAACACAGTGGGACACACTTCTCAGAAGACATGCATAGGATTTGTGCTGTAAAACTCTGAACTTAAAATTCATACATTGAAATAGAGTATCACAGATTTTCATTATTTCCCCAACCATCTCAGATTTTGAAGACAAATTCTGTAGTTTTGTTTTGTTTTGGCCAACAACTGAGTGGGTTCCCCAGCTTTTCAAGAAAAAAGTTGCTCCCTTCCATAGAAAAATCTGCCTGAGAACTCTCAGCTTGCATTTGTCTGTGGGGATGGCCACTAGCTTAGTTAGATGGCTTTAAAAAGGCATTCGACACTTTTCATGGAAGATTGGGCTATCAGTTGCTACTAGCCATGGAGGAGGTTAAATGTTCAGAAGCAGCTTGCTACGGATACAACTTGGTGGTGGGGAGCCATAGTAGGGGAGGGCACTTGCCTTCATCTGTGGAACTCCTTGCCACAGGATGTGGTGATGGCACCTGGCCTAGATGCCTTTAAAAGGGGTTTGGACAGATTCATGGAGGAAAAGACCATCACAGGTTACAAGCCATAAGTAACCTCCTGGTTTTAGAAGTAGGTTTTCTCTGTGCCAGGTGCAAGGGAGTGACAACGGGAAACATGTTTATCTTGTTGTCTTGTGCTCCCTGAGGCATCTGGTGGGGCCACTGTGTGATACAGGAAGCTGGACTAGATGGGCTTTTGGCCTGATCCAGCAGGGCTCTTCTTATGTTCTTATGTTCTTATGCTCTGCTTGAGGGTATCCTGGCTACGCAGAGGTGACCCCTGTACAAAGTTAACCCCTGCAGCTGCTAGTAGGTGAACTGGAAAGAGAGTGTTGCAGATCAGTCTGCGCAAGTGCCTAATCTCTCAGCCATCGCGGCATACGTACCCTTTTCACGTGCAAAGCTCTCCACCAGCTGACGGGCCTCCTCTTCTATTTGGTGTTCCAGACCCTCTTTCCTCTGCCCCAACTTCTGCATGGTAGCTTGTCCAAAATGTCTTTGCTGCTTCCAGGTTTTGCCATTGGAATACAAAATACCTGTGATGATGAAGAAGAATCAACCAGCCACATTATACATCATGAATGGGGGTGGTAGTGTTTCCTCTCAGGCAGAAGTGGTATCAGGTTGCGCAATGGCCAAGGATCCCACAACCAGGATAGGATCCACTTGACTCGGCCAGTCCAGTCCAGGAAACGACCATCACAGGTTACAAGCCATAAGCAACCTCCTGGCTTTAGAAGTGGGTTTTCTCTGTGGGTTTAGAAGTGGGTTTTTCTCTCTCCTGAGCCCACGGCATCAGTGGTAGTGCCATCAGGGAGAGGGCAGTGCAGGGCTTTCCCCAGGGCCCCCAACAACACCCTAGCACTGGCACTGCCCACAGGCCAGATGATCCATCCCCTGCTGAAAACAACTTCTCTGGCTCCTCCATTAGCAGTAACTAGTTTGAATAAAGGTGTGGTCAGCGTTTTACCCACTTGTTTTAACCCTTCACCATACGCTACAAATGAGTACAGAACGTGCTCCTGCCTCCATTCGTTCCATATGGATTACAAACAAACCACCAAACAACACCCCAGCTTCATATGGCCAACAGGGAAGAAACGTGATGTTTACAACAGCTTTTACCCTCTTCGTTTCCCAGAACTTTTAAAGAGGGAATCATTGGTCGCCCAGACAATGCTTCAGGATGGTCAGTCAGTCCATTTTTCACAGCCTCGAATCCAGATAATACAACCACGGGTAGGTGTCCTATCCATAAGGTGAAAACATTCCCGTAACTGCTTGCAAGCTGTGGGCGAAGTCAAGGCAGACAAAATAAAAGTCACCATTGCACAAACAAATTAGCAACAATTGTATTAAATCTGTAATGTGGCATAGACTAGTTTTGGGACAGTGAGATATAACAACAGTATTTATACAGGACCTTTTCTAAGTGTACAAAGTGTAACAGATTTATATAGCAGTCTTCTTGAACACAGTAATCTTGACAACGACCTTGTAAGTTGTGAAATAAACTTGGAGGGAGGCTGGGTGGAGGACGCAGAGATTGAGAGAAGAAGGCTTGTCCACATCGTGAGTTCATGGCAGAGATGACATTTGAACTGGGGACCAGGTCACAATCTTACAGCCCAATCCTATCCTCTCTTTCCGCCAGCGGAAGTGAGAGGATGCTGGTGGAAGTGACATTCCATCGGCAAGTACAATGACGCCACCAGCATAACGGCCGGCAACACATGTGCAGGCTGTGGAGACGCTGGGGACGGGCAGTGGGAGGAACAGGCAGGGAGGGGACGGAACATAGGAGTGTTTGGGTGGGGAGGATGGGAGGTGGAATGGGGTGGGAAGGAGGGGCGGTTACCGGCAACACTCACATGCACCAGTACCCTGTACCCCTTCCCTCTCTTTTACTCATCAGTAAAATGGAGCGTGCGCACGCACGCACGCGCACACACACACACACAGATTTTCATACCTCTTGAGCGTCCACCCAACTGAGGGATACTCTCAAAGGGGCTTAAAAAGGTTTAGAAAATGTTTAGAAAACTACCTGCCCCATCCAACTTGAGCAGAAGCAGAAGGTACCCCTTCTGAACAGACAGCAGAAGGTACCCCCCCCCCGGTAGGCTTATCCCCCCGGTAGGCTGTCTGATTGCCTATAGGTCTCCTCAGACATACACCAGCCATAATCTTCTTGAACCCTCTGGAGCTGAGATGCCACCACCAACTCAATCACCTTGCCCAGAAATAGTAGGTTTGAGACTGGCCAGTAACAGTCAACATGGCAGAGTCCAGGGACAATTTCTTCAGGAGGAAGTGAACTACCACCAGCTTTAATACCGCTGGCAACACCCCCTCTAATTAATTACCCTCCCTGTCCACTCGGCCAGCCCCCCCCCCCCCGTGGTTCTTGCAGCACTCAGAAAGCTGGCAAACGAACGATGCTGGGAGAGACCAACCCCTCCCACCTCATCCAAGTCTCCATCCCAAGAAAGATGGTAAGAAGTGGGGGGGCCTAGTTGTTGCTGCCACACTGCCACCTTGCTGCTGCCAAGATCATGCCCCCCCCAGCAAAGCAGGGGGCACGGTCCAAGCCCTCTGTAGATTGCAAAAAAGCTGGGGGAGGGAATGTGGTGCTGCCTCTCCCTCTCCAGTACTGTACTGCTGCTGCACTGATACCAACAATGTGTGGTAGCAGATCTGTTGCCTCCAGCTGACTGCATATGTATAAGAAAGCAAATATCACAAAGACCCTTTTAAGCGATAGCCCCTGGTGCTCTTTTGGCTACAAGAGGCTCAACCCACTTGCGCGCAGGGAAATGGGGGATGCATAGCAATGCCTTTCACACTCTGACCAGATATTTTGCAGAACCAGTGGCGTAACTACGCCCTGTGGGAGGGGGGGCAGTAAAAGAAATGACACCCCCGTGACATCACTTTCAGAAGTGATGTCACTAGCCCCGCCCCTTTGACATCACCACCGAAAAGGTGAGTCAGGAGCCTGGGCAGGTGGGGGGGTTGCTTATTTTCTCACTGCCCCCCGCCCGCAAGGCCAGTCCTTGCCGCTGCTGCCTTTTTTTTGCCGCCGCCACCGAATTGCTGTGGGTGCAGCTGCTTTGACACCCCCCGTGCGTGTCACCCAGGGGCGGTGGGCCCCCGCTCCCCTGGGCAACGCCTCTGTGCAGAACAATTGCTCAAGGAGCCCGCAAGTCACCTCTGTGCATATAAGCCGGGCCGCACCTCTTGTTGTTCCTGTTATTATGCATTTAATGGCCAGGTTCCTGTCTGTGGGAATGTCATGTGCGCTGTGAACAGACCTGTGAAGCAGGTCCACACCCAGTGCCTGCTAACTAGCCACTGTCTTCCCTCGCAGGAGGAGTTTTTGCCAGACTTGCCGTAGCTCAAGCTTCTCAGCAACTGAAAGCGGAAGATGGCAAATAAATATTGCCAGAGCCCAAACAATGATCGTGCACTTAGAGGCCTGCCTGCCAAACGCCTCCAATTGGGAACTGTCTGTCTTTGGTAGGAGTTGGAATTGTTCAGCACTTTACGAAAAGTAAAGTTGATGGTGTAGGCCTGCTGACTACACCATCAAACATGAATCACAGATCGATCTGGAACTCAACTCACACTGCGACTCATAGACAGCCTCCAAAAGAGAGTAGAGGAGAATTTGAGACAGCCGAGCGTGTTTGCGCCTCATTATGGCTAAGGCCGGAGGGGCCACTATCGCTCACCCACTCCAAATAGGCTGCCTCGCCTCTCCCCGTTCAGCTGGACTCAGGCGGCTCTGGCTTCTTCATCCCCAGTAGCCAGGCAACAGCCTCCACCCGCAACGTCCTACTTCGGAGCAGTTTCAAGCCAAGCTAAGTTGGGTTTAGCAGAGAGGAGGAGGCCTGAGCAGCCCTGGACCAGCTCCACAAAAAGGTACAGAACTGTTTGTTTACTCTTGCCACATTTTAACAATACAAGTGTGTATGGGTGGTTTTTTTTTTTTTTTGCTTATTTAGTAAAGAGGGAAGGGTACTTTGCCCATGCTTAGAGAGTCACTCGATATAACCATTTTTCAAGTTTCAGGGCGGACCTCATCATCATCATCATCATCATTTCATCATGATCTTTGGTGTGGGGCCAGGCCTGCTGGTAGACCCTAATGATGAGTGCTGACCCAAAGGAAGGCACTTCCAATTTTCCCACCCCGCCTTGCTGCACTCTGTTCCCATCTTGCACTCGCTCCGTCCCTAACCTTCCTTTCACAGGTGCCCCTCCCCGGCCCGCCTCTTTCCTCTCTCCATTTCCCTGGTACTTGCCTCTCCAGGTGTTTCCGAATTCAGTGGAAGGCAGGTCTGGGGTAAGGGCTTGGTGTGGCTGCTACCTACGTGCTAAAAGGAAGGCTCTCTCGCAGAGGAGCCTGTACACGCAGCAGCCTGGAGTTGTTGTGTGGTTGTGGGTGCATCACTGCAATCCCGCTTCTGGGTCTAAATGTAAATGAGAGACCCATCTCTGCTATGGATGTTCGGGGGCCCTGCAGTCACTTGTCTCTCCCACACAATTAATGAATCCTTTTTGCGCCTGAGAATTTTAGCGGCTGTTCTGTTTTGGTATTCTGCTGCCACTGATTTATTTTGTATTTTCATCACTTTATTTTTAGTTTTTTTATATTTATATAAAAGGGTGGAAATTAAGTTGTTCTTTCTCTCTTTACCTCAGAAAGAAAAAGGGCAGATTGCTTGTGGCCTTTGAGCTGAGTCAGCCAGCCAGTTTGTTTTTCCGGAGCAAAGTTCTCTCAGATGGTTATGGAGCAACTGCTTTACGTAGCAAACAGTCTAGGCGCTGTTTAGACAAATACCTCATATCACATGGTTAGACTGTGCCTGGACTGTACCACTTCAGTAGGGGACTGCAACTTTGAATGTTCCTCACCCCATGTACCTCTTGAAAACTTGCATAGTAGGAAAAAGGTGAGGCTGGACGGACCCCTCATTTGTCCCTGAGAAGAGGGCCCAGTTTGCACACAGATACAGGTGTATTTGAGACTCCTGCACATGAATGTAGCTATTGCAGGATAGAATGGAGAGGACAAACTTCAAACATATTCTAAGCAGGGCCGGCCCATCCACAAGGCCAACTGAAGCAGTCGCCTCAGGCAACATGTTCGGGGGGGGGGCGCCCATCTCTCTCTCTGCCTACTTGCCCTCACTGCTCCTCCTCCTCTTTCCACTCCCTGGATTGGAAAAGGGGGAAAGAAAGGCAGTGGAGGCGTGGAGAGCAGACGAGTGCTGAGCAAGAACATTGGACAGTGGGGAGGAGGAGCAGGGCCTGGCCCATCACTGGGTAAGGGGGGGGCAGTTTACGGCTTGCAGCCTCAGGTGTCAGGAATTCCTGGGCGGGCCCTGATTCTCTAAGACACTTACCTTTTATGTGTTGGCATTGTAGATCTATTTAAACCCACACCATCTTCATTCACCTTTGACAACACATCCAACTGCTCCACATCCCAGGGCAGGAACAGGGGAGACTGGTGGCAGGCTCCCTCTGTGTCTCCTCTCAATTCCAGCCTCAGATATCCACCCACAATTCCCTGCTGCTCCTCCATGAGGGAGTCACCATCTCAGCAAGAGTTGCCATTAAATGGGCAACATGTTTCTCTAGACATGAAAACATTTTGCTCAGCTATTCATTCAGTGTGCGCCGCCAGCTACATTCTTTAATTATTTAGAAAAATACCTTCATTAAAGTGTCTCGACGAATCTTCCAGCCAACCCTCCAAAGGCTTCCAATGAAGGGGAAGGGAATAGGCCCAGAAGGAAACCGTCCTCTTGCCCAAAGCAGCTTCAGGAATTGTACGGCCAGAAGACAGGTGGCCAGAGCAGTCAAGAATCCACTGATCCCCATCGTTGTCCGAGTGTTTTCTCCGTGTTTAGATGGTTAACCAGGGAAGTCTCAGATGAATAATTTCCTTCTGGGATGCCTTCTTGTCTTCCTCGAAGAGACCCACTGGCTCTATTTCCTTTTATAACCTCCTACTCCATGCGACAAAGATGCCAGTGAGCGATAAGTTGTGATGAAGCAGGCAAAACTTTCAGGCTCATTTACAGCCTAGGAATGTGACCTTCCTCATATGTGGTTGGTGCTGTGGCACGTGCAGTACAAATTATCAGATGCTCAGATAAAGGCGGGAAGACCTTCGTTGCCGCTGGATCATGGGTGTTATGCACTGTGCTTTTCCAAGGCAGGCCACAAGTTGAGTGAAAGAAGGTCTCACAGTTCAGTCCTGCTGCTGCAGAGGCCTTGGTGAGTGGCTGAGAGAGGAGACGCTGACTGAGGCCAAAAAAAGTACTGGAATTACAGATATCACAGTTACACAATGATTTAAGTTGATCGTTCTGGAGGCGTAAGCCCCTTTATGGCTGTCGCAAAAGCGACAGCGCCAACGGACGCAGCCTGGCCACCACCACAAGCAGCAAGTGGTGGGGTCCATGTGACAACAGTCTGGGGATGCCCACTGCTGCAGGTAAGACTGCGCAGGGGGTGGGAGGCAGAGAGGGGGTGGAACGGGGCAGGGAATGGGTGGAATGGGGCGGGGGCAGGGAGGAGAGCAGATCAGGCCCAGGAAGGGGGTGTGTTTAGTGGCAGTGGTGCCTGCTGAATCCAACCCCCTTCCCAGGCCTAATCTGCCTTCACGGGTCAACACGGACTTGTACCAGCTATAGAGCTGGCACAGGTCCGAATTGACCCATGGTGGCTGCTGGGGCTTACCCTGGGGCAAGGGAACAACTGTTCCCTTACCCTGAGGAGGCCTCAACATGCTGAAAGTCCCCTGCAGGATACAGTAGAAGCCACGTTGACGCAGGGAGTGACATAGGATTGGGCTGTTGGTTAGTTGTACAATAAATAGTTATTGATGGAAGCCTGACACCCCTTTCATGACCAAACGTATTCATGTGAGCTACAGTAAAACACATGAAGAGAGATTGTTGCCAATAAAGCATGCTCTTGGGTTATGCAAATTCATCCTGCGAGGAGCACAGTCTTGGGGTTTTTTGTCGCACAGAGGCGGCAGACCGGAGATGGGATCCAGCAGTGTTCTGGGCCACCCTGCCTGCCCCTGCTGGGCAGGAAATCACAAGTCCATGTGAAATAGCAAAAACTTACATATAAGTTTTCTAATGCAGAGGTGTCAAACATAAAGCCCAAGGGCTGTAGACGGTCTTTATCCGGCCCACATGACAATTGGGCTCTCCCTGTGCTGCCCTTGCAGAAGCGCTGTTTTTACTGAGGCTCTGGGAGGGAGAGATGGAAGGAGGCCTCAAAGGGCAAGGAACACTATGGGGGAAAGGGCAGACCAAGAGGGATGAGAGAGGGAGACACTGCTGAGGTGCTGGGAGAGCCCAATGGCGTTGCTACCGTGAAGCGACGGTAGCGGGTCGCTACGGGGTGATGCGTGCAAGGGGTGACGCGTGCACGCGCATGATGCATCACCTCTCCTGCGTGCGTCGCCCCCGAAGACGTCCCTGGAGCCGGCTCCCGGCCTCTTCCGAGGCTGGGAGCCAGCTCCGGAGACGTCTTCCCTGGCCGACGCGCCAGGGCCTTCTGAGGAAGGCCCACTGTGCGAACGTTATTTATAACGTTTTTTGCACATGCGCAGACCGTCCCTGAGGGAAAAGGGCTGCCCTTTTGCCTCAGGAACGATCTGCGCATGCGCTAAAAAACATTATAAATAACATTCGCGCAGCGGGCCTTCCTCAGAAGGCCCCGGACAGCCGGCCGGGGAAAACGTCCCCGAGCTGGCTGCAACAATTAAGGGGCGCCTGGGCCAGCGGCCCGGAGCGGCGCCTGGAGCGGCCCCTCGTCGGGCGCCCCCCAAAATCACGGCGCGCCCTATGGCCGCGCCGAAGATTTGTAAGAGGGGGGTTATAGGGTGGAGGCGTCACTTGGGTGACACGCGCGCCCTGCTATGGAGCGGCGCGCGCCCTAGTGACGCCACTGGGAGAGCCCAACTATCATGCAGGCCACCCTTTCAGCAGCGCCACTTCTGCCAAGATGTCACTTCGCAGACCACCTGTCAGCTGCTGAATAGCGAAGTGACACCTCGACATAAGTAGCGCTGCTGAAATGGTTGCCTGGTGACCATTGGGCTCTCCAAGCATGATAATTGGGCTCTCCGATATCTTGAAAATATTAACCAGATTTGCATATTTGCAGGAGTTCTGGCTCAGTTGGTAGAGCGGCCGTCTCATATGCCTGAAGATCTGAAGAACAGCATTTTGGGACACCTGGAAGGATACTGTGCTGTTGGAGAGCTGTCGGCATGCCGCTGACAAGCTGCAGAGCCTCTGTGAGGGAGAGAAGCTGCAGCTGCACTTTGAGTGGGAGTCAAGGTTGCCTGTCATTCAAAGTGTGGGAGGTGAATGCCAGAAGAGAGGCCAGACTGTGAAGGAAACCACCTAGTTCTGTGCAGGACTAGAACATATTTTATTGCAAAAACCCCTTGGTATTTAGAAAGCCAGCCTGTGTAAACTGCCTTTGAATTAAGGTCAGAGGAGAAATCCGATGACCAAAGAAAAGGCAGTATATACTGGTCGTTATTACTAATTATTATTATTTCTTCTGTCATTTGCAGCCAATGAGTTCCTACATGAGAACAAGGTGCTTATTTGTGGCAATCATCTGCTTAATGATGTCACTTCTGGCCCTCAACAGGCAACATGAATGCTTTTCGATCTGCTGTATGAAATGTGTTTGACACCCCTGGTCTAACTCATTCAAGCTAACATTGTTTAACATATTGACAGCCCAATTCAACATAACTTCATTTGCAGTGATGCCGTAGCGCTGGTGTGAGCTCCACTGCATCCCACGGGAGGAGGGGTTCCAGCCCCAGGGAAGCCCCTGTGGACCTGGTGGGTCAACTCAAACCTGTGCCAGCTCAGAGGCGTCACACCACCGGGAGCGATTGGGGCGGTGGGCCCCAGGGTGTGGGCCGGTCTTACCTGCCACCCCGTCGCTTCCTCGTTCTCTTCGCAGCCAAGAACGGCTACAGTTCGGCCCTCCCACCCTCCCTTGTGCTTGTTTGGCTCCAAAAAGGAGCCAAAAAGCACTGGCGGGGCGTGTCCGCATGCACGGAGGCGCGCTACGCTACTGACACACGCCCCAGGGGTGGGGTGTGTGGCGGCTGTGGGGGGGCATGTCGGCAGCGGCCCCCACCCAGGGGGGACCTGGAGACTCTTCTATGCCAGCTCTATAGCTGGCACAAGTCTGCATTGACTTGGGAAGGCAGATCAGGCCTGGGAAGGGGTTCAGGATCTGGCATGCACTGCCAAACCTGCCCCCCTCCTTGGCTTTTTCCGCCCTCCTCCCTGCCCCCATCACTACCCCATTCCGCCGCCCTCCACCATTCCGCACCTCTCCCACACTGTTCACCCCCTGCACAGCCTTTCCTGCTCTGGCAGGCCTTTGGCCATCCGCCAGTGCGTGGGAGGCTGCTCCCTCTAGCCTCCCTGCCAGCGGCCTGCAACGCGTGTTGGCAGAGGCTGCTTTGTGACTGCTGTAAAGCAGCCTCCGCCGGCACAGCACACGTTACACTGGTGTGCAGCCAGCATAGAATTGGGCCGTGAATCATTTTAATGAAACATAATTAAATCAATTTGATGGAAAATTCTCATAATTTTTTTAAACTGCAAAGTGAGTGCCCATTGAGTAACAACTTTTGCGCTCACAGCAGGACGTGGGGTGGGGGCTTCTTACATAGCTGCTAGAAAGACCACTGCCAGGAGGCGTTTCCTTAGTTTCCCCATACACTGTAATTGAGATTTCCTTATTTTTCAACATTATAGACAAAAGGTGGAAGTTCGGGGAGGCGCCTAGAATGGGGTGAGGGACTTTTTTATGTTGGGAGGCCACATGTTATTTATTTATTTATTTGTGTTACTTTTATACGTAATTCATTATTATTTTCGCTCACTAGAAAAAGCATTCATTTTTATTTAACGGGTTACAGTTCTTTCCCTAAGAAGCTCTCAGGCCGAAGCTGTGAGTCCCCTGGGCGGAGGTCCGATTACCACCAATTACCAAGTTGCCACCGACAGGAAAGAATAAATAAAAGTTACCAAAAAAACAACAACAACCCTGTGTTTGGTGTTATGTCATGAAATAAAAGACGGATTTAGTATTTGCAGACAAAGACTCAAAAGGCTGCATGTGGGCCTTAAGGCCGCAGGTTCCCCACCCCTGTCCTAGAATGTTCCCAACTCCCTGGGCGAAGGGGCAGCTGCTACACCTTCCTATCGGAATATGACTTCTTGGGGGTGAACAGTCCTGGTCACTAGTCTTTGATGACCAACAACTAGCCCACATTACAGTACTTATGTCTTTATTTTCAAAACCGTTCCTTGCTGTCTTTCAACGAAAATGTTCACAATGTAACTTACTGAAGAACTTAAAAAAAAAAAACCACCAGCTAAAACAATCTGATCTACGCCAATAATTTAAAACTACTGTATATAAAAGCAATGGTAAATATCTTCAGCTAATTCCCCAATCAATGCCTGGCAGAATTTATTTATTTATTTATTTATTTAAAGAATGTATACCCCGCTTTTCTCTTGCCAGAACAAATGCCCAAGGCGGCTTACAAAGTGTTCAAAAATACAAGGTCATCTAATCCAACCCCCTGCCTGTAGCAGGAAATCCTCCTAGAGCATGGGTTCTCAACCTGTGGTACGAGTACCCCTAGGGGTACGTGGACCAATGGCAGGGGGTACGCCAGAGCCTGCCCCTTATCACCATCAATCAGTAGTTAATTACTTGTTAATTAGAACTTAAATACAATCCCCCCGTCTGTCTGTCTGTCTGTCTGTTTGTCTGTCACACACACACACACACACACACACACAAGAGAGAGAGAGAGAGAGAGAGAGAGAGAGAGAGAGAGAGAGAGAGAGAGAGAGAGAGAGTTAAGTAAGACATTTTTTCACATTTAAAATTGTTTTAGTACTTTATTTAACAATTAATTAGCAGGGGGTACTTCAGAAAATTGGACCGTGATAGGGGGTACCCTATCGCCAGCGGGTGGTTAAACCGCTGAACCATGAGCTGTCAATCGAAAGGTCAGCAGTTCGAATTCGCAACTGGGTGAGCTCTCGTTGCTTGGCCAGCTCCTGCCAACCTAGCAGTTCCAAAGCATTTAAATGCGAGTAGATAAATAGGTACCACTTGTGGGAAGGTAAACAGCACTCCGTGTTCCAGCCACATGCTACGCGCTGCGGCAAGGAGAGTCATGCCGGCCACATGACCACGGAGGCGTCTTTGGACAACACTGGCTCTTCGGCTTTGAAATGGGGATGAGCACCACACCCTAGAGTCGGACATGACTGGACTTAATTGTCAGGGGTCACCTTTACCCACCTTTACCTAACATTTGTTAAGGCAAAAAAAAGGTAAATTAGGCTCACAGTTTGAGAATGAAGAAGCTTGCTTGAGGAGCTGATGAGCACAAAATGTCTGAGAATATTCTAGCTTTTCTGAGAACAAAACTATTCTGTGAGGGAAGGGGAAATGGTCAGTTTGGCTGGAATTAAAACCTCCACAGACTAGAGTATTAAAACCTCCTGTCCTAGAGTATCTCCAGCAGGTGCTGTCGAGCCTCTGCTTGAAGGTCTCCAGTGAGGGAGAATCTACCACCTCCCTCGGCAATCTATTCCACTGCCGAACCGCCCTTACCGCCAAGAATTTCTTCCTGATGTCCAACCGGAATCTCCTCTCTTGCAGCTTGTACCCATTTGATCTACTCTCGGAGGCAGTTGAGAACAAATTTCTTTCTCCTTCCGTATGACAGCCCTTCAGGTATTTGAAGAGTGCTATCATATCATATAATATATTCTGAGAGTGCCTTGGACTGCAAGAAGATCCAACCAGTCCATACACCAGGAAATCAAGCCAGACTGCTCACTTGAGGGGATGATAGTAAAGGCAAAACTGAAGTACTTTGGCCACATAATGAGAAGACATGATACCCTGGAGAAGATGCTGAGGATAGGGAAAGTGCAAGGCAAAAGGAAGAGGGGCTGACCAAGGGCAAGATGGATGGATGATATTCTGGAGGTGACGGACACAACCTTGGGGGAGCTGGGGGTGGCAATGGCCGACAGGAAGCTTTGGCATAGGCTGGTCCTGGGAAACTACAGGCCGGTCAGCCTAACATCTGTTCCAGGTAAGATAGTGGAAAGCCTCATCAAGGATAAAATTGTAAAACATATAGAAGAACAAGCTTTGCTGAGGGAGAATCAGCATGGCTTCTGCAAAGGTCTTGCCTCAGAAACCTTTTAGAATTCTTTGAAAAAGTCAACAGGCATGTGGATGCGGGAGAACCCATGGATATTATATATCTGTATTTTCAGAAAGCGTTTGACACGGTCCCTCATCAAAGGCTCCTGAAAAAACTCCACAGTCAGGGAATAAGGGGGCAGGTCCTCCTATGGATTAGGAACTGGTTGAAGACTAGGAAACAGAGAGTGGGTGTCAATGGGCAATTTTCACAATGGCGAGAGGTGAAAAGCGGTGTGCCCCAAGGATCGGTCTTGGGACCGGTGCTTTTCAACTTGTTCATAAATGACCTGGAGTTGGGGATAAGCAGCAAAGTGGCCAACATTGCAAATGACACTAAACCTTTCCGAGTGGTGAAGACCAGAAGGGATTGTGAAGAGCACCACAAGGATATCTCCAAACTGGGAGAATGGGCAGCAAAATGGCAGATGCACTTCAATGTACGTAAGTGTAAAGTGATACACACTGAGGTAAGAAATCAAAGCTTCACATATACACCAAGGGTTCTGAGCTGTCTGTGACGGATCAAGAGAGAGATCTTGGGGTGCTGGTGGACAGGTCAATGAAAGTGTCGACCCAATGTGCGGTGGCTGTAAAGAAGGCCAATTCCATGCTTGGGATTATTAAAAAGGGATTGAGAATATAATAGTCAATATTATTATGTCATTGTACAAATCAATGTTTAAGGCCACATCTGGAGTATTGCGTCCAGTTCTGGTTGCCACATCTCAAAAAGGATATAGTGGAATTGGTCAAAGGTGCAGAGGAGAGTGACCAAAATGATTAGTGGGCTGGGGCATCTCCCTTATGAGGAAAGGCTACAGCGTTTGGGGCTCTTCAGTCTAGAAAAAAGGCGGTTGAGGGGGTGACATGATTGAGACGTATAAAATTATGCATGGGATAGAGACAGTGGATAGACGGACGTTCTTTTCCCTCTCGCACAATACCAGAAACAGGGGACATCCACTAAAAATGAGTGGAGGGAGTATTAAAACAAACAAAAGAAAATATTTCTGTACCCAGCACGTAATTCGTTTGTGGAACTCCTTGCCACAGGATGTGGTGATGGCACCTGGCCTAGATGCCTTTAAAAGGGGATTGGACAGATTTATGGAGGAAAAGGCCAAAAGGTTACAAGCCATGATGGGGATAAGCAACCTCCTGGTCTTAGTAATAGACTATCTCTTAATGCCAGATGCAAGGGAGTGGCAACAGGATACAGGTTATCTTGTTGTCTTGTGTGCTCCCTGAGGCATCTGGTGGGGCCACTGTGTGATACAGGAAGCTGGACTAGATGGGCCTTTGGCCTGATCCAGCAGGGCTCTTCTTATGTTCTTATGGACAGGGACATGCAGTGTAGGTGCGGCAGGTGAGGCAAAACTACCAAGTCATACTCCGCAGAAAAAAGCAGCAGCCTAACCCTGTGATTGGTTAGGCTACGCCTTTTTTCCATGGACTACGATGGGGCGCTTCTGCCTCACCTGCTGCCCCTGCACCGCACGTCCCTGCTGCTGGAACTGTCATGTGGCAGCCGACAAGGCACCCAAGACCACCTGACCAGTCAGAGGACAGGTAGAGATGCCCAGGCGGTCTTAAACTATCCAATCAAACAGATCAGTAACATCATCAACCCTCGGTTTCTTAAGGCACAAGGACGTTTGAGTGTGTCCTGACTTGGCTCCCTCAGAGAACACATCTGTGTCATTGTGGCTACACTTTCACACACCTCCAAGGGATGAGAGAGGTGTGACGGACTCTTCTAAAGTACGAGAAGAATGGGAACAATGGAATTTAGATGCATTGAATTATTATGCTATTAACAGCCCAATCCTGCCTAAGATGCGGCAGCTGACCTAACGGGCTGGCCGCTGCATACTAGGCCCATTGTGGGCCGTAGCAGCACTGCACGGGCTCACCTCAAGGTAAGGGGATGTTCGTCCCCTTCCCTCAGTGTAAGCAGCGCAGGCCCCAATGGGCTAGCGTCCAGGGAGGCCATGTAAGGCCAGCCCAGGCTGGGAAGGGGCTCAGGATATCAGTGCAACTCAGCACCGATATCCCCGCCCCCACCCAGCCCGGGCCAGCCAATGTCCCCCTTCCTCGGCACCCCTGCCTGCCCTCCCCCCGCCCCTGCACCGATTGGGGAGGGACCTACCTGCATTGGCAGGTGCAAGTCCTGGGCAGCAGCTGAGTGAGCACCAGCGCCGCTTATTCACAAGGAGCTGCAATTGTGCTTTACGTCTCTTTTGTGTCTCCTTAGGCCAGCAGACTGAGCACTCAATCCGCGGCGGGCCTATCCTTGTGCAGAATTGTACCGTACGTTTACCTGTAATCACCTGCTTGTATTTTTGATAGGATCATAGGATCCGTACCTTGATACTGCCAACACCCAAGCCATTTCCAAGCCTGTTTGTTGTATTCTTTCACCCTTGAATTTTTCAATCTGCCCCCTACTATATTTTAAATAAATTCTTGTTTTTGTGTTTCAAACATTTAGCTGCCTGCTTAACCCAATCAGAGCCTTGCCCCCTAGCCCTCCTAGATGCTGGGCTACGTACTACTACAAGCACTAGAACTGTGAGGATTAGCCACACAACTGGGAGGACGGCCTTCAAGGATGCTCTCTCTCTCTCTCTCTCTCTCTCTCTCTCTCTCTCTCTCTCTCTCTCTCTCTCTCTCTGCCTGGCTAAACTATCCCTGTGGTGTCAGCAGAGAGAGTCTACGGATTTTGGCCCTGGCAGAGGAGCAGATCTGAGGGGAAAAGGAGGCACCAGCTTCAGACCTTTCCCAGCAGTCCTCTCTATGGTTTTTATATCCATGGATGACTGGATCCCAGTGATCCTCATTGTTCCACCCGAGGTCTGATATGTCCACAGTATGAACGTTTTCAGTTCACCCCAAGCACTCCTGCGTCTGGTCTGCACTTGGAGCCTTCTGCTATTTGCATATCAGCACCTGTACACTTTGTCAAACATTTGTTGTGTGAGCTACGGTCAGCTTTCCCCCAAAGGTCACTTTAAAAACTGCCCTGAAACCTTTTGGGCTGCGCCCTGGGGCCCTTGCAGTTCAACACCATTAAGATGCCAACAAGTGGCCAAGGAAAACTTTCCGAGCCCTCCCAGTATCCAAAAACCCTAGCGTAGCAGAATGGTAGGGTCTCTGTCCACGAGCTGGAACAATATCATTGAGGCCTCGATACTGATCCACCCCACCCCACATAATGGAGCCTGGTGTATCATCTGTCCCATACAGCAGCAGACACAGGTTTGGGCTCTTTATTAGTGTCTAGCACTTTTCATTTTGAAGATCATAAAACCATGATCTTTATCTTAGACCATATTAAACTATTTGCATGGATTATGGCTATACTCCTATACCCATTCACCAGAGAGTAACCTCCAGTTAAACCACTGAACCATGAGCTGTCGATCAAAAGGTCGGCAGTTCGAATCTGCGTGATGGCTCCTGCCAACCTAGCAGTTTGAAAGCAAGAAATTGCAAGTACAATTATTTATTTATTTATTTATTTATTTATTTTATAGAATTTTTACCCCGCCTTTCTCCCACCAGGGCAACCAAGGCGGCTTACAACAAAAATATTAATACATAAATACATTTAAAATCAAGAATTAAAATAATTAAAAACAATTAAAACAATTAAAACAGCCCCAGTGGGTCATCCACATTTGTTAAAAGCAATTTGTTAAAAAGCCATTTGTTAAAAAGCCAGCCCACCATGTCAGACATCAAATGCTGATCTAAATAAAAATGTCTTGAGGCCCCGCCGAAAGGTCTCTAAGGAGGGAGCCGTTCTTAATTCCAGGGGGAGGGAATTCCATAATTGGGGCGCCACTGCCGAGAAGGCTCTATTCCGCGCCGCCATCCCCCTCACCTCCGTCAGTGGCGGCACGGTCAACAGGGCCCCCCCTGATGACCTCAGAGTACGGGTCGGATTATAAGGAAGGAGGCGGTCCCTCAAATACCCTGGACCCGAGCCGTAAAGGGCTTTAAAAGTCAAAACTAGCACTTTGAATTGTGCCCGGAAACGAACCGGCAGCCAGTGTAGCCGCTGAAGCAACGGTCCGACTGAGTCGAACCGACAGGCCCCAGCAACCACCCGGGCCGCCGCATTCTGCACTAGTTGCAGTTTCCGAACAGTCTTCAAAGGCAGCCCCACGTAGAGCGCATTGCAGTAATCTAGTCTAGATGTCACTAGGGCATGGGTCACCGTGGCCAGGTCTGCACGATCCAGGTACGGTCGCAGCTGGCGCACCAGCCGAAGCTGGGCAAAAGCCCCCCTGGCCACAGCCGCCACCTGGGAATCCAGGAGCAGCTGCGCATCCAGGAGAACCCCCAAGCTGCGGACCTGCTCCTTCAGAGGGAGTACAACCCCATTCAGAGCAGGACGATGATCCAGTACCTGAGTCGTAGACTTCTGGACCAACAGAACCTCTGTCTTATCAGGATTTAATTTCAGCTTGTTAGCCCCCATCCAGCTCCCAACTGCCTCCAGACAACGATTCAGGACATCGACCGCCCCCTTGGAGTCAGGTGGAAAGGAGAGAAAGAGCTGGGTGTCATCCGCATACTGATGACTCCTTACCCCAAATCCCCGGATGACCTCTCCCAGCGGCTTCATATAGATATTAAACAGCATGGGGGATAGAATTGACCCTTGCGGCACCCCACACCTCAAGGGCAAGGGTGCCGAACAAGCATCCCCCAGCACCACCTTCTGGGATCTATCAGCCAGGAAGGAGCGGAACCACCTCAGAACGGTGCCTCCAAGCCCCAACCCAGCCAACCGACCCAGAAGGACACCATGGTCAATGGTGTCAAAAGCCGCCGAGAGGTCCAGCAGGACCAACAGGGACGCACTCCCCCTGTCCAGTCCCCGGCGCAGGTCATCCACCAAGGCGATCAAGGCCGTCTCTGTCCCGAACCCCGGCCTGAAGCCAGACTGGAATGGATCCAGATAATCAGCTTCCTCCAAGACCCTCTGAAGCTGAGACGCCACTACCCGCTCGATCACCTTGCCCAGAAACGGGATATTTGAGACTGGCCGGAAGTTGTTCAAAATCGTAGGATCCAAGGAGGGTTTCTTCAGGAGGGGGCGCACCACCGCCTGCTTCAAAGACAGCGGCACCACCCCCTCCCTCAGAGATGAATTTACCACCCTCCCCGTCCACTCAGCCAGCCCCACCCGGGCAGCTCTAATCAGCCATGCCGGACAAGGGTCAAGTGGGCAAGCAGATGGTCTCACGCTCCAAAGAATCTTGTCCACATCCTCAGGTTCTACAAGCTGAAAAGAATCCCAGGAAGAACAACAGACAGGTGCCTCAGGGACATCATTAGATACTGCTAATGCAGCATCCAAGTCATGCCGAATCCGATCGACTTTGTCCACGAAGTGCTTTGCAAACTCGTCACAGCGAGCCACCGTGTGTTCCGCCCCATCTACTGGGGGGACCAGATGGAGCAGGCCCCGGACTACACGGAAAAGCTCAGCTGGACGGTTCTCCGCGGACGCGATGCCGGCAGAAAAGAAAGCCCTCTTAGCTGCCGCCACCGCCACGGAATAGGCTCTGAAATGAGCTCTAGCCCGTGCCCGGTCGGAGTCAGCACAAGTTTTCCGCCACCGTCGCTCAAGGCCTCTGCCCTGCCGCTTCATCGTCCGCAGCACCTCAGTAAACCAAGGGGCCGCTCTGACTCTGCGGCTTGGTCGAGGACGCTCAGGAGCGATCAGATCCAGGGCCCTGGTCATTTCCCCATTCCAGAGGTCAACCAGGGCTGAGTTCCAGCCCCCAACAAGGCCCAGGTGTCTCCAACTTAAAGGGGACCACACTCCCAGCTCTCAGCACCCAGAGAAGCCCAACAAACTGACTGGCAAGCCAGTGGCTCTTTCAAGCAGCTCACCTGGGGAGGGACAGAGAGAGATTGCTGAGTTCCAGCCCCCAACAAGGCCCAGGTGTCTCCAACTTAAAGGGGACCACACTCCCAGCTCTCAGCACCCAGAGAAGCCCAACAAACTGACTGGCAAGCCAGTGGCTCTTTCAAGCAGCTCACCTGGGGGAGGGACAGAGAGAGATTGCTGAGTTCCAGCCCCCAACAAGGCCCAGGTGTCTCCAACTTAAAGGGGACCACACTCCCAGCTCTCAGCACCCAGAGAAGCCCATATTATTAATAGGTACTGCCTTGGCGGGAAGGTAACAGCGTTCCATGTGCCTCGGCGTTGAGTCATGGCGGCCACATGACCACAGAAGCGTCTTCGGACAGCGCTGGCTCTTCGGCTTCGTAACAGGGATGAGCACCGCACCCTAGAGTCGGACACGACTGGACTTAATTGTTAAGGGAATACCTTTACCTTTTTTTAACCTCCAGTGAACATAGTTCAGAGAAAACATGTATAGGATGCAAACCAAAGCATCCATTTTTGTGGTGAGTGTTCTTCCGAGTACTGGCTGACTGTTCTCTAATTGGTTTTTATAATTAGTCCTATCTGTTCTCCAACATATGCCAGCTCATAGTCATCATTCAGCCATCACACAAACACGTGATTATTCTGTTTTTATCCACTGCCGTAGCTAATCTGATCCAAAAGGTATGCAAGAGGAAGACACAATCAGACCAACAGGAGTTCATAAGACTTTTGAGTTACACAACACTCTTCCTGCTGCTGCTGCTGTTCGGGGGTTTGGGGTGTAGAAAGAAAAAACAGATGCTTTGGAATAAGGACCTGCATGGCCTTAAACCTGGGTCTGTAGCCACCCTGATCAAACAGCTAACTCTTTGTTTCGCTTTATTAACAGAAGCAGCACAACAACTTATGCAAATGAGCAGATATATGGGATTGTGCTCAATTTACATAACATATAAGGGCCAGTGTTTTTTTAACCCCTGTGCTGCATGCAGCTCAATCCCTTTGCTAAGGGGTCAATCATTTTTGGCCAGCTCTGATAAGCAGCTCTGTCCCTGGGCTCATACTGCATCCTTGTGAGAGGTCAGGGACAATCCCCTGTTTCACTGCTGAGCATTCATTTTGGAGCTGGAAAGCAAGGAGAGCTTTGTGTTTGACCTTCTAGGAACCCTGCAACAGTGGACCCCAGCCTTCCTCCCAGTGTTGGAGCAGAGGAGAGGGCAGGGACCGCTGTGCAAGGGCCATCCTGCTCGCCAGTAGGCAGTGACACACTCACCTTGGTGAGTGAAAATGTGGACCCCCTACCTCTATTCCACTTGTTCACACCTGCATGTCCATCACTTGAAGACTGAAATATCAAGCGATAGTTTCTGTGTGGCCATGAGCCGTCACAAGTCAAACACCACAGACGGAACTTTTCACAGGGCCTCAAAAGCAGTCATGCTTAGCAGTTGACAGAGTCAGCTGCAGGTCACCAAACGACCTGCATGTATGGGTGTAGACTCAGGCACCCACCCTCCGATAACGCTCTAGTTCCCGTGTTGGTGGTTGCTAGGGCAGAGAGCCTGGAGGCTTGGCCTGCCTAGCAACGGTGAGAGCCAATGCAGGTAACTTCAGCACCCGTTGTCTCCTCACACACACAAGGATGGATCTCCTCTCCAAAGTACTTCCTTCCCACCTCCTTGTGTTAGCATTTCGTTTCCACATGGGTTCCTGTGTGAGGCAGTCCAACAAGAACACGTTGCAGTGCTCAGAATATTCCCAGCGAGTGGCCTCACTGGGACCAAGTGGCTCACTGGGACAAAGTGGCAAGGTAAAAAAGACACTGCGAGTTAAGCAGCTGGGCGAGGAGAAGGTAAGTGAACTCTCTCAGTTGTGCAGCTTTGTCTAACTTTAATTTACCATTAACTGTAAAGGACTTGGTTAAAGCAACCTTAAGCTACCTTAAACTTAAGATAGAACTAAGCCTAGCTAGAACTAAGCCTAGCTAAGTAGAACTAAATATAACCTGAGGAGGGGAATTTTAAGGTCCAGTAGCTAGGACACAGGCTCAGAAGCTAGGTGGGGAAATTAAATAGATTCAAATAAACAAACAAGCACCTATCTAAAAGACAGGGGCAGAAACTGGACAAGCCTGGGAGCTGATTCTAAAGAGAATTGCAGTCCAAATCTAAACAGGTCTACTCTGAGTAAAACCAGTGTTTACTCAAGAGTAAAAGCCCAGGGCAGAGACCTGAGTCTACTTTAGAGTAGGAGCCCAAAACAAAACAGGAGGCGGCTAAAAGAAGGGGAGAAAGCAAGCTAAACTATCTTAAGCAGAGTTAAACCTTAAGCAGAGTTTAAAACATACAGACCGCATGGTATAGTAGGCCAGATGTAAATTGAGGCAGCAACAGGAATTTCCTGCCAGTAACCCCCATCAGGCCCCACCCCCCTTAGAGGCCAATCTTTTCAAACTTTCAGGTAGGCAGGGGGAGGAGCTACACAACATCTGGGGCTGGTTTGGGAGTGAGCCCTTTCAGGAGCAGCGAGTGGCCTCACTGGGACGCAGTGGCTCACTGGGACAAAGTGGCAAGGTAAAAAAGACACTGCGAGTTAAGCAGCTGGGTGAGTTCAGCAGCGGGGCGAGGAAGCCAGGCCCCACACACTGCCCGGCACTTTCCTTGAAGAGAGGACAGAGGAAGAGAGGAGAGCTCCAACAACCTTGAAGAGAGGAGAGTTCCAACAACATTAAGGTACCCAAAGTTTGATAAATCCATAACTTACACTCAAAAGCTATGCAGTCAGACAGCCAGCAGAAGGGTGGGGGCTATCCAGTCTTTTGCACTGAGTGTCACATGTATGGCTATCTGCCTCTTGGGCACAAGTCATGGGTGTGTGCTCGGTGCAAAGAGCTCCAGGCTCTCAGGGAACGGGTTCGCTCCCTTGAAGCCACGGTTGCTGACCTGGAGAAGCAGAGACAGGTAGAGAGGAACCAGGGTGAGACTTCTAGGGACGTGGAGGCATCGTCCCACCCTCAGTTGGCCAGCTCCTCAGCTGTCAGGAAAGGGAGTCTCAGGGCTGGAGGACGTTGCTCTGGAAAAGAGGGAAACAATCCCACAGTGGGGACCCCTTCTTCAGGTGATGGGCCCGTATCCCGTCGCACTATGGATACTCCTCTGGGGAGGGGGTGAAGGGGGCTTCTTGTCGTGGGTGACTCTATAGTCAGGAACATAGAGAGGGGGGTCTGTGACGGATGTGAGGACCGTACGGTGACTTGCCTACCTGGTGCGAAGGTTGCGGACATCACCTCTCGTCTAGATAGGCTGGTAGAGAGTGCTGGGGAGGAGGTAGCGGTTGTGGTGCATGTTGGCACCAACGACGTGGGGAAATGTAGCCGGGCGGTCCTGGAGGCCAAATTTAGGTTGCTAGGTAGGAAGCTCAAATCCAGGACCCCAAAGGTAGCGTTCTCAGAAGTGCTACCTGTTCCACGCGCAGGGCCAGCTAGGCAGGCGGAGCTCAGGGGTCTCAATGCGTGGATGAGACGCTGGTGTCAGGAGGAGGAGTTTAAGTTTGTTAGGCACTGGGGAACGTTTTGGGACAAGCCGGGCCTGTACAAGAGGGACGGGCTTCACTTGAACCAAAACGGAACCAGACTGCTGGCGCGTAACATTAAGAAGGTGGCAGAGCAGCTTTTAAACTGACTCCTGGGGGAAAGCCGACAGGAGCCGAGGGGCATCCGGTTTGGGACTCCTCATCCCTAGGGAATGAGGGTGCAGAGGATGGGGAACAGTCAAGTAATAGCAGAGTAAAAATTGGGAGTGGTAGCGTGATGGGACATGACAGCCAGTCTAGCAGGACAGAAGGCTGCAGGAATAAAGGTGCAAACATGCAGCCCTTCTTGGGGGACCAGGTATATAAATGCTTTTATGCAAATGCCCGAAGTCTACGGGCAAAGATGGGAGAACTGGAATGTTTGGTGGCTAGGGAAAACATTGACATAGTAGGTATAACAGAAACCTGGTGGAATGCGGAGAACCAGTGGGATACTGCAATTCCAGGATATAAACTCTATAGGAGGGACAGAGAGGGGCGTGTTGGAGGTGGGGTGGCCATCTATGTCAAAGAGGGGGTAGAATCCACCAGAGTAGAGCTGGAGGGGGGCTCTGACTCCTCCGTAGAATCACTGTGGGTTAGATTACCAGGCTCAAAGAGTGATGTAATAGTAGGGGCATGCTACCGTCCTCCAGATCAAAAACCTGAAGGGGATCTTGAAATGAGGAAGCAAATCAGGGAGGTGTCAATGAGAGACAGGGTTGTAGTCATGGGGGACTTCAATTATCCTCACATCGACTGGGTCAATTCATGCTCAGATCATGAAAGAGAGACTGGATTTCTGGATATGCTAAATGACTGTGCCTTAGAGCAGCTTGTCATGGAACCGACCAGAGGACAGGTGACTGGACTTGATATTGTGTGGCACTCAAGATCTGGTCAGGGAGGTAAATGTTACCGAACCGTTGGGGAACAGTGACCATGCTGCGATCTGTTTCGCCATGCATGTCGGAGGGAGAGTGCCGAGCAAATCTGACACGAAAACCCTTGACTGCCGAAGGGCTGACTTCCCCAAAATGAGGAGACTAGTTAAAAAAAAGCTGAAAGGGAAGGTAAAAAGAGTCCAATCGCTCCAGAGTGCATGGAGGCTGTTTAAAACAACAGTCATAGAGGCCCAGCGGGAGTGTATCCCACAAAGGAGGAAGGGCTCAACCAAGTCCAGGAGGGTGCCGGCATGGCTAACAAGCACAGTTAAGGAGGCTGTAAAAGGCAAGGAAGCTTCCTTCCGTAAATGGAAGTCTTGCCCTAGTGAGGAAAATAAACAGGAGCACAAACTGTGGCAAAAGAAATGTAAAAAGATGATACGGGAGGCCAAGCAAGACTTTGAGGAACGTATGGCAGGCAACATAAAAGGGAATAATAAAAGCTTCTTCAAATATGTTAGAAGCAGGAAACCTGCCAGGGAAACGGTTTGTCCGCTGGATGGTGAGGGAGAGAAAGGGGTGATAAAAGGGGACTTGGAGACTGCAGAGAAGTTAAATGAGTTCTTTGCATCTGTCTTCACGGCAGAAGACCTCGGGCAAATACCGCTGCCGGAACGTTCTCCCCTGACTAAAGAATTAAGTCAAATAGAGGTTAAAAGAGAAGACGTCTCAGACTTAATTGACAAAATAAAGATCAATAAATCACCAGGCCCGGATGGCATCCACCCAAGAGTTCTGAAGGAACTCAAGAATGAAGTTGCTGACCTCTTGACCCAAATATGCAACTTGTCCCTTAAAACGGCCACTGTGCCAGAGGATTGGAGGATAGCTAATGTCACGCCAATCTTTAAAAAAGGAAGGAGGGGGGACCCGGGAAACTACAGGCCGGTCAGCCTAACATCTGTTCCAGGGAAGATGGTGGAAAGTCTCATTAAGGATAAAATCTTAAAATACATAGAAGAACAAGCTCTGCTGAGGGAGAGTCAGCATGGCTTCTGCAAGGGGAAGTCTTGCCTCACAAACCTGTTAGAATTTTTTGAAAAGGTCAACAGGCATGTGGATGCGAGCGAACCCGTGGATATTATATATCTGGATTTTCAGAAGGCGTTTGACACGGTCCCTCATGAAAGGCTCCTGAGAAAACTCCACAGTCAGGGAATAAGAGGGCAGGTCCTCTTGTGGATTAGGAACTGGTTGAAGACCAGGAAACAGCGAGTGGGAGTCAATGGGCAATTTTCACAATGGTGAGAGGTGAAAAGCGTTGTGCCCCAAGGATCGGTCTTGGGACCGGTGCTTTTCAACTTATTCATAAATGACCTGGAGTTGGGGATAGGCAGTGAGGTGGCCAAGTTTGCAGATGACACTAAACATTTCCGGGTGGTGAAGACCAGCAGGGATTGTGAAGAGCTCCAGAAGGATCTCTCCAAACTGGGAGAATGGGCAGCAAAATGGCAGATGCGCTTCAATGTAAGTAAGTGCAAAGTGATGCACATTGGGGCAAGAAACTGGATTAATAAATGCTTTTGATTTATTATGATATATAATATGTATCTTATGATTCTTATGATTCTTGAGGGGGGAAATGTATCTTATGATTCTTGAGGGGGGAAATGTAGGATAAAAGTCATGGAAAGTTTTGAGGCACAGGCTGGAGAATGGAAAGTTCTAGGTGAAAAGTTTTAAACATGCTGAGTCTCCGCTTTTGTAATCACGCTTGCGCAGTAGAGTTTTCTTTGTTCGAGAATGGAATGTAGAAAAGTGGGCATGTGCCCAAATAAGGGCATGAGGGCATAAGGGTAGCTGAGCCAATTAGAAGAACTAAAGCTTTTCGAGTGTATGCCATGCGTACTGAAGGTATAAAGGTTAAGACCATGCTTGCATCTTGGCTCTCAGCCTCCTTTGATTGTGCTGTGAGACGCGAGCTCGCAAATAAAGCTGTTAGTAAAAAAGCTTTTCCTCCTCCGGCCATCCTTGGGTCTTCAGTGTTTGGTCTCCAGCCAACAAAACCAAAATTTCACATATACGCTAATGGGTTCTGAGCTGTCTGTGACGGATCAAGAGAGAGATCTTGGGGTGCTGGTGGACAGGTCGATGAAAGTGTCGACCCAGTGTGCGGCGGCTGTGAAGAAGGCCAATTCCATGCTCGGGATCATTAAAAAAGGGATTGAGAATAAAACGGCCAATATCATTCTGCCTTTGTACAAATCGATGGTAAGGCCACATCTGGAGTATTGTGTCCAGTTCTGGTCACCACACCTCAAAAAGGATATAGTTGAATTGGAAAAGGTGCAGAAAAGAGCGACCAGAATGATTCGTGGGCTGGAGCACCTCCCTTATGAGGAAAGGCTACAGCGTCTGGGGCTTTTCAGCCTAGAAAAAAGGCGCCTGAGGGGGGACATGATTGAGACTTATAAAATTATGCATGGAATGGAGAGAGTGGATAGAGGGAAATTCTTCTCCCTCTCGCACAACACCAGAACCAGGGGACATGTACTAAAATTGAGTGGAGGGAGAGTTAGAACAGACAAAAGAAAATATTTCTTTACCCAGTGTGTAATTCATCTGTGGAACTCCTTGCCACAGGATGTGGTGATGGCATCTGGCCTAGATGCCTTTAAAAGGGGTTTGGACAGATTAATGGAGGAAAAGACCATCACAGGCTACAAGCCATAAGCAACCTCCTGGTTTTTTTTAGAAGTGGGTTTTCTCTGTGCCAGGTGCAAGGGAGTGGCAACAGGACACAGGTATCTTGTTGTCTTGTGCTCCCTGAGGCATCTGGTGGGGCCACTGTGTGACACAGGAAGCTGGACTAGATGGGCTTTTGGCCTGATCCAGCAGGGCTCTTCTTATGTTCTTATGTTCCCTCTTAATTAGACTGTGTGGCAATTCGTTCTTCCTTTAATTTACCTTCCCGCCATAATCTCCGTCATGGTCAGGAGGCAGATGTTGAGGGAGATTAACAGAGCAACTCAGTGGGACAAACACCTCGTCAAACGAGGAAAATGTTTCCACATCTCGACAGCACATTTCCAGAGGAGTCTTTTTAATAAGTACAGTGTTTGTGCCAGATAAATATCAGATTTCAAATTTTTCCAACCTGCTTCATTGCCCTGCATAGGGAGACACCACCGGTCTGACAGCTGCGCTTTCTCAGGAGGAGAAAAGCATTTGCAGCATCCACCCACCCACCCACCCACACACACACACACACACACACACACCCTGCTGTGAAGAGCTGCCAGCTTGCTTGGCCCAGTTCAGTTGGGCTCCGAGGCCAGTGAGGGTGAAGCGAGCAGAGGAACACAAGGAGGGGGGAGGTCCCAGCAGGAGGGAAGACAGCCAGGGCGTATACTGTACCGTCCTCCTCTCATAATGGGCAGAGAACCACCAGCAGAAGATGAAAGGGAGGACTTGGAAGCTGAGGCGTCTTTGGGCGGTTGCTAACCCACGGGAGAGAGAAGGAATGCTGGGGAGAGGCCATATCTTATCTATGAAAGACAGTTCCTGTCGGGAACCAGATATGACTCCCGACACGGAGTAACGCTATGGCCAAAAGTGATTAAAGGCACAGGACTGCTAGCTGCAGGGCAAGCAGTCTGGAGGTTACTCGCGGTCACTGCCGGCGCAATGCTGTCTTCCAGTGCTAATTGCTTGGCTGAGTCTTGGCGCGCTTTTCAGGCGCTTTTTGATCTTTTTGAACACCTGCTCTGCTACTCTATGGTAATTACATCTTGACAGCTCGCCGCTGTTGCTCACTAGAAGTCCACAGAAGGGGACAAAACGTCATGGTTTTAACTTTTGATTGTTTTAAATCCTCGTTTTTACATGCTTTTAACGTGTTTCAATGTGTGTTTTAAATGTGTTTTTAAATGTATCCACTAGTTTTATTTCATTTTTTTACATGGCACTAGAACCTGTATATCCTACTTCTTTGAACATTGTATCTGGCCATGAAAGCTTTCACTCTCTACAGAAAACAACAGGTTTTGTCTCTGCATGAAGCCTCCTTTTGATGGCCCAAGAGAAGGGAAGCCACAGAGTTCATCTACTCAGATGACGTTGGGCAGAACCCAAGATGGCAGCTGGGTCAGTGTCTTTGGTGAGCAATAGTTCAGCAAGGCAATGGGCCCTCAAGCATCATCATCATCATCATCATCATCATGGCCTCAGTTTTGGGGTAGGTGGTGGTTCAGTGAGTTCAGAAGACAAACGACACAGGACTGGAGGACTGCATGAAATCTGTACATGTTGGCTTCCCACAATGCATCCCAAATCAACACTTCTGGCTACAGAACAGATACAGTTGCAAGGCTGGCTGACTGGCTTACTTACACCATGCTCTGTCCAAGTGGCTAGTGCCCAGTGAGGACCCAGCTGCGACTCTTAAACACGTATCCTGTGCTGCAGCTTCAGATCATACAGTGCCCTGTTTGTCCTTATGCAACCTTGGCATAAGGTGCAGGGGACTCTTGAGCTTTATCTGCCAGGAATTGAGCCGGAGGGTCCTGCTGCCATGGCGAATCAAGCAGGCGTACCGCCCTTCACTGAACTCGGTGGCAATGACACGCAAGTCCTGGCTGGGAAGGAGCTCGAAGCCCGAGATGGAGTGGGAAAGCGGCTCCCCATCTTTATACCAGCTGCAAGTGAGGAGGAGACGGCAGGGGTCAGAGAGAGAAGACGATGCAGTAGAAAGCGACTGGCAGCACAGACCACTTTGCTCATGTCCTCCTTCTCCAAAGCAGATGCATCTTCCCTGCAGCTCTGCACTCTTAATAAGATGGCAACCCTTCCCAATGCCAATGTGCGCAGCACCCAGAAAGAAGTTGGCCACGCCCTCCCACCATGCAAGGTCTGCTAGCTATCATCAGCCCCAAAGAAGCAGGAGGAAGGTCAGTGGGCAAGCGGGCAAACAGGAGCGTGCTGGCTGGCCCCGCTGAGGGCCATACGTTCCCAAATGTCTCTGCATTTGATGTTTGGCTGCAGAGGTAAGCATGAGGCGCAGCAGCGATAGTCCTTCCCAGCAACTGAGATCACTGCCTAGCCAGCATGCTCTGTCATGGGGGGGGGGAGAGGAACTCTCCCCAGTCTCAGCCCTTGCTTCTGCAGATAAGCAAGGGGTCCTCAGGGGCAGATTGGCGTAGGGGGCATGGCTAGCCAGCATACTACTCCCTCTCCCCCCCAAATAGGGCTCGTTTCATTAGCATTTATTCATTGAGACCATGTTTATCCCACCTTTCCCTCCAGAAAACGAGGTGCTCAACAAGAATAAAATGCAGTTAAAAACAACAAATAAATACAATAATAGCACAGTGCAGTGAAAACACTATAGCAGCAGGAGCAGTAAAAAACAATTACCCACCCATTGCGTTACTGAAATCTGATTGTGTTTGAGTCAGGCCCAGAGCATCAGTTTAAGACTTGGCAGTGGAAGGGGGCGGGGGGGGCATTCCAGCAGAAGCTTTCAAAGTTTCCAGATACATTAAAGTCAAGGAAGATGTGAATAGTGTTTAATTTAAGAACGAGAAGGACCTGGACTCAGACCAGTACTGGAATGCTGTCATATGCCCTGGAAAGAAACCTTCTGTGTGTGTCGGTTCATGCTGCGCTTGTTCAATGGAGAGGAGAAAGCACTCTGCTCATACTCAGAGGCACTCTTCTTAGAATCCTAGATTTGGAAGGGGCCTTCAAGACCATTTGGGTCCAACCCCCTGCTTGAAGCAGGAAAATTATAATGTTATTATAATTCTAAATTAATACTTTATTGTAGACTGGAAACTCTCACGGCTCGGTATAATATGCAATGAAATCGGATATATGGGTTTATCAGCCATGTCCCCCCAAAATTCTTTAAAAACTTTTAAAAGTTCTTTTAAAAGCTTTTAAATAATTTTTTGGGACATGGCTGATAAACCCATATATCCGATTTCATTGGACATAATACTTTACTATGCAGTCATGGGTTTCTTAGAGGAGGAGGAGGGACATGGGTGGTGGTAAATCCACCTGCTTTTTCTTCCAATATGGTTCCAAAGCAAAACAAAATGTCACGTTAAAGGCCATTAAGGAAACAAATGGAGATCTGGGCAGCACCTCCAGTCACCCCCAAGCAGACTTTGGTGCTCTGCAGCATTTCCTGCCTTTCTGCTGGTTATTGGCTGAGGTCCGTCTGCACCTTCCTCCACACTTCCCTCGCCCTGTTGCTCTGCCATCCCAACCTCCTGTTGCAATGATAGATGGATTTTGGAGACGGCCTAGTGGCTGGATTGCTGGGCTTCAGGGGCTGGTGTCTCCTATCTGCTTAAGATACCTACACTGAGTTCAGGATCCTCACCTAACTTGCAGGTGTGACCTGGAGGAGTTCAGGCCGCAACGGAAGGTGATGACTCTCCCCTTGGAGATGTACCTGATGTGAACAAGAGGAGGCCGGGGAGGTGGCGAGGACGACGACGTAGCAGGGCCCTCTGTAAGACAACGGACAGACACAGAAGACAATGCACTGAAGGCTGCAGGTACAGTCGCTCGAGAGTTGCCACCATGTGGCACTAAATGTGAAGTTTGGGGCTCATTTGAAAGTTTGTGATGTGAAACATAAGAGGAATTTCAGGGGGAAGAAAAAATTATTTTGAAAGTACTAGTGAAATACTCCAGGGGAGTTCTCTGCATCCCACTATCACACTTGCACTATCATCACACAAAGGCTGCAATCCTAAGAACATAAGCCTTGCTGGATCAGGCCAAAGGCCCATCTAGTCCCACTTCCTGTATCTCAGTGGCCCCACCAGATGCCTCAGGGAGCACACAAGACAATAAGATACTTGTATCCTGTTGCCACTCCCTTGCATCTGGCATTAAGAGATAGCCTATTACTAAGACCAGGAGGTTGCTTATCCCCATCATGGCTTGTAACCTGTGATGGCCTTTTCCTCCATAAATCTGTCCAAACCCCTTTTAAAGGCGTCTAGGCCAGGTGCCATCACCACATCCTGTGGCAAGGAGTTCCAGAGATTAATTACACGCTGGGTGAAGAAATATTTTCTTTTGTCTGTTCTAAACCTATGCACACTTACCTGGGAGTAAGCCCCACTGACTATAATTGGACTTACTTCTGAGTAGACATGCATAGGATTGGGCTGTAAATCACACTCTCTCCCAGCAGTTTTTTCTAAGTTGTGATACTGAGTTTGGAGTCAACGGGGTCTGTTCTTCCATAGCAAAGAAGAATCAAGGTGGCTTACATCCTCAGTAAAAACATAACAATTAATGAAATCAATATAAAATATAATCAATATAAAAACACTGGGCAGTAAAACAGCAATAAAAGCAATAAAATAATCATAGGCAGAAAATCAACAAGCAGACAAAATGATGATAATCAAGAAGCAAACATGATACAAGACAAGAAAGGGCCAGCCAGAAGTCTAATGAGGAGGATTCAGTTCTCAATTCAATAGGGAGGGGAGTGCCACAGTTGTGGTGCCACTATGGAGAAGGCCCTTCCTCTCGTCGCCACCAGCCAAGCCTCACCAGCCATGCCTCAGAGACTGGTGGCACCCACAGAAAGGCATCCCAGATTACCTGAAGGGGTGCATCATCTCGTATGGGAGAAGGTGGTCCTTGAGATACCTTGGCCCTAAGCCATAAAAAGGGCTTTAAAGGCCAAGATCGGCAGCCAGTGCAGACAGAGAAGCAGTTCAACAGCATAAGACCGCCTCACCGCCATGAGCCGCCACATTTTGCCCTAATTTCAGTCCTGAACAGTCTTGAAAGACAGCCCTCCGTAGAGCGCATGACTATACCCCAGCTCCAGTGCCTCCAATGCATGAACCACTGTGATCAGGTCTGAACTGTTCAGATAAGGACACAGCCGACCCTGCAACTTAAGTTGGGCAAAGGCACCCCAGCCACCGCTGCCACTTGGGGCAAGTCCAGAGGTCCCCCCCAAATTGCAGACCCCGTTCAGAACAGGTGACCGATTCAATATCTGCACTGCAGAACTCCTGAGCAAGAGGGACATCTGTTTTCTCCGGATTTAATGTCCTCTTGTTAGTTAAGTCCCCTGATCTCAGGCATCAGTCCAGAGTTTCAACAGCTACCCTAATATTAGATGACATGGAGCTGGGTGTCACCTGCATATTGATGACGACCAACTCCAAAACCCCTGATGATCTCACCCAGCAGTTTCAGGCAGATGCTAAACAACATGGGGACAAGATGGAACCCTGGGGGACATCACAAGCCAATGGCCATGGCACAGAGCAGGAGCCCCCCAATACCACCATCTGTGACTTCCTGGCCAGAAAGGAGCACAGCCACTGCCAAACAGCGCCCCCTAACCCCAGCCCAGCCAGTTGCCCCAGAAGGGCACCATGGTCAATGGTGTCAAAAGCCACAGAGGTCCAGCTGGACCAACAGGGATGGCATGGCCACGCCAAAGCGGTTTCCATCCCAAAACAAGATCTGAAACCAGATTGGGTCAAGATAATCGGTTTCATTCAGGAGACTCTGTTGGTTACTACCACCTTGCCCAGAAACAGGAATTTAGAGACATCCTTTGATTCAAGGTTCATCCTACCATCAATTCAAGGTTATCCCAACTTTGGATTCAATAACTCCCACTGTGGTTTGGCAACAATAAAAGGCCCACAACAAAAGTTGTAACAGCAGCAGAAAGAAACCCAGAAAAGCTAAAAGCCAACAGATAAGCAGGCAGTGCCATGAGAAATGCCACCAGCTGTTGGTAAAGGGGATGTCTTGCTTTACAGAGAAGGAGGAGATATTCCTTTGAGATACCTATGGGCTGGAAGGAGGGCAAAAGGGAAAGCATTGCTTAGAGCAGTGGTGACCCCTAGTGTTGATGTTCTGCTAATGCCATGGAAAATTATTTTTGTGGTGTGTTTTTTCCTTTTTAATTCCAAGAGCAAACATAACCTTGCATCTATGCAAGGGAGACAGATGACCCAAAAGAAAAAGTCGTCCTTACTTGGCCGTGGCACTCCCCAAAGACTGCACCCGTTTACACCACAGGTGGAGGTGACAGCTTAATGCCCCCCACACATCCAGAAAACGACTCGTGTGTGGTTGGTAAAAGAATGGCCTCCAGACTCTTACCAAGGCAGGCATTGCAGATCCGCGGGCAGTGCTTCCTCATGAAGGCCTGCCGGTGTGCACAGAAGCCCTGCTGTGCCCATGGCTGGCACTGCCTCTTCTCATCCACACAGCCTGCCAAGGAAGGGACAGGGAAAGCAGGGGGTTCAAGCACATGTCGAACAGCGGCATCTCCTCCCCCAGCTCTCCAGGGAGCAGAGGAGCTGCTCAGTTGGACACCCTCGATGGGCCGAGCTTTTTGTTCAATGATGGTGCTGCAAACCTGCTTGAAATGGCTCCCGCCCTGCAGGTCTTGGCATGGCCCCGTTTGAGAGGAGCCATCAAGCTGCCTTTTGTCAAAAAAAGACTGTCCTTGCTGTGAACCTTGGAAGATTGTCATGCGTATTATTTACTAAATCTATAGATATCCAAAAGTCATCTGAAGCAGGGAAGCTGAGCCTTGAAGAACCTGAAACCAAGGAAGCAGGAGCCGCTGACAAGAACATGCCACTGACAGATGTTGGCCCAGGTTTTTTCCTTTTTAACAATGCATGGGATCATGCAATATGAGGCACAGCCATGGGGGGGGGGCATTGCAACATTCAGCCAGCAAACCTAATCCCGTAAGTCATAAGAAGACCATTAGTGAATCGAGCATTGGAGTGGCATCTGTTTCCTTGTTAAATCATGCAGATTGTGAATTTCAATGATGGGCGACTTGCATCCTTGGCAGTGAAGTTCCTTAAAAAACACAAAACGGTGCTTGGGGATACAGATCCATGCCATGCTTGGTTTTAGTAAAATCATGCCAAATGTTGACTGGACAAGAGGTACTGTGGCTACAAAGACAGGGATTGGCTAGGTCGGGCTCCAGCCGAGGGCCCAGCCAACTTCTGCAAGTGAGGGACCACCACTGCTCCCCACTAGTGTTCCCTGTAAAAATTAAAGGGACTGTGCAAACCTTGCATACCTTTGCCACATGGGGGCAGCTCCAGAGCGCTCAGTGATGACGTCATTGTTGTTGCATGTGGGCAGAGCCACCCAGTATCTAGTCAGAAAGGGTGTCAACGTTGGTCTCCACCAACAGAGAGAGCTGTAACCTATCTTGTTACTTGGTTAACAGCTTGTGAGTTGCTCTCTGTTCAGCTTCATTTCCCTGTGTGGTTTTTTTCTGCTTGTGTAACAATGGCTGCACTTTCCTTGCTGCAGAAACATTCTTAACAAAATTCAGCTTTGCTGTGTGTAGGACCGATTGATTCCCTTGGCTCTGCCAATGTCAGGTGGTAGGGCTGGGAAAACTCACAGCATGAGACCAAGGCAAGCCACTGACTAGAATGCAGCTTCATATGTGCACCCTATCCCAGCATCTCTGCGAGTTCAGGGCTGGCCCAAGACCTCCTGGCCCCTGAGGCGGCATCCCAAATGCTGCTCCTCCTTACTGGCGATGTGCTAGTCTCCGACTCCCTGGACTGGAAAAGAAGGGGGCAGAGCAGAAGAGGAAGTGGAGGAGGAGGAGAGAATGCTAGAGGCTAGAGCATTGGAACACTCCTCTCCTCCACACTTCCTCTCCCACTCCACCCCCCCCTTTTCCAATCCAAGGAGTGGGAAGAAGAGGAGGAGCAGTGGTAGTGAGTGGGCAGGTGGAGGGTGGGCACTCCCCACCAATCTGCCGCCTGAGGCAACCACCTCAGTCTGCCTCATAGATGGGCCGGCCCTTGTCCATTTGCCTGATTGCCATTCATTGGGAACAGCAAATGCCAATACGAAGACACAGGGACTCGGATCCCTTCCCAATCCAAGTCAGGACTAGCAAAGCCCTGGCCATGTAGGAGAAGCTATCCCACCAAGACCCCCTCCCCCAACAAAGGAAATGTTCCTAATGTGAAACAGTGTCTTCCCATCTCTCCATCTGCCAGCCCCACGGGACTTAGAGGAAAGCGGAGGGACATTTTCTGATGGTCTTCAAAAAACACTGTATTTTTCTGAAATATGGAACAATTTACTGTAATACTGGTCAATACACCAGATGCAAAGGTTGAAGGAAGAATTTTGGCTGGTGCCGCTGTTTTTGCACCTCTTTGTACACATTTTGCCAAAATGCAATTAATTATTATTATTATTATTATTATTATTTTGCAAATGCAGTAACAAGCTGCATTTTCTTCTGCGTAGCTCTTAAGAGCCCAAGAACCCTGACCTCTTTTGTTTCTGTTTCCTCCACTCACGACGAGGGTTTTCTTGTTCGTCCACCTGTCACAGGGAGGCCACGACAGGAAGGGTCAGCCCTGGTGTTTTCCTCCGTCCTTCTGCCCTCCAGCTTCCATTGCCCTCCCCAGGCAGACTCCTCTCCCAACGAGCAGCAGCAGCTCCCTGTCTGAGCACATGCTTTGCACGCAGAAGGACTGCTCAGGCCTTGGCACTTCCCGTTGAAAGGGGCTCACTCAGCACCACCGGGAGGCTCTCGGAGGCCCTGGAGAGCAGCTGCCAGGCAGAGTAGACCAGACCGAGCTCGCTGGCCTAATGGCCAGATTCAGCACATGGCAGCTTGGCACGTTCAACAGCCCCTCTGCCTGCTCAGCCAGATCTAGCCTTGGCTCTCAGTGCTCAGGGAGGTGCCACTCTGGAACAGGGCAGCAGGTTGGGCAGCAGGCTGAGAAAGCAGGTCTCCTGGTGAAATACACCCGGCTGGAGAAGAAAGGTAGTGCAACACTCCTATTGCAGGACAACAGCTAAGCTGCAGGAGGCGCTGAACCCAAGGTGAGCACTGAAGTCCGTTGGTACTACCAGACGCTGGCTGCTTACTGGTTCGAGAACTGCGTGCCAGGGGGGTTCCTTACCATACAACCGCTGGATGGCCCAGATGTCATCCTGGCCAATGCGCCATGTCCTGCTGTAGGTGGCATTGGGGTGCATGAGAGCACGGACATCACGGGAGTGCCACAGGCCCAGGGCATGGCCAATCTCATGCGCTGCTACCTGCACCAAGTCATTCAGCCAGACGCCTGCCAAAGAGGACGGCACAGAAGAAAGGCTAGAGGACTTCCATTACCACCACCCGACATCCAGTAGGCCCTCTCTAATGGAGGCGAGTGGAAAGACAGAGCTGGAGGCCCCCATCAACCTGCTGCCTGAGGCAATTGCCTCAGTTGGCTTCATGGATAGGCCAGCCCTGATCAGCTCTACCCAAGTTTACTTTCCGACATGGGAGGAAACCTACAAGAGGCCAAAACCTAAAACAGGCTACAACGGAGAACAGTGCTTTCTACCTATGCAATAATGCTTTATAAAGGCAAATTCCTTATGCAAAACAAAGAACTAGCTACCCTCAGTAACACTCATTTCTTAATTATCTAGTAGGCAAAGTTCGTAAACACTACAGAATCTACGGTACCTTGTTTCCAACTGAAGCGTGAGCGGCCCAGAATCCAAAATTCATGGTTATCAAAATGGATCTCACCACGGGGAGGGAGGAAGGCGTGCGCCAGCTCCCCGTTCAGCCCATCGAAGCAGGGGTGCAGGGGGGAGAACCAGCAGTCAGTGTGGTTAAAGGTGTAGAAACCTGCGCAACAGCAGCCAAGAAGACAGAGGACTCGATTACTCCTCACATTGGCTTCTATGACGTTGACAGCCAACAAAAGTTATTCTGGTTTTTCCCAACTCTGTAAGAGAAGCTCTGCCAAGAGAGGAGGACACGTCCCGTGAAGTGCAGGTCGAGCAGGATGTTGAATCTGGATCTCCCCAACCCCAAACTAGCCCTCCGCTCATTCAGACGGAGGCTTGCTGCTGTGGGCACCTGGGAGCAAATTCACACAACCTACAATGCAATTTCTAGCGTTCATCTGAATAGCCAAAGGGCAGGACTTGCGCTGCTAACAAGCCTGTGCGTGAGTGCACTGAAATAAACAAAGATCATGGGAAGATAAGGAATTTCAACAGCTCACTGGTTACAACTTACCCAGTTTTCAGATGTCTTTGGTGACCAGTTGATTCTGTTGCCTTGTTTATCATGCTAATTTTCAGATATATCAGCCCTACATTAAACACTGGATAAAGGAGATCTAGATTCTCCTCCGCAGACACGTCCAGGAAGCAAGACAATAATGAGACACTTGAGATCTATTTCTCATGAAGAGGGTAAACTTGTATCTAGGCTGTGCCACTTCAGACTGCAGATGGAATGCACTTCCATTTAAAAAAAAATTCCCAGCACATAGAAAAATATGCATTCTGGGAAAAAGGGTTCTATCTTAGCCATCTCCTTGACTGCTAGCTTTCTACGTGCAGGGTCTTTTTTGTATGGAAGAAAATTCCATCATGTAAGTTCCCACCTGCAGTCTGAAGGGCTACAACCCAGACATAGATTGACCACCTAGTGAGCCATAATTAAGGGGGCACCAATGGAGGGTTTGGATACCACGTGTGTACAGCATGCTGCCATGGTATTTCTATGGTGATGGAGGACACTGTAGAACAAAGGTTCCCAAACTCCCCCCCCCCCATGTAAGTATTTGCTGGAGGTGGCTACAGCGGCAATGGCGCTTCTGGAATTGTGTCACCGGGGGAATAAAGGGTTTTTTTTAGCCCTACCTGGGGGTCTTTCTGAGCCTCCAGGGGGAGTGGGGAGCCGGCAGACCCCTCCGCAGGCCTCCCCGTACCTCAAAATGGCTCCGAATTGTGATCCACTTCCGGTTTCGTCCAAAAACCGGAAGTGGGTTGTGATTGCGATTTGAAGCCATTTTGAGGTGCAGGAGGAGGGGGTCCACAGGCTCCTCACACGCCCCAGCAAGGCCCCCAGGTAGGGCTAAAAAAAAAAAAAAACTTTGTTCCTACGGCGGCGCGATCCCAGAAGCGCCATCAACATCACCACGGTTCGCCACTCCCCTTAAGGGAGTAGCGACCCATTGTTCCCGGCTGGGGTGTCGTGACGCCCCAGTTTGGGAACCACTGCTGTAGGAAGTAAACTCTGCATTAATGCAGCTGGAATATCCTAGGGCCTGGGTGCCTAAAAGCCACGGGAAGAGGTTTGATTCCAATCTTAGATGAGAAAAGAATAATCCGATTCCAATTGTTTCCCTAAAATAAAATCCAGCCACTACCAATCCCCACATTTTTGGGTTGGTTGCATGTGCGTCAAGTCCCCCTACAGAAATATAGGACACTCTGGACTCCTCCTTCCATGAAAGCTTGTCAGTTTTAATAAAAGTCACTCACTCTTTTTTCCCCAGCTACATCCCATTTCTCCATCCTCTCCCCATGTGTCTTGCATTCCTTCTACAGCCTGTGTCGTCGTCTTCTTTTTGTGCTCCTTTGAACTTTCTCCAAAGCGCCCAGATGTACGAAGCGCCCTGCCAGAAGCTCCTCTTCCATTCTTGGGATGATGCCAAAAGTCGGAGTTCATTTCGAAGAGATGGTCACACAGTAGCCAAAGCATAGCAAAGGGTGCTGCAGTGTTCTGAAATCTTCACCAGTCAGGATCTGGGTGTCACTACAGCCTCTCCCCAACCTTTGAAACGCCTTGGGCATCTTTGCAACAGAAGCAAAACTAACAATGGCACACACACCCGGCCTAGACCCTCATTTCTGGACATGACACACACAAATGGAGTCAAGAAAACCGAGCTTCCCATCACCCACGACGCTGCTGCGTTAAAACCTAGACTCCATTATTCTGCAAGAACAGACCTCCAGAGCAGGGGACAACAGTTCCACTCTCCGCAGGTTGGCCTGCTAGTTGCGGGAAAGGAGAAGGGAGGAACTGCCGCCAGACAGAATTTCCCATGGCATCTGGATGGACGCAGAATTGGCTAGGACTAGGCAGTACAGCCAGTGGCTTCTGGCCAGCCACAGAGTGCTTCTTTCATGCAGTGCAGTTGTTAGAAGGCTGAGCAACTAGGAATCAGAAAGTCTGCCTAGTGGCCTTAGGCTTCACCTAGTGGCCTTAGGCTTCAGTCTTCCATCTGCAACGTGAGAATCACACACCAGCCTAGACATACAGACCCGTCAGGTTCTCGGACTGATGTTCTCAATGCATACTGAAACTTTATCCAGGGAACATTTAAGTCTTTTATGATGCAGTTCAGTAAAACTGTACCACAGTGACCTCTAACACTGGCCAACCTCACAAGATTGTTGTAAGGAGTGCAGCAGGATAACATGACATTCTGTGAACACTCTATAACCTGGAAAGCACTCTAACACCTCTTACTGGGATTAGTACTGTTCTGCACCTGCTACGACTCGCTCAGCCCCACCCACCAGCTGCCATTGCTCTCCAGGCAGCTCCTACCTATAGTGATGTCTGCTGGCTGGGCGGGGGGCAGGCGCCGGAAGCTGAGTGGCGAAACATCACTCCACATGCGGAAGGCACTGGCAATGGCCCTCTCGGTGTCGCCCTTGTTGAGAGTGCTGGGAAACTGCACAATCCTGAAGCCAAAAGGAGGAACAGACAGCAAATCATCAAGCCAAGAGCCCACCTGCTTGTGTCAACCTTGCTCCAGAGGCACTGCAGGTAAAAAAGAAGATGTGGTGGGGCGGGGCTGGATTGAGTGCCATGTGGAGCAGAGAGTTCCTATGCTAGACCTGCTGCCCTACACTCCCCTCAGGATGCAGCAGGGAAAGGAAGGAGCCAGGGCTGCAAGCTGCAATGGGAGAATGGGGAACGCCAAGCTTTCCACTACCAAGCTCTTCCACCAGAGGGTACTGCAGGGAAGAGATCAGTGTCCCTAAATCGCCAGTCTAGCCAGCCACCCTCCATGCTAGTGGCAAATTCTGGAGTTCCTTCATCTGATAATTGGGATTCCACCATGGGAAAAAAAATCCCACAGTGTAATGTGGTTTTCAAACTGTGTTCCAGGGACCCTGGTGCCCTCAGAAATTTGTTTCTTATTAGAGACATGTTTACCTCACCTCTCGATTTAAATAAAGTTTAAAGCAACTCCCACCGACCGAAGCATAAAAAGCAACAACTGAAAATCATGATAACAAAGTTGCAACACAATCCGCTATGCATATTGACTCAGAAGTAAGCTCCAGCAAGTGCAATGGGACTTACTCAAGTGCATATAGAACTGCAGCCTAACTCAACTACAGTTATCAAAGGAGCAGGAAGCCAAAAGAACTGAGAGTGCACAATCGTGCCACACGTCATAGGCAACCAACTGACCCCTGCCCAAATAGCAAGGTCTTCAGCGCAGGGTGAAAGGTAGGCGGAGCACGACAGCTTCCAAAGTCCTTTAGGAAATGCCAGCCGCCGGACACCTCAGGATACTACTCCGCAACTGCCTGTCTTGCAAGCGTGTGGCCACACACACATTCTGATAAATACTCACTTACCTGTAGGTCAGATTGACGTGGTCCCATTTGTAGCCCAGTGGGTTGATTGCGTAGCGCCTCCTCCTTGCGAAGGCTTGCTCTGCTTGCCAGGCAGCAGAGGCCCCTCCTTCAGATTGGGCGAGTTCTTCCCCCTACAAGGAAGCAGGGACATCTGGGGCAATAATCAGGGTACATTCTGCACTCTTTCAAGCCTGGCCCAAAAACAATTCCTGTTGTTATGCCAGAAAGTCCCATCCTACAGTACTCCATGCTTGGATTCCACCCTCTGCTCCCCCCCCCCCCCGTTGTTCCCCTTTGCAAAAGTATGTCCATGCTGATCGCTTTGGTTCTCTGCCATGTGGGGAAATTCCTCAACCAGGGTTTGGGCAAGGCTCCCTCCACGACCACAATTCCAGCAGATTCAGATCAATACTTCTGTCAAGGAAACAGAAAGGTTTATGAGAAGCTGATGGTGGGGGGGAGGGGGGAGAGAGAAGGGGCTTAAGTACTCCCCCCCCCCCCGTTTTAAACTTGGTGTTTTTCTATTTTGAACATTTTTCAAATACAGAAACATTTTGATCACCCATTTTGCAGCTCTCGTTGCTGCAAGTCAAGCAAGGAACGTTTCCTCTGGGGCTGCATCAGCTTCTCTCAGCCCATCTGCCTCCCCACAGAAACAGCCACCCCAAATCCCTTGGAGAAACCACCGTCTCACCCACCTCTTGGCCCTGGCTGGCATCTTGCAGAATCCAAATCACTGCAGGCACTAGCAAGACCAGAGCTGTAGCAGCTGCCCACCAGCACCACCTTGGCATTTTGGTGCACGAAAGGGGGCTGCTGCAGCAGCCTGGCCCCAGGAGTAGAGCCGGCTTCATCATCCTTGCCCTGAAGACCAGAAATCTGCATAGAAAAGCAGCTGCTCTTGCTAAGAGGCACCCAGTGCTGCTGCTGCTGCTGCGGCTACCCCAGTTTTGCAAAGCCGCCCTACCTCTGCAGTACAGCCGGCCCCCAGCCTTGCCAGATTGGATCCATCTGTCCAAAATATACAGGAACAAAGCAGGCTTCTGCTAAGACTTCCAGATGCTGCTGCAGACCCCATCTCCTCCCTGCCATCCAGAGGATCACTGACATCCCAGATTCTAGGCACCGTATACTCGCAACACAGTTTTAACTGTGGGAATTCACCACTCTCCTAGATGGCTTTTTAAAAGGGTTAGATGAATTCATGGAGGATGGGTCTATTAGTGGATGTCAGCCATGGCAGCTAATGGAATTTCCTTATCCAGAGGCAGAAAAACCTCTGAATGCCAGATAGACAAACAAGAGGCTGGCACCTTGATCTCCTGCTGGCTGAGGCATCTGGCTGGGATGGTTGGAACAGAATGCAGGCACAAGGTGGACTGTTGGTCCACCTTGCGCCTGCTGAGGTCCAGCACTGCTCTGCCTAAAGAACTGCTCTGGTCCAGCAGAACAGTTCTTTAGTCTTCTTTCAGACTTGCCACAACTCTGCATTCCCAGACTCCCAGCCATACGAGGCACCTTGTTTTGCAGCCCTAGTCCCACCCACCCAGTTGTGCTTGCCCCCCTAAAACCTTACCTGCAGCTGCTACCTTCCAAAGAGGAAGACTCTGGAAAGGCCAATAAAGATATCCGTCATATTAGTGCTTGCCCACTGCACGTCATTCACGGGCCACAAGGTTCACAATTACAGAGGTTGTTCTTGTGTTAAACGAGAGTGAGGACCTCTGGAAGAACGAGCAGTAGAGACAAGCATGCCAGGGAAACCAACACTAGGAGGAGGAGGACACAAAACACATTAAACCCAAACACCAGAAAATCATAGAATATTAGAGTTGGATCTTGGTGGTTATCTAGTCCAGCCCCTGCTCAAGCAACTGCTTCAGTATCTCTGACAGGTGGCTGTTCAGCTTCTGCTTGAAAACATTCAGCGAGGGAGAGTCCACTACTGTACTGCATGAAGCAGATTGTTGCAGTGCCGGAAAGCTCGTACTGTTGTGCACTGCTGCAACTGAGACAGAAGGGGGTGCTGTCTTCTTACAAGCTGTTGTCATGTTGCTGTTTTTTGCAAGCATGTTTTGGCCGTACCAATTTTGGGGGGCTCTGTAAGGTCTGCAGTTCTGAGTACCAAACTCAAAGCTTTTGGGGAGTGCAGCATTTGCTCACTAAGCCCCCTTCCCTTTGCTCAGTGAAGGCCCCCCAACTGTTTCCTCTTCTATGCTTACACTATGCCTGCTACTGTCAAAGCCAGCAGACCAAGCCAGAATCAACAAGACTACAAGCACAGATTTGTGCTAAGTTGGCCAGCATGCTGCTACGCTCTCGGAATCTGTATGCGAGGGCCTTCCAGAAGGAGTTTGCTGGTTCTGGAAGAGCAGGATCTGCTCGTTTCCTGTGCTGTGTTCACACTCAGCTGAGAGACTCCTTTATCTGACAAGTCAAGAGCTCTGGTCTGGAGCTAAAACCAGATCATCTCTAGAGAAGAGTGGACTAAAAGTGAATGGTTCAAAAATAGGGAAAAGGGGAGTGGAATTTCCCACCTGCATTCTTTGGACTGCTGCAGCCAGACATGATCCAAGGTTGCTCTGCTCGGAAATGAGGCCGGTTGATCTTAGTGGCAGCCTCCTCCGCAGGACTGGACTGCCAGACTGAGGAGCATTCAGCCAAGTTCCGTAGCACTTTTAGCAGCCTCAGGAGCAGAGATAAAGTGATGACAGACAGTTGCACACTGAAAACACATCAGTGGACATTCTGCAATCAGCTGAGCCAGAAAGAGTTCCCCGGAAGGTTTCATAAGGAGGCAGCCTCAGTGGAGGTAAACAGCAGGGAGTCTTTACTACGCAGGCAGCATGGGCAACTGGCATTTAGCTTCCTTTATACAAACAGGTTTCTAGCCCTCATTGTTGCAACAAACAACCCTCTGAACACATCATCAAGCACTTTTCTCCAGTGGCTCCAGGGTGGCTCAGTCTTTGCAGGAGGGAAGTTCCTCCTCCTGATAGCAGGCAGGGTCACATGATCTGAAGACCACCAAGGGGAGGAGCCCTCCCTCCTGCCCTCCTTCAAACTGACTGCCCAACTAGCAGGCAACAGGGCCCGTGCTTGGCTGTGACCTGTGTTCTTTGCAGCAGCTTAGCTTACTTTAATTTGGTTGGCTCCTCCCCTTCTTAGTATAGACACAGGGGAGAGGAGCGTTTTGTGTAGCTTCAGTGGCTTCTGGCAGGGAGCCCCTGGCTGCTTTTTCCCTCAGGGCAACAGCTCCATTGCCGCCTGCTACAAAGGCAACCAGCCCAGTCTTCCAAGTCTGCCGCCTGTTCCTGTTGCTGCAAGGGGGCTCCAGATGCTCAGTTCAGCCTGGGGAGTCAAGAGGCCCCTCCCTCTGCCGTTCCTCAGATCACATGACCCAGCCTGCTCCTAAGAGGAGGAGCTTCCCACCTGCAAAGACTGGATGGTGCCAATGGCCAGGGTCTTAACCAGGGTGAGGCCAGCAGCTGTGATTTATTTGTGGCAGGACAGCTTCTATTTGAAGACAGATTTCTTTGAGAACAGGAAATTGTCTGGTTAAAAACATCTGTGGCAGTGGCAGCCAGTGTCTCTCTGATAGCCACGATCAAGACTTTACCTACTTGACCAGGAAGTGCTCAATTGGAACTGCCACCTGAATTGAACTGCCACCTGAATACTCTGCAGCGCCCCAGTTGTTGTTGTTGTTCAGTCGTTAAGTCGTGTCCGACCCTTCGTGATCCCATGAACCATATCCCGCCAGGCCTTCCTGTCCTCCACTATCTTCCTGAGTTCGCTCATTTTCATGTTTGTTGCATCGGTGATGCTGTCTAACCATCTCATCCTTGGCCTTCCCCTTCTCCTTTTGCCTTCAATCTTTCCCAGCATCAGCGTCTTCTCCAGAGAGTCCTCTCTTCGCATTAGGTGGCCAAAATATTTGAGTTTCAGCCTTAGTACCTGTCCTTCCAGGGAACAGTCAGGCTTGATTTCATTTAGAATTGACTGATTTGATCTCCTAGCAGTCCAAGGGACTCTCAGGAGTCTTCTCCAGCACCACAGTTCAAAAGCATCTATTCTTCGGCGCTCAGCCTTCCTTATGGTCCAACTCTCGCAACCATACATTGCTACTGGGAACACCATCGCCCTGACTATACGAACTTTTGTTGGCATGGTGATATCTCTGCTTTTTATTATGCTGTCTAAGTTTGCCATAGCTTTCCTTCCAAGGAGTAAGCGTCTTTTAATTTCATGGCTGCTGTCTCCGTCTGCAGTGATCTTGGAGCCCAGAAAAGTAAAATCTGTTACTGCTTCCATTTCTGCCCCTTCTATTTGCCAGGAATTGATGGGCCCAGATGCCATGATCTTAGTTTTATTAATGTTGAGTTTCAAGCCAACTTTTGCACTCTCCTCTTTCACTCTCATCAAGAGGCTCTTTAGTTCTTCTTCACTTTCTGCCATTAGGGTGGTATCGTCTGCATATCTGAGGTTGTTGATATTTCTCCCGGCAATCTTGATTCCGGCTTGTGATTCATTCAGCCCTGCATTTCTCATAATGTACTCTGCATATAAGTTAAATAAGCAGGGTGACAATATACAGCCTTGCCGTACTCCCTTCCCAATTTTGAACCAATCGGTTGTTCCATGGCCGGTTCGAACTGTTGCTTCTTGACCCGCATACAGGTTTCTCAGGAGACAGGTAAGGTGGTCTGGTACCCCCATCTCTTTAAGAATTTGCCACAGTTTGTTGTGATCCACACAATCAAAGGCTTTTGCGTAGTCAATGAAGCAGAAGTAGGTGTTTTTTTGGAACTCTCGTGCTTTCTCCATGATCCAGCGCATGTTGGCAATTTGATCTCTAGTTCCTCTGCCTCTTCGAAACCCAGCTTGTACGTCCGGTAGTTCTCGGTCCACGTACTGCTGAAGCCTAGCTTGTAGGATTTTGAGCATAACCTTGCTAGCATGTGAAATGAGTGCAATTGTGCGGTAGTTTGAGCACTCTTTGGCACTGCCGTTCTTTGGAATTGGAACGTAAACTGACCTTTTCCAATCCTTTGGCCACTGCTGAGTTTTCCAAATTTGTTGGCATATTGAGTGCAGCACTTTCACAGCATCATCATTTAGGATTTTAAGTAGCTCAGCTGGGATATTATCTCCACTAGCTTTGTTGTTAGTAATGCTACCTAAGGCCCACTTGACTTCACTCTCTAGGATGTCCGGCTCTGGGTCAGTGACCACACCAGCGTGGTCATCAGGAACATTCAGATCTTTCTTGTATAGTTCTTCTGTGTATTCTTGCCATCTCTTCTTAATCTCTTCTGCTTCTGTTAGGTCCTTGCCTTTTTTGTCCTTTATCATGCCCATCTTTGCACAAAACGTTCCCTTGATATCTCCAATTTTCTTGAAGAGATCTCTAGTCCTCCCCATTCTGTTGTTTTCCTCGATTTCCTTGCATTGTTCATTTAAGAAGGCCTTCTTATCTCTCCTTGCTATTCTCTGGAACTCTGCATTCAGTTGTTTATATCTTTCCCTTTCACCCTTGCTTTTTGCATTCCTTCTTTCCACAGCTATTTGTAAAGCCTCATCTGACAGCCACTTTGCTTTCTTGCATTTCTTTTTCTTTGGGATGGTTTTAGTTGCTGCCTCCTGTACAATGTTACGAACTTCCGTCCATAGTTCTTCAGGCACTCTGTCTACCAGGTCTAATGCCCTAAATCTATTCTTCACCTCCACTGTATACTCATAAGGGATATGGTTTAGGTCATATCTGACTGGTCTAGTGGTGTTCCCTACATTCTTCAGTTTAAGTCTGAATTTTGCAATAAGAAGCTCATGATCTGAGCCACAGTCAGCTCCAGGTCTTGTTTTTACTGATTGTATAGAGCTTCTCCATCTTTGGCTGCAAAGCACATAATCTATCTGGTTTCGGTATTGACCATCTGGTGATGTCCATGTGTAGAGTCGCCTCTTGTGTTGTTGGAAAAGAGTGTTTGCTATGACCAGCGTGTTCTCTTGACAGAACTCCGTTAGCCTTTGCCCTGCTTCATTTTGCACTCCAAGGCCAAACTTGCCTGTTGTTCCGTTTATTTCTTGATTTCCTACTTTAGCATTCCAGTCTCCTATGATGTAAAGGACATCTTTTTTGGGTGCTAGTTCTAGAAGGTGTTGTAGGTCTTCATAGAACCGGTCAACTTCATCTTCTTCGGCATCAGTGGTTGGGGCATACACTTGGATTACTGTAATGTTGAATGGTTTGCCTTGGATTCGAACTGAAATCATTCTGTCGTTTTTGAGGTTGCACCCCAGTACTGCCTTTCCCACTCTTTTATTGACTATGAGAGCTACTCCATTTCTTCTAAGGGATTCATGCCCACAGTAGTAGATACCAGAATACATTGCGCCCCAGAATACATTGAAAAACCACAGATGCCCCACTGCCAGTATGTGTCACCCTTTTTATTTCAAACAGGGCAGCGGGGAGGAAGGAGATGGAAGCGGGGGGGGGGGGCTCAAGGGAAGAGGCTGGGCTCTGGCTCACCTCCCTCTGCTTCTCCTGGCCCTCAGCTGCTTTCCTAAGGCAGTGGCAGTTTTTCTTCTTCTTCCAGAGGTGCTGCAGGCAGTGGTGCTACTTACTATGGTGTCACCCGGTGCAAGGAAAGCGTGCAGCGGAGCCGGAAGCCAAAAGTAATTGCAGTGAAGTTATGATATCATCACATCACCACCAATTACTTCCGGCTTCTGGGCTTGGCTCAACCCGGAAGTAATTGCCACAGCTGCTGGAGCCTTTCAGAAAGGCTCCGGAGCCGTACCCAGGCTTGACTGTCCTTGGTGTGGCGGCTTCATGAAGACACAACTGGCTTTGCTGTGCTTGGAGTCAGAGCTGCCGCACTGAGGACAGTTGCCGAAGATGCAACTGGCTTCACTCGGCTCGGAGGCGGAGCCCCCGAAGGTGATCCAAGGGGGTGTCACCCCTCCCTGCAGACTTGCGTGGCCGTTTCCAAGTCACGTCTTCGTGCTCACTCACAAGAACACAAAGAAGCGACTCGAAGCAACCCAAGAAGACCGCTCAGCTCACCGCTGAGCCTGGGTGGGGCAGCGGCTGTGGTGTCACCCCCACAATTGGTGTCACCTGGTGTGGCTGGCCCCCCTGCACCCTCCTAGCAACGCTCCTGGCTTCAGGAAGAGAGGGGCTGCCGCTACTCTAATCCTCTTCCTGCTCACTCTCAGTAAGCAGGAATAGGAGAGCTCATTCAAGTGGCTCAGTGGGAAGATGTGTGTGTGTGTGTGGGGGGGGTGATGGGCAGATGGGGGGTGCCTATCAGTCCACCACTCCCCCCCAACTTGTTGCTTGAAATTGTAGTTTCAATTGGCCTCACTGCTAGGCTGGCCCTGCACTTGACCCCACCCAGTTCAGCCGCCTGGAAAGCCCCCCCCCCCCCGTTAGAGTGGTGCTTCCAAAAGTGCTCTCGCCTTGATCATGCTTATGTGATTCAGGCAGGGAAAATCCTTGTAGCTATTTACAGTGCCCAATACAGTGAACTTCAAACACAGCCAGGTGCTTAAGGGGGGGGGGGAAGGGGTTGCCTTAAAGACGTTATTAAAGGGGGGCCATAAGCAGGTTAAAGTTTCAGCACCTAAACATTGTCCTTATTTACCTTAAACACTTCCAATGCTAACAATTCATAACCCCAAAATATGTATTAATACTTGGACTTGGCAACAGGGTTGCTGAATTTCTGTTGCTAAGGAGATCACTGTTTCTCCATCCATTTCAAGGAAGCCCCAGCTAAAAGTATGGCAGTCCTTTCCGATGGTTAGTGGAGGCTCTGTCAGGAGGCAGCCTTTGCAGCTCCCTGTGCCTCCAAATAAGCCCCAGTGCCAATCACCCTACCCTACCCAGAGCCCATTCAAAAGAATAAGGAAAACAGGGAGAAAAGCTCCAGGCCCACAGAGATGACACGCCTGGGCTGCTCCTCCCTGTGAAAGCACCGACTCGGCAAAATCGCTCATCCCTCCTGTTCCTCATTTTTAACTGTTTGCTTTGCCATTGAAACTATTTGTTCCCAAGTGTACCTGATTGTACATTTTATGTTTAGATAAAAGTAGTTGAGTTCCACTTTGTTAAAATGCTTGGCATTTGTTCAATTATTTACAGCGAGATAGCGACAAGCATACTTATGTAGAAGTAAATCCTAGTGAAAGCAGTTGGGCTTACTTTCAAGTAAATAAGAGTTCATTCCTGGAGATTCAGCTGGATTTTCAGAGCATGCATTTTCTGCCATACCCATTAGGCTTGCCATGGTCCCGGAATTGAGGTGTGCTTTGGCCTAGAGAGGACATGAGCCGTTCAAGAGTGCACCGTGGCTGCCCAATGCGGGCCACGGCTTCTGCAGTTTCCAGGCAACGAGGCAACTGCGTTGTGCAACTGCAGTGCACTCTTGGGAGCGGCTGGGGTCATCTCTAGGCCGAAGCATGCCTTGATTCCGGGACTATGGTAAGCCTACCCATTAGCAATCCAACTTTCTGGGTGCGGTTGGAGTTGAAGGAACTGAAGAGACCAGTTTCAGGTAGCAGGGGTGGCAAGGGGGCTACTGGCCGACCTGGGCTGTGAGGGGGCAGGTATATCGGTGCCGAGTTGTGCCCATAACACAGCCATAACACAAGCCTGGGCCAGCCTTACATGGCCTCTCTGGATGGATGTCAGTTAAAGAGCTGGCACACATCCAAGGAGGCCCATTGGGGCCCACTCTGCTTACACCGGGGAAGGGGATGAAGATCCCCTTCCCCGAGGTGAGCCCAGGCCACACCGCCACGGCCCACGAACTGCCGGCCCTTTAGGCTGGCCACAGCATCTTAGGCAGGATTGGGCTGTTCATCACCAATACCCAATACAGTGAAGTCTTTGCAGTCTTAATGCCAAGGAGACTTAATGCTACAAGGCAAGGGTACGTGTGCTTTATCACAAGCACTTGCAAAAGGGGTGGCTGGCAGTCTGTAGTAGTAGCAGCATACTAGGATTCACCCATCAATCCCTGAAATATCTTCAAGTGGATGAGACGTGTGGTCTGCTTGATCCTCAAGGCCAACAATAATCAGCGCTAAGTTTCTCTTCCTACTGCGTAGTGAAGCAAAGAAATCAGGTTGCGGCAAATCAAAGGCAGTATTTTGAGGCAGTTGTCAGCCACCCTCTGGAACTATAGCACTTACCAGCATCCTGAGGTTGTTTATAAGTTCAAATGGAAAACCTGATGGTCAAAGGCTTTATCTCATCTTGTGTGGCTTCCAAAGGAGATCTCCAACTACAGATTAACAGGCCAAGCCAGGGGCTGAAAGACTGCAGAGACTGTTTATGAAGGTTAAGGCTGCAGTCCTACACACTTATCTGTATTCTATCGAAGTTATGGTCAAATAACTGGAAGAAAACTTCCTTATGTATCAAAAAGTAGATTTCCTTAACTCAAAAGTGACCAATGAGACAAATCAGACTGATTATTCCAAGAGCCAATGAGGTGTTATGACACAGCATGGAACCAATGAAGTGTTAGTATGAGTCAGTCATTTCCATGTATCAGGACTAATACTGGAACTCTTATTCAGTTGTACGAGTGTCATCAAGTTGGCCACTGGTTTTTTGTTGGTTTCTGATTTGTTGGCTCAATTATATATTAAAAAATAAAGTTAACAAGGGTGACACCATGGGTTACTGCACCAGGGTGAACAACCCTACTGGTGACACCAAGAGCTCTTGCACTGGGTGATGCAAACCCTAGTGACGCCCCTGGGAAGGGGCCTTCAACCCAGATTCTATGAGAGGCATTACTTTAGATTAAGCCTCTGCATCAAGTATGGTCCTCAGTATGTGGAGAGCTACCTGAAGGATGAGCTGAAGGATATGAATGTTGGTGTGGTGGTAATGGGTGCCACGATGTCAGTGCCTTGACCACCCAATTTAAGGTTATTGCAGAGGCTGAGCAACTGGATTGGACCATTTACACTGATGGCTCACCACATGTGGATATACAGGTGTGTTGCTTTGGTCTTGTCTCTTCGGTCCCCAAGATCAGGAGGCAAAGTCTCTGTCTCGACCCTTCCATTACAAGCACAACTCACCAAGCAGCTGTTCTACATACTTTTATTAGGTTTAGAACTGGACAATCACAAGTGTACAAAATGGGAAACCACACTATAGGAAGCAGGAAGTGGGCTGCAACAGCATTTCTACTGACCCAGAAGCATTTGGTAGGAGGCATAAGCCAAATTTTTTTTGGGGGGAGGGGAGAGAAACCAAGAAGAGGAATGACTTACTGGCCAATTCTGGGATTATGGAGGACTGTTCCTGTAGTTCACATCCTTACACAAAGCCAGTCTGTCCGTATGCGCCTGCTGAGTTTCTTTTGGGGTGGAAGGGGCAGAGGAGAGATGGGAAGCTGGTCGACTGAGCAGGGAAGAAGGTGCTAGCTTAGCTGGCTATTGGTGCTCCAAAGACTAGGGATTTCCAGGCTGTGAAATGTTGTGCTACCCCCACCTCCAGCAAGGAGAAGCCACTCTCAGCCTTTTTGGTCACAAACCTACCAAGGACACTGAAAAGGAGTGGGGGAGAGAAGGGGAGACATAGCAGTGGAGGGGAACGGCAAGGCCCACCCCTGCAGCACAGCAACACCACCACCAATAGCAAGTATGGGAGCCAGAATTAACTCAAGGTTTGTCCAGTCTATGGTTTTCAGGCCTATTCTACAAGTACATATGCACAAAAACTTCCAAAAATACTAGAGTATGATGCAAGTAGTGACACCAACAGAAGAGGAAGGGGTTTTTTTATCACATGGTGGATGTTCCCTAAAGTGACCACAAGGGGACGGTGGTTAGACTGGCCCTTTCATACCCTGGGACAGAAGCAAGATTACCAGCCAGGCTCTTTCGCCACCTGACTTTGAGCTGCAACTCTGATAGTAGCTGAAACTGGAGCAGGCACCAGTGTCTTTTTCCAGAGAGGAGCTGCAGAAGTCTAGCTTCCAGCCTCTGAACAGAGGAGGGGCCAGAGAGATGCTCTTCATTGTACTCTGCGACCAAGGGAGGCTGGGAGAAGAGGGCGTCAGCTGGCTGCACAGGGCTAGCATCTTGTCTCGTAGATCCCACTCCTGCCAATGTACCTCACCCATTTGATCACATCATGGTCACTGTAGTTCAGCTTTGGCTCAAAGACCTTCAGGTAGCGCACCTTCAGCCCAGATGGGGCAAATGGGACCTGGACAGAGAAAGAACAAGGATGAAAACAAAGCACGTGTGCACCGAGAAGGGTTTGAGGTCAAGCCCCTAACACAGCAGGAGCTGCTCACAGTAGCAGCCTCCTCTGGCAGTCCACAATCGTCCAAGTGCCCTCCGAGGAGCTGCCTCTTCAGAAGCCCATCAAGTTGTGCCAGTCAGCAGCCATGTTGACTGGCTGCCCTTAGTATACACGTTGCTTGCTCTCTGGGCACGTTATCTGAAGAAGGATCCGATTTACCGTCCCCCACAGTAGATGCATTGACTTGGCTTGAACACACACAACTCATTGTGGAAATGTACAAATTCTGCTTCCTGTGCAACTCTGCAGACCCCCCATTTTCTACTTCTGTGTAGGGTTCTAGAGTAAACTCAAGCTGTCCTCGTATGCATTAGTGTCATCCTCTAGTCTTTACAACCAGCTCTCCAATGCTTCCCTCACTTCAACGTTTCTGCTGACAGGAAGGACAGCAGTTCAGAGAGCTTGCAAGGAACTCCTCAAGCCCACATCAACCAACAGGAATGAGGAAAAAACAGACCTATGGCAAGAAGCAGAAATCTCAGACTGAGGCACCCGCTCAAGGGCTAGAAGTGAATGTCAACAGCAGAAGGAGGCATGAGCGGTCAAAGCAGAATTTGAGACGCATACCAGAACATGGTCTGCTGCTCACTGCCCCCTCATTTCTGCAGCACCACCACCAACGGTTCTCGCAGGAACAGGGATAATCCCTAAACAGCAGCCACCATGTCCCAAGCCTCCTATGGGCTTTTCCCACCCATGTTTTGCAAGAACCAGCTTGTGGGCACCGCATTGCAAATGCTACCACTGCCAAAAACGACAGCTGTGCACAGGATTGGGCAGCTTTCCCCCCCTGTTGGGGCTTCACTCTGCACCTTCCTTCCTCAAACTGTGCAACGGGCTGGCACTTAAGCGCAGCCACACCTTTGTTCACCCCCACCCCACCCCACTGGTCATCTGCACTTCTAGCAGGGTTGGGGCAGACAGGACAGTGTCACGTGAGCACCATGGCAGTGGGGCTAAGCACCACCTGCATAGAGTGAAGGCTGGTTGAAAGGTCCTGCACTAAGCTCAGTTCTCCTACCTCAAAGTTCATGGAGATGGGTGGCCGAGCCCACTTCTTCTTATCGTTGGTTGGAAGCAGTTCTATCTCTGCACTGATCTGGGACTCCTTCATTCCAGCCATGCGCTTAATCCTAAGGGAACAAGAAGGCAGACTGTGCATTCTAGCTTCGCACCAACTGCACCTGCCACCGGCTTCTAAGTGAGCCGCAGTTTTCAATGTTAAAGACACAAGAATCACACTTACTTCCAGACAATGGCATTCTCACTGGCCTTGTATTTTGCCTTCCCTTTCATGCAAATCACTTGTACACCACTAGTGTTCAGGGGTGTTGGGATTCGCACCTGGAAGATAAACACACATTTGATTTGGATGTCTAAGAAAAAGACCAACTCCTGATCCAGATACCAATGCTTCTAGGAAACAGAATGCCCAAACCTGGGGAGGGCACTCAGGCACTATTAGGCATTTGAAGCGACTGACACTAGTGAGAGAGGTAGAGGTCCATTCAGAGACACTTGAGCAGGAAAATTTGTGTTGGTCACAGCACACTTTGTGTAAATGCCCAACATGCAAAGGGGGCCGCTGACTTCACTTGTATATATAGCGTCACCAGCATGCATGTGTTCTGTTCAAATAGCAGATTTATACTAAAATTCTAAGGCTTAATTAAAAAATAATAATAATTTGAAGACGACTCTCCTGCAAGAGTTATCCTAGAGCCATTTGGACGAGTTTTTACACTTCTGTGTCTGCATTTTTTCCTGATGGTTGCCACAGTGGTGGATGACCGGAAAACCCAGAAGCTTTTGTTTTTAATGGAGTGGATTTATACTCAATTTCTGGATTTCACACTATGCTGTCAGTCAATGCCTGGATTCCACCCCAAGGCTTAAAGCAGCTTCACCTGTGGTACACGGGGGAAGGAAAGCTGTACAACAGACATTGCAGCAGCTGTTACTGGGCACTAAAGGGGTGTGCAGGAGGACATCCGTATTAATACACGTCCCTTTCCCAGCATACCCAGGTGAGGGCACTGCGTGCCTATTTCCACACCTCAAGTAGGCGCCACCAACTGCCGTGTCCTGCGCATGCCTTGCTGCTCTTACCTCTATCTTCTGAGCCAGGAGGGAAGGCTTGAAGTTGGATTTGATGACCACCTTCACCTCCAGCTTCGTGCGGCCCACCTCCCGCACCAGTGGGATCACACGGAAGGGCAGGATGATGTCCTTAGTGGTTCGGTATCTGGGGGACAACAGTTCATAGCCTTCAGTTCGTAGGGCAGCCACGCTGCACCTCGCAAACCCTCGCAAAAACAGCTTGACGTTGGGCATCAGCTTGTGAAAGGGATGAGACCAGCATAAAGAGCAGGTGTGGGATTAAGGCTTAGCCACACATACAACTGCTCTCAACATATTGACAAGGTCAACTATAAAAGCGGAGCAGCAAAGGCCATTTCATCCACCCCAAAATAAGTCAATCATGAAGACTGTAAACATGGGATGAGAACGATCAGGACTTCCCTTACGAATGGATGGCTGCACTACTGATCTAGCAAGGGGTGGGGGAACCGCACAATCCAATGTTCTGTCTCCACTTCTAGCAGGAGTGGGGTTCGGATTCTGCACCATCTTCTGAACAGAATTTTTTTTATTTTTTTATTATAAAGAGTGGGGATTTGAACCTGGATCTTCCAGGTCTACGTCCGACTCCCAAGGCTTACTTGAGGCCAGGACACCGAAAACTGGAAGGGCTACAGAAAGCCAGTTCAAGGAGGAGCGAGACCAGACTGCCGGGGAAGCAACGGACTGCTTCTGACTGAAGCGGCAGCTGAAATTCATCATGATTCACACACCCACAAGGCTCAATGCCCGACCTGAAGCAACCCTGCTCTGCTAGGTACCAAAACCAAATTAAAACACACTCTGAGACCACCCAGCCCTCTGCTCTAACAAAGCAGCCATCCTTCCGCAGTTTCAAGTGGGCACCACACACTTATTTTTGACCTATCCAAGCAATAATTCCCTCCCAAACCCAGCCCAGGTAACCATTTCCACTGAGCATACCTCATGAGTTCAAACTCTCCATCCGGCGGTATGAAACTGATGCTTCTCTCCGAATCAAACTTGCTGAGCCTCACACACTGGTGGAAGGTGCAGTCATCAATGGCAATTGACTGCTTCCCACTATGGCACAAAAACACAAAGGGGGATCATCACACCCAGCTGCTGCCGCCACCGCATGAATACTGCACTGTCCCAGGCTACACTTGCATCAAGACTACTCTATGAGAAGCACTTGGCCAACACAGGCAGAATCAATGAAGTAACAGAGGCGCGGAGAAGAGCAAGCCAGAGATTTGGTGCTACTGGCACCAACCCGTTCCCTTCCAAACGGCGGGGAAGTTTGGCAACGCAGCAAGACCCAAGTCCAGCTCCTTTCCAGCAGTACCACCGTTCAACCAGTGGTTCCCATGCAAAGGCTCACCCCTGCTCTGCCCAGAGCACATCATCTGGCAGAATCCAGTCAGCACTGCCCAAGCAGTTCCTCAGTCCCCCCATATGTGGGGGAGGGAGGGAGGGAGTGGAAGAACTACACACACTTTCGTACTCAAACCCTCAACACAAGCTAGGAGGAGCTCTCCACCTTCCAACTCCAGTGAGGCATTTCAGACCTCCAGCAGCCTAAACAGTATTTTACTACAGAGTCTTTGTGGGCACCGACAGCATCCAGCTCTCTACATCTTTACTAAAGCAGCCAAGGACTTCCCTTGTGGTCCTCAGAGGCCGAACTCCAGAAATAACTCAACAGCAAAGTCTCATTGCAACTCTTGCCCAAGGCAAATGTTGAATGGGAGTGAGGGAATGACACTCATCACACAGCAGCAGCAGCAGCAGCGTGTCCGAGTATAGGAAGGTGGCTGGGCTACAGGGGATACACGAATGACCACTTGCTTGACACATACATGGCTCAGGCTCTGTTTCAAGGGGGTCCTGAAAGGACTGGC